>VKOC01000006.1:6653837-6749818 GCA_009364415.1 Spea multiplicata
AATGCGTTGGGCACGGTGTAATGCATTGTGCGCGGTGTAATGCGTTGTGTGCAGTGTAATGCATTGTGTGTGGTGTAATGCTTGTGTGCGCGGTGTAATGCGTTGGGCGCAGGCAGTAATGTTATGCCGGGGCAGATGCACATTTGATGTGTTGAAGCTGCACAGTCCTCCAGCGTGCAGAATCGTCCTCGGGGGCCTCCATAAATGGCCATCCATGCCATGTCTTTGTTTCTATTGAGCAAACCCAAGGTGCTTGGCTCGTACTTTGAACAAAACTGCATTAATTTGCTTCATAGTATTTAGATCCAATACAGGAACAAACATGGCTGGGGGCCCCACAACACAGCCTGCAGGGGGCCCTGGGATCTCGTGTTACGCCGCCGGGTCCACATATTGTGCCGCTGAATAGAGTCAGTCCTATGGTTTCATTGTCATTGTATCTACTTTGAAATCTGTTATGGATTGAGCTCCAGAATGTGTGACCCTGAGATTTTCCCTTTCACCTAGAGACTTAAGTCATACCCGGGGGGGGGTTCCCAAGTATGTAAGTGTCTCGTGACATCATGATTTACATGGAATCTGTATTATTCTATAAGGAGGAAATGTAGTTATTTTTTTAACCATGCCAAGCATGGGTTAATCAGTTCAGTGTTGAGTGAATAAGGAGACAAAGGGAGCTAAATTGATGTTAACTGTGTGGGGTCTGTTCATATAATAGTTTTGTGTTTATTTTTTAAGGGATGGACAAACTGATAAACTGCATGTATAAGAAGCCTCATGCCACCACAAGATTAATCTGCTTCCCGTGGGCCGGAGGAGGATCCATATACTTTGCCCAGTGGGGCAGATTATTTGACGAGTCAGTAGAAGGTTCGTACAGCTTTAATTATTCAAAATGTACTATTCTGTATAGACAAAGCTAATTGCTCTATCGTTTTAGGGTGAAAAATGCCACATCACAGATTTTAGCATAAGGAAATAGTTTTATTACTTGGCTAGGAGCACAGTTGTTTTGGAGATATTTAGTATAAAATTTACCTTAATGGAGGCTGAGATCAGTGGCAGCCGGTGGCAGGGCCAGCATTCTCTAATCCATATACTCTCCTGTTATCAATCTTTTCACCAATCCTACAAAGAATACCTGCAGCAATTTAACATCAGGTCACAGATCATTCAGATCCGGAGAAAAGGAAGTTAAGATACATTCGCATGGCATACATAAAAGCAAACCTGGAAACTCAACAGGGTCGGCTACCAGGAGCTCTCCCGATTCTGGAGGAGCGGGTTTGTATCTCCGGGTCAGTTTCTTCTTTTACTGGGCAGAGGAGCGGCGTTTGGCCACGAACGACTCACGAACGACTCACCTCGCACTTCTCTCCCACTCCACTCCCGCTAATGGTTTCTGGGGCTAGCCCTGCCACTTCTCAAAAGCCAATCCCGCAGAAGAGGGAGAGCTCAGCGTAGCCCCCCATGGGAAGTTCCCAGGCATGAGCAGCACATTAGGGTCTCAGATGCGTTCAGATTGCGTTCTATGCAGAGTTGATCTTAGAAACGTGAGCTACAAGAAAAGAAAATGTATGATCTCTGCAAATTATTTGACTTGCAGCCCTGATCCTGTGACGTGGATACAGACCAAAGCTGATCTAGGACCTTCTAAAATGTATCAGTAGATAATACACTTGGATACTTTTGTTTTGCTATTTCTTAAAATTCTTGGATACAATTTTGTTCTTCGTGGTTTTTATAAAGTCCTTTATTTTTGCACAGTCTTATCAGATATTGAAATAATGTCATTACCTTTAATATAAAGCTCAGAGGATTTCGAATAATATTCATGGGCCTATTACCCGGTCTCATTAAATACAATGCGATTCGCTATAATTTTATTCCTGTCGGCAAAATAATCCAATGCAGACTATTTGGATAAAAGACAGAGCTTCTGGTTTCTCGGTGAGGTAATTGCCTTAGTTACTTTTATATCAGAATCCAAATTGGGTCTGCGCCCGCAGAAACTATTCGTGGGGAAGAAAAGGAAGAGAGGCTTTCCAAAGTGCACGCTGCTGGGGGAACGGAATGACTCCGGCTCTCAGGCGTAATATTAGCATTGGAGACAATGCGCGCTAATAGAGTCTGCATTCTGTACCCTGCATTCATGTGCGGGTCACATCCAATTTTTCTTGAGGATAAATAGCCCTCTGTTTCACGCTGAAAGGCCTACAGAGCGGATCCTGGTGTTGGAAACAATGGCGTTTCTTTGTGGCACCATTTGCAGCTAATGGCAACAGCTTAAGGTAATGTCTACATTCACGATGCTGAATGTCCAGCCGACTGCGCTACGTACGATGAGTAAAATATATTTCCTAAAAGAACCGGTGTGTATTGTTAACAAATATTGAGAGATTTTGACTTCATGGTTATTATTTCTCGCCCTTTTTTATAAACTGAACACTGAGAAGAGCTGCTTTATGAAGTGCATGGAATCCTATACATATAATACATGGGCCGAGTATGGCCAGGCCCTCCTGATAAGCGAATAGACCAGGAGGCCCCTTTATATATATATATTTTTTTATTATTTAAAATGTTTTATTGATTTTTTTTTCCATTAGAAAAGGCACAACAGTCAAATTAGACAGGAACAAACTGTCAGGACACACAATGGCAAGTATGCATTATCACACCTCAGTATGAAGAAATTAACTTGAGAAAAAGCAGCATACATTAGCCACAACGTGATAATCATCGAGACGAACAAATCAGTCATATATAATACCTATCGATATTAGCTGTTACATAGCACAAAGTACACTGGGAACAGAGAGGTAGCGACAGTGAATTATAAAAGGAGTTCGTCACATAAACAGCCTGAAAATCCCATAAAAAGTGCCATTAGAGAGCAGACCAGGACAACAGGATGCCTGGAAGTAACAGTGAAACAAAAATAGAGAACAAATAACGACTCTGGGAGCGAAGCGTCTTAAATACAGTGACCTAAAGACAAGGTAGATATATCCTCTGGAAAGGTAACAATCAGCAGCGGCATGTATAAAAGGAAATAATACAAACATAAAGAAAACATATGTTAACAGCAATAACATCTGGACGCGGCTCGACACGACAGCACCCAGAATTAGTCATCCTCCCAAAATGTGGAATCGCGCATTACAAGCCATGGAGCCCAAACTTTTTCGTATTGAGCCATGGAGGAGGCCCCTTTATATAACCTATTCAAAACTAATTTTCACAAATATTCATATTTTCCAGGGGGTCTTTAAGGTAATTTTGAGTTCTGGGCGCATCCAGCTCTTTCAGCCCCTTTTCATGGAGCACCATTTATAAATATGTGTACTTATATATTTTTTGGAACTTATTTCTACATGTTCGTAGTATATTCAGTAAGGCTTCCTGGAAGAGAGTCCCGTGCTCAAGAACACTTTGCCGAGAACATGGACCAAATTGTTGAGGAGGTTACCCATGCTTTACTTCCACAGCTTCGGGAGAAGTCTTTCGCATTTTTTGGCCACAGGTAATTTACATTTTTGTAAAGCACGTGTTCCATTTGCAGATGCTGCCTGTTACAAGATTATGAAAAACTGTCTTAAATATCATATGATATTATATTAGGACTTCTAAGAAGCCATTTTTGCATCATTGTAACCACCCTTTTTAAAAGAAATATTAACATTTACTTTAATTTGTGTGTAGCTCACTAATTCCTTAACGCAGGAATAAAGCATTATTGTTCCGATTGTCAAAGAAAAACAATGTCATGCGGCAGATCATTAGCCAGATGGTCATCAGTCGCCGCATCTGTTATTGTCTGGCTGCTTCTCATTGTTTATTCTGTTGTGTATTGTATATTCAGGCAATGATGTACACAGACCCGGGTTGGACCTGAGGCTAAGCATAAGTATAGACAATGTGAACTCATGTTTTATCTGCTCTATAGCTTTGGGTCCTATACCAGCTTTGCCACTGCAGCACGACTGAAAGAGACCTACGGTTTGGAACCCATCCACCTCTTCGTGTCTGGGACGTCGGCACCCCATGTAAGTCATAAATACCATATAAGTGACCTATTCCGTTCCCACACAGTGGCGTGTAGAATACATTCTTCTTTTATAAAATGATTCCAGTCCTTCATAATACATAATTAGCCACTTTCCACCAGATTTAAGTATCAGCAGGGTTGTGTATTTAGAACACGTGCATGGAAGCCAGAATCTTATTAGCTGTCTATGAGCCGTACTCTGGCTTTCTAGAGTTCCCATTCATTACTGAGAGTAGCGCCCTGCTCCTCACTCAAGACCAGAACATTATTTTTTTCAGAATGCTTTACGTGTATATTGCAGTCCAAATCCCGATACTCTGTGCCCAAAAGGTCAGGGCTGAGTGACGAGGAGTTTCTCCAGTGGATGTCGGTAGCAGGCGGAACTCCTCTTGAAATCCTGCAGCACAAAGATGCCGTTCAGCTGTTTGTCCCACCTCTGAAGGCTGATCTTCGAGTGGTTGAATCTTTTGTGTAAGTGCCCCTTAAATTAAGTTTACATCAGTCAGTAAGTCTAATCAATACGGCAACAGTTTGCAGTCTTCCCTACTTGTTGTTTTATATCTTTAGTCCTCACAGTCCATCAATGAGGCCAAGGTTTTGGGTTTCTAGTTAATGGGGAAGAAGAGAGCTTGAACTCAGGCCAAGCAAACAGTTGTTCTTTTGAGTCATCTGGGGCCAAACATGGATATTTTTAAGTACTGACGTTTTAAAGGATCCTTGAAGACTCTTCACTTTGAGTTTACATAACGGAGTGCCCATAGACAAAAGCGAGTAAGCCTTTTGCTCTTGTGCGGTGTGTTTTCACTGTATTTCGCTGTGCTGTATTTGTCTGTACGAGTGATTAACATTAATTGAGAAATGTGGTGTGTTTTTCTGTTTTGGGTTCACGTTACTGTAAACCTGCCCCTCAATAGCATTGGTTGGGTGGGAGCGTTATATTGGGGTCCCAGCAGATGTATAGAACTATAGAAATTTTGCATTGGGTCATCAAGGATGTCATTAGCCTCACCACACATGCAAACTGGTGCACCAGAGGAAAATTCATTTGTACATAGATCTGGTTAACGAGAATTAGAAAATCCATGTTCCTCCGATCATGTTGGATGTCTGTCCTGTATATTCTGCTTTCCCGCATAACAACTTTCCTAATGTTTAAGAAAAAGTTGTGTCTGGTGACTAAATCAAATTCTCTTACTGAGCAAAAATTCATAAGAACAGTGACTCCCAACTCGGTTGATTCCGAGCTGATTCCATTTAGCTCTGAAAGGCGCTATATAAATACTAGGTGTTATTTTATCTCCAGTATTGAGTTTTTTTAATGTATGAATATAATGTATTCTAGATTACAGAAAATAAAAATTAAGCTAGATGCAGAGAGGCCACAATAACAAAGGTTTGCCTGGAAGCCCATCATCTTTGGCGTGTAGGCTTGCACCGTATATATATTGAGATGTACTGGGTAGCGCATGATTTCACCTGCCTCTCAGACAATAGGCGGCGTTGAGTTTCTGTATAATGTGGTGCCGATACAAGTTAGAGCTTTCTCTTTTCTCTCTATAGCTATGAAAAGCCTGCAGCCCGCGTCTTGTCGTGTGGAATAACGTGCTTTGATGGTGCATCTGACGCTCCACATGATTTAGAGGGTAAGGCATCAGTGCTGTTTTCTCCTTCGATGGGACCCATTCCTGTACCCCACTCTAAACACTTTATATTATCCACCGCTGGGTTCATTGGATGCAACCCGAATCTTGGTCATGTGGATATTTTATATCCTAACCTCATTACATACATGTGTGAGCTTGTTGGAATGCCTGGAAAAGACTTGGATACAACAGCAGCCGTGGAAGATCAGTTACATGCATACAGGTGTGCTGAGTGCAAGGATTTGTCATCCTAGGCAGAACCTAATTTAAGTTAGTTTGGTTAGTTACATTTTGTCCCCAATCTAACCTTTTTCAATTTTTTTTAATAGCATGGAAGGACCTCACCAGTGGAGATTTCAATATTCACAAGCTTCCAGGCGGTCATTTTTATTTGAAGGATCCAGACAATCAAAATCAGCTTGTGAAATATGTCTCGAAGTATCTAGAAACTGCTGACATGAGCTATTTGTGAATCATGCTGTATAAAAAAGGATGGATATAAAAGATACCTGGAATAGTTAATTTGCCAAGCTATATGCATGCTACGACATAGTCGGTCATGTCCTCATATGCCTGAATTGGCTTTAAGACAATTTTTTTTGACATTGGAAGAAAACCTGTATTCTTTTTATACCAGAGAAACCCGTCTTTCCTTGTAATTGGATCCATGTAGTATTAACATGCTGTATATTGTATTACGGTATATACGTGCCCTCTGGTTATGGACAGAGGTGATGACATCTAGCGGAGAACGAGGGCAGAAGCTTTGCTAAGTTTTAAATCAGATCTGTCACACTAGGACATTCATTGCTTTCTAACGTGTTTTTACATTGCTCTCAAAACAATCCCTTGCTTTTAAATGAAATTTCCAAAAAGGACTCTGGTCCAGAAAAAAGGCAGGGTGGTAGTTTTTTTTAATGAGCTGCGAGAGCTCCACGTCCTTTTCTCATGTAGAAAACGACACTAGTTCTGGGACTGGCCCGGGACAGCTGCGGACTCGGGTAGTGTAGTTATAACCAATGTTTGCTTAACGTTTTAATAGAAATTAAACATTCCACAAGTTTTTTTTTATTCCGTGTAACTAATCTAATAGAGTTTTCTGGTCTATTTTGGAATTTTGTTGTTGCGACAACACGAGCAATGTCTTAATTATGAAAGACTCAAAAGCCAACCGCGGCGTTCTTGTCTGGAGCGATATGGGTGTAACAGTTTTCCACGAGACGCTTTATTTTACATTGAGATCACCAGCTAGGTCTGTTAGCCAGGCAGGGAATAACCGATAAGGGGACCGCTTCCTGGAGGATGGGAAACGGGGAGGACATCTACTACGAAAGATCAGAACAGCAACTGGCCCTGGACACCAGTCAAGAAGGTAGTAAAAACCAGACATCGAAAGCACTTTGTTCTTCATAGAGACTTCAATCTGATGAAGAAGGCCTGATGACTTCTAGCAGGAGTGGCAGCGAGTAGGGCAATTTAACCATGCGTTGTAAAAGGTATACAGCTATCCTGAAAATAAGACGGGACCAAGTACAGGTAAGGTTTAAGGTAGTACAGGAAGGAGAAGACTCTAGATGGGTCAGGTGGCTCTAATCTTATTCTAGGAGACAAGGAGAATACAATTGGTACCACATTCAAAAAGGGACAAGGTGTGCCTGTTAAAGCTGTGATGATGGCCATCACAGACGCTAATGTCGTGATATCCATTCTTCTTAAATAAAGACTAAAACGTCACAGTAACTTGTAAAACCGTTTAATACGTCAGTGCGGAGAGCCGAGGTCTGTACAGAACCACAGGGCCATTCAAGTCTAAGTTAACTGTAGAAAATCTAAAGCTGGTTATTATAAGAGAAATGCTTTCCGTGCGTCTATCTGTTCTCACCGCACCTTCCCGTGATTTATCCGTGCACCTTACATTCCGTACTTTTCAATCAGCTCGTTTGCTTTAGAAACGTAGGCATTCATTGCATCTTCTTTTGACAAACCTAGCAATAAAAAATAAACCATGGGAAAAAAAAATTTAAAAAAGTGTATTTCAATGTCGTCGTGCCAAACCTATGAAGGAAAAAATAACCTAATTACCTTTTTTTGAATTCCATGCTTCCCATTTGGCTTTGCCTTTCAGGTCTAGCATCCCAGGGCACTCTGAATCATTAAAATAAATACAATAAATACAAAAAGGCACCAGAACTATTGCTATACATTTAAAACTAATTTCCGAGAGAGCGTGTTCAATCTTCATGAAGTAATTTATTATTCCTAAACACCATGGAGCCGGAGTTGGTTTATGTTGAGATGAAAGACCTATGGTTACCAACGAAGCTAGCAAGGAATTGTCAGTGATCGAGAAAGAGGGCTGTGTGAACTGTAACGGGGAGCTCTTGCTGTCACCATATTTTAGCCCAACTTTACATTGTATAAAGATCATGTAGTTATAAGAGGGAAATTAAAACTAACAATTGGCTAAAAAAAAATGAATACAAGTTAATACAGACTGGAATGGACCTGTATAAGCCATATGTAGATCCATGAGGTTTCTTGCCACCTTACTGATTAAACTACACATTATGCAGGGCCAGCTCAGCCATTGTTTCAGAATAACTAACTGGGGATGACCCATTACAATACATAATGAATTCAGTAAGATAAAAATCACAACTCTTCTGAAACTCATGCTTTAGTTAATAAGAGAGTTGCATTTGGCAATTAATCACTGTATTATCTGATGGTAAATTATGTACCTATATTTATGTCACCCACTGTTGACTGCTTATAAAGGCCATATAGCTCCTTCAGTTCATCGTCAGTTGGTTTTGTTTTCAACTTCTTGACGTCTTCTGCGGCTTTGTCAAAATCTGCCTGTTAAAAGGAATAATATATTTGATTAAAATAGTTTCACATGTTGGATGGACTTTTAGTTTTTTTGGTTAACAGATTTTCCGCAGACGACTCTGTTAAGTTGAATTAATCGAGAAAAAAAATAAAAGAATCTATGCACAAGTAAAAGCCAGTGTAACAAAAAAATTCAATTTTATTAAATATATTTAAAGCAGACCTGTGGAATATGATGGTGCTATACTGATGAGGTCAAAATTGGACATTGAGCGTTTAGGACAAACCTAAGCGTATTACCTTTCATTTTCAAACAAGCAGCCATTCTCAGCATCTGCTTCCTAAAGACAGTCACCGTTGGAAATGGTCCTCATGAGCGCAGGTGGATCAGTCATGATGACAGACACCAGCGATTCCCTGAGCTCATTAACACTGCCGTGAAGACTATTCCACCTGAATACCCGTTAAGTTAGAGACAATACTCCATGGCAGGTAGTAACCAGATTGGAATCTGCATTCAGAAGAAGACCCCATTGATTTGGTGCGTTGGGTAAGTGTCCATCAACACTGAGGACATCTGTGCTACCCCCAGGAGACTGAACGGTAACAATAGTTATGGCTGTCGGCAAGATCCATAGATGTCTCAGAAAATACATTACGCCTTTAAGATAATTCCAGAGTATTAACCTCGCTAAAAAGACAGACTTGACCAACCCTAACCATCAATCGCCAACCG
Organism: Spea multiplicata; assembly: GCA_009364415.1. Lineage (NCBI taxonomy): Eukaryota > Metazoa > Chordata > Amphibia > Anura > Pelobatidae > Spea > Spea multiplicata. The sequence continues at coordinate 6,663,100 of VKOC01000006.1, forward strand.
CACACTTAAGCGATGGCGATTCAGCCTCCCAGGCAACTTTAGTAACAGCCAGCAGTTGGTATGTTGCTACGGGGCAAACTTTTCCTGGGTCTACGGCACAGCCCTTCCGAGGATTTAGCCGGATTAATACTTTGTTATCGGCCAGCTATGTGGCCCAAAGCATGTATCTGGAGAAGTCATTATATTTAAGAGGGCAGTGCGGCTGGTATAGGGTACAGATCCCATCAGCCCGCGCCGTCAGTAAAAGGTTCAAATGATCTTGGTGAACGGTGACCTGCAGCATCAGCTTACCCCGCCGACTGGAGATAAATGTTACCGGTCGGGATACAGGATAAGGAAGCTCTGAAAGCCACACATTTGTGCAGTAAGTTATAGTGGCCACCTCAACGCTACTTTTATTCCTGCAATATAAAAATAATCAAAAAATACAAACAAGCAAAAGCCAGAAAAGTTCACTGAACGTGCGATTCTCTCCACGGGACTCCAAAATTTACGCAAAATACTCAGTTAACTTGCACCATGCGCGCCTCGGAGGCCCGGGAAGCGCATCGCCTGCAAGCTTGTAAACTCTGCATACCCATCATAGCTTTCATGGCAGCTGGGGACACGGAATGAGGAATAAAGAACATTCGGAGAGGAGATCCGTCAATGACTTCAGGATCCAGAAACTGGGATCAGACTTTGATAAAACTCTCATAGAATATAATAAACCAGAGGAACCCAGAAACACAGAATTGCTGCTCCAATCCCCAAACGCTTAGAGTGGATCGTGGAGCGGACCCCACGCCGCTGCAGCACCCCAGACAGGGGGTAACAGCGATCACCGAGCAGCTAAAACCGAATCTGATAAGAATTCTATGACCCCCAGGCTAGCTGGTCCTTGGGTTTACTGAGATGTACATGAAACGTTACATCACCCAGCGAGCATCTTGCGTGTGTATTAACAATTTAATGACATTAACCCTTCCTGCCACAGCAATGACTGCATTTCTCTGTATTTACGATCTGATCAAGGCAAACGATAAAACATTTTTTGCTGAATACATGAGAATCTGAAACCACCTGCTCTACATCAGCTATAGATGAGCAGCATACACACTATAATACATATATATACATACACACATACATACATATATATCCTATATATATATCCAAACTACGGACAATTACTCCACACACAAGGATGGAGGACCCAGTAACCCTTACACTGCCAAAAGCTCGAAATGGTCGCAGTGCATAACAAAGAAGTCCCACCGCCTGCAGTAATATAGTTGCGCACAGGCCGCCCCTCGCTTAGTGTGTCCCACGCAGGCCCCCGTACCCTCCCGATCACACGGTGCATGTACCTGGGGAGACATTGCAAGTGCGGGAGTCACAGCTCAGCAGGTGCAAAAGAGACGGCAGGCGGACGGGCGCAACTTAAGCTGGGGGCTGAGCCGCCCCTTATTTATATGGGTCAGTGGTACACCCCCAAGAGAGTGATGCTGATTGGCTGCCAATCTCTCGTGTAATTACGTCATCTATTGTAGCGCTCCGAAAGATGAAGGGGATGAAGGTGTAACCGTATCGCTGCTGGTCGGACACAATCCGGGAAGATCCAAGATAACATTTATATTCAGGAGGAAAATAAACCGATGGACTGCATATTAACATGCAGTTTAGATAGACTGGGTCTTAGTGTACTGACGCACAGGTCCGCAAAGAGGTTGGACTAGTTGGTTACAAGCATCTGGTCACTTAAACCCAGAGCTCAGGCGATGGCTAATGACTTTGCTGTATTCATCATACTGTTACATTCACACAATCTAATGGCGCATAAAAGGTTAATAAACAGACATTTATATCAGAGACCCACCTCACGTGCCTACCACGGGGGCAGCCGATCATTATTCCTCCCCATTCAGTCGACCTTACAGTTAGGTTTCTGGTTGTTGATAGATCGGGTAAATGTTGTGAGGACAGAGAGAAGGGAAATAGATTCACAATAACAAGTGGGTTACATTTGCTAGGTTTGCCACGCCCCCAGCTCCCCTTTAAATATGATCAGCACAGTTACATATCATGACATCATTATGCTGAGCTGTGAACATGACATCATATCATGACTTTGAAAAACAGGAGATACTTTATTCAAGAGTCCTGAAAGCATTTTTATTTCTGGAAGATCAAATTCTTGTGTGAGGCATATAGGTATATGGGCGATCCAGCCTTATATCATGTTGAACATTTCCACGAGGATGTAATGTTGATGTAGTTTGAATATTTGCTTTATGGGACGTAAAATGCACCCCATAGACAGGACAGGATTTATCACCATACCTGGAGGACCCATCCTCTGGGTTGCGGGGTCTTGAGACGCCCCACTCCCTGCCTATTTTCCATTTAAATGGGGGCGTTTCCTGCGATGTCAGGGGCCGGTCCCCCAAGGGTAGCCAGAGCCCAGAAGTTCCCAGATATGTTTATCTTGTATCCAAGACCATTGCTCCTCATATGAGCTCAGGTGGATCAGTCATGATGACAGACGCCAATAATTCCCTGACCTCATTTGGGTTGCCATGACGACTATCTCTGGATACTAATTGCAAACTAATGAACACAACTTACATGCAGTAACCCAGCTGCTAATTGTACTTGGAAAATACCATATTCCTTTTGCTTCTCTATGACCCCCTGACCAACTACACTCTGCATGGGCGATCTCAGTATACAGCGGTTCTCACCTCACCGGGATCCCCAACATAAGTCAGGTTCCTCAAACAAGCGGATGTCCAGGATCTCCGTGATGGCGCTTCGGTGGATCACCAACTACCCACCTTTCATTTCTGTACCAATACAAAACCCACCGAAACTCACCTGTGCATTCGTATGAAAAGACCTGAAGAACACTCAACATCAGGTGCAATGAAAGCAGGGATAGATATGGCGTATTTGTGCCCAAAAGAAAAATATATGATCTAAAACACACTTAAAAAATGGGAAACTTCCATTATTTTTTATAACAAAGAAAACATACTTTCTCAACTATTTTGTGCTGTTTTCTTTTGTTTTTCTAATCAGTTCTAGACAGGGAGGGAGTTTATGGTTGGAGATGATAGGAATAAGATTGGTTAGGTTGAGCATGTTGGTTGAGAGTGATAGGAATAGGAAAGAATATGTGGGGGAAAGAAGTAGCAGAACAAACACAGGTAGGTTTCACATATAAAGGTTAGTGTAGAGGTACTGGGATAGCTGTGATGGCAGAGAGATGGAGAGGGATAGGATTTGGAATGCTTTAATGGGGAGTTGTGGGTACTAAAGGGATCCAAAGAGTTGGTGCCCTCTACTGGCATGTTTAAATAGATCAGGTAATTAATTATATATATATACATAGAACACTGGGGCAGGTGGGAGAGCAGGCAAAAAGTCAATTGTTGTGGGGAAGATGGAGGAGTGTATTGCAGCTGTAATAGAGAGTGTTAAATAGTGTTAAGGGGCAGTGAGAGGGCAGATATAGGAGATAAGGGGTTAGTGGAGCAGAAAGATAGAAAGTAAAATATAACAAACGCAAGTAGTGACAGGCATGACATGAATTTTACTAAATAAAAACAATCAGTGAAAAAATGCTGCACCTCCCAGTATGGGCATTCCTAGGCTATCAAGCACAGATACACAGAAACGAGTAATAGGCAGTTGTGGCCCAGAAACAGGAAAATGATAATAATACAGAAAACAAGATAATTCTGGAGATCTCCTGGTCCAATCTGTATACCTTTTAGCACAGTATGCAGGTCTGCTTAGGCTTCAGTGGTTGTGGGGAAGATGGAGGAGTGTATTGCAGCCTTTGAGAGCTGTAGTAGAGCTATCTATAGTAACAAGAACTTTATAGTATCTATAGTAACAAGAACTTTATAGTATCTATAGTAACAAGAACTTTATAGTATCTATAGTAACAAGAACTTTATAGTATCTATAGTAACAAGAACTTTATAGTATCTATAGCAGGGATCCCCAAACTCGGCCCTCCAGCTGCTGCAGGACTACATCTCCCATAATGCTCCTTCAGCTAAGGGGCTGGCTGAGGAGTATGGGAGATGTAGTTCTGCAGCAGCTGGAGGGCCGAGTTTGGGGATCCCTGATCTATAGTAACACTAACGCTATAGTATCTATATCAGTGGATCACGGATTTGGAATTGTGCAAATAAAACACATTATGCTTCTTTGAAATACTTTAATGAATTGCATTGCACCGGATTTGTGAGTCCAGATGGCCGGTCTGAACCTGGAGAGGTATAATGTGTGAACCGGTACCCCAGTGTTAATTATCCCCATGTCATCCTAATGCAGTGATAAGATCATGGCGCTGTATTATAGAGATCACTGCGTCACATAGATGCCATTTTTCAGCACTCAAATAAAACGGATAAAAGTCCGGCAATAACTTCATGTGTGCAAAGTTCACATAAACTCCCCTCTACTGCAAAACACATACACGGCGGCAGCTTTGTGATTAACCCTCAGCATTAAATTAACCCATAACACCCCATCAACCATGTCTGCCCCTAAAATTAACCCTAAACACCCCATTAAGCATAACTGCCCCTAAATTAACCCTAAACACCCCATGAACCATAACTGCCCCTAAATTAACCCTTAACACCCCATCAACCATAACTGCCTCTAAATTAACCCCCACCTACCCTAACTTTCAGCAGCCCAAATATTAATTTTATAGTTAGATAGTTACTGAGCAGTGTGGACGCTATAAGAAAAGGGGCAGGGCCAATCATCTGTGTGACTGCAGGGAGGGACTGGGAAGCAGAAAGGGGCGGAGCTAATCAGCAGTGTGACTGCGGGGAGGGACTAGGAAGTAGTTACTGCTGTGAGTGACATTGAGTGATCTGATGCCGTACCAAGCACTATAGAATAATAAATAACCAGCAGATATTCTGGGCTCCTACATAACACGGAATGTTCTCCCTAATGTCAGGTTGCAGACTCATATAAGCGCATTGCTGTTGTGAGGCATATATATATGATGTTGACATCCATGGAAGGTATAGAGCTATAAGCAGGGTAAGCACTTTTACATGACGTAGGATTCCGTACTCTGCACCAATTTTCTATGCACTAAAGCAATGACCACTCTATTCACGTTCCAATAAACACAAAGTTAAAATCTGCTTCCTGTATAGGAGTCTACTTCCGCTATGGCGTGCGCCACCGGAAGCTCCAACACTTATTTCTCGATATTGTGTCCCACCGTGTGGGAAGCGGCGCTCTTTTCAGCACCGCGAAAACCGAGCAACAAACAGAGCCTCCGTTGATGCGTTTCACTTGATATCCAAGACTCGTTCTGGTTTGCGGTGTACGCGGCCTCTGATTGGCTAGCCATTTCTCCACCCCGCAAAGTAGGGTAGCGCTTCCAAGTCAACGCTCTCCACGTGTGTATATTAGTGGAGATTTCCAGGTGAGTGGGGCTTTAACTCTGCAAGTAATCTGAATAGTTTACAGTAACGGCTGAGATCAAAATCACACAATAAGAAGAAAATACACGAACGTGGAAGCAACGATCCCCGTGCAGGACTGTGGTGTAACCCAGGGGACCCCGTGCAGGACTGTGGTGTAACCCAGGGAGCCCCGTGCAGGACTGTGGTTGTAACCCTGGAACCAGGGAGCCCCGTGCAGGACTGTGGTGTAACCCAGGGAGCCCCGTGCAGGACTGTGGTGTAACCCAGGGAGCCCCGTGCAGGACTGTGGTGTAACCCAGGGAGCCCCGTGCAGGACTGTGGTGTAACCCAGGGAGCCCTGTGGTTAACCCAGGGAGCCCCGTGCAGGACTGTGGTGTAACCCAGGGAGCCCGTGCAGGACTGCTGTAACCAGGGGCCCGTGAGACTGTGGTGTAACCCAGGGAGCCCCGTGGACTGTGGTGTAAACCCAGGATGTGGTGTAACCCAGAGGGCCCCGTGCAGGACTGGGTGTAACCCAGGGGCCCCCGTGCAGGACTGTGGTGTAACCCAGGGGGCCCCGTGCAGGACTGTGGTGTAACCCAGGGGGCCCCGTGCAGGACTGTGGTGTAACCCAGGGGATTCTAAAATGTTCTGTAGAATCCCTCATGCGTTAGGACGGGGGATGCACAGCTATGTCCGTTAAATTGCATGCGACCAGTTTTACAATCACTGTGTGCTGTTTGGTAATAACTGCACATCATCTGGTTTTAAGACACTAAAGTTTCAGTAGCTAAAAACACAAAATATCAGACAGTAACCGTAAGATTTATAAAGTGACTATAATATCTTTTTATTATTAATGTAGATCTCAGTATTACAAATATCTTATTTGCTGGCATACGGCCTTAGAAACGGCCTTCGTTGCCCCCAATTAAGGAAAAGATTGCTATTTCTTTTACAGAAATGAATTTTTACACACCTGTTGCTGAAGTGTAACTCCGTAGAATCCGTCCTGCTGCCCGTAGAATCTCCTTTTTACTAATTTTACATTCTGTTCTCAATTTTAAACAGCATTTAGTACCTAGAAGAGCAATGGCAGAAAAAGCAAGTAAAGCGCCGGGGCGTAAACCAAAACCCATCGTGGCCAAGACGTCTTTGAACAGTCCTTATGAGAAGTCGTGGAAGATGGTTGCGGGGGATGATATGCAATTTATTCTCCAGACGTTAAAGGACAAGTTTAATCAACTTGGGCTGAAAAAGATAGAGCCGCCAAGCCGACCAAGAAAAAGAAAGAATGCAAAAAAAGTAAAAGACGGTGACAAAGACACAGAAGAAGATACAAAGAAAGAAAGCTGCGAGGCAGCGGGTGACAAGGGGAGCGAAGAAGCCACCGCGGAAAAGCAAGGATGGACATCCGCTGATATCCGCAAGCAGCTGGCTATTGGGGTTAATGAGGTAACCAGAGCTCTGGAAAAGAATGAGTTGATCTTGGTCCTGGTTTGTAAGTCTGCAAAGCCTGAGATGATTACCAAGCATCTCATTGACCTGAGTGCAAGCAGAGCGGTCCCTGCATGCCAGGTGCCACGTCTTAGTGAGAACATAGGATCGGCACTTGGGCTTAAGTCGGTGTTGTCCCTTGGCTTTAGGAAGGACTCTGTTTTTGTTGAAGAAGTTAAGGCTATCGTTCCAAGGATGCCATCGTCGGTTGTTCCTTGGTTGGAGAGTCATCCTCAGAAAGAGGCCGGAACAACTGACGCCGCTCCCACAGAAAAGCAAGAAGTTCAGACTAAAGGAGAAGTTAAGGAAACGGTCAAACAAACTGGTAAGAAACGCAAAATCGAGAAGGAAACGGAGGAATCAAGCAACGTGACTTTACAAGACCTCAAAGTTAAAAAGATTGTTCCGAATCCAAACAAAAAACGGAAAAACAAGAAGAAAGCCGCCAGCAAAAAGTAATAGAATAAAAAATATTTTTTTGACGTTTGTCTGTTATTGGGCTAGAGCTTTCTTGAAGCTTGAAAGGGAATTTGTTCCAAGACTAAAGTTACGCTTAAGATGTTTCTTTTCGCTGTGGCAATTACCTGGTAAAACAGGTTCCTGGATTTATTGGAGGGGGCAAGTTTCTAATCTTTCTATAGTAACGGTGTATATGGAATGTAGTAGTGAACCTGTACTCCCTCCTGTTCTCAGTTTAGTATTAGAATTTATTAAAGTGAGTGTACCTGCTTCCTGGGATACATTTCTATAAGATTATTGCATGGTGTCATTTAATAAGTTTGACAGTTAAAGTGACCTGCATGCTCATCACAGGAATAAAGCATAATGTTTAATGGCACCTCTAGAGTCCATATCCAGAGATCAACATCCTTGTTCTCTGCATTAATATTTCATGGCAGAGACATTTAGTTTCATGTAATATGCTTTCAAGTTTACATACGAGATTCATTTCAAAAGGTGCTGCTTGTTCCCTAAAGCTATGATGTAAGGACGGCGATCCACGCTTTTATAGTGAGTAGTAGGTGTGAAGCCACCAGCGCTTTTTGGATGTAGCCGGCTTCTGTGCGCCAGGAGACCAGCTTTTCCAGATAACAGCAGGGAGAAGCTTTACAGTGAAAGTTCTCACAGAGAACAAGTCGGCAAACATCACTTTTTATTTTATTACGAGAAAAATTGCAATTCCTTGGCAGGCAAATAAAGAAAATGGACATACATAAAAAATGCAACAAAAAAACATATAATACAAATGGGATGACCCAAAAAGAAACCACTTGGGGCCGCTGGAATTACAATTTGTCTCATCATGCCTTCTGTGGACTTTAGTCAACCCAACCAGAACTCCGCCGCTTGGAGAATTCATCCAGGCAGCACTTGTGGGACTTGTTATTTAATAGGATTTTTGTTATTTCACATTCCAAATAACTTTTTTTTTTCTCCTTGTAAAGCAATAACCGTAAATTATGCTTCTGCTCGATTTAATGCATATCCCTCCGTTTGTCCTTACAGGTATGATGGTTTGCCAATTTTCGGAGCCAGGTAGCCATGGTTTCCTGTACTTTTTGTTTAGTTCCCTAAATTTTTGTACCGTTTTATATTGATCTCTATGGATGTACTTCTTTGTGGCTCATAACTTCTGCACAAATTTGGGCAGCCCTGGGGTAAGAAGGTTCATGTATATCTGATATTTTTTGAGGGTGCATTAATCTCACCGTTTTATAGCTTTGACAATATTGCAGTACTGTGCTAAAGTTTTAAGCAGGTGTGAAAAAAGTTGTATAGCACGAATGCTTTAAATGACATTTTAATAGTATTTTTATCATTTAGCAAAACACATAGTGACCGGATGAAAAATCTAAATTAAATCAATATTTGGTGTGACCACCCTTTGCCTTCAAAACAGCATCAGTTCTCCTAGATACTCACACTCAGTATTTTAAAGGTACTCTGCCAGCTGGATGTTCCAAACATGTTGGAGAACTAACCCAGGTCTGTGGATTTAAGCGCCTCAGTTTGTTTTCTCCGTGTAATCCCAGACAGACTCAATGATATAGAGGTCAGGGCTCCATGGGGGCCAAACCATCACTTCCAGGACTCCTTGTTCTTAATGACTTTGGCTGTGTGTTTGGGGTCGTTGTCATGCTGCAGAATACATTTGGGGGGCAATGAGATGCCTCCCTGATGGTATTGCATGACAGGTAATTATCTGCTTATATATATATAGTTTTTTACACTCGTATCACCCAGAAATGCATTTTTTATAAATGTGTACAATAGTTGAGGGCCTTATTTTGGTTTATCTAACTGCTTTCCGTTTTAAATCCACCAAAACTTTTAATATATCTAATAGAGGGTGTGCACAGATCCCACTTTAGCTGGCAGGGGACAAGAGGGGTCACCTTAGTTGGGATGTCTTCAAAAATGAGATGCTCTAGTTTCTCATGATCCACAACTGGAAATTCAAACTCGCACCTCATCTAATGCTTCATTTATTCTAATCTCCTGGAACTCTTTGCTGATCAGTAATTTGTCGTAAATACAAAAAAAAGCCTGAAATTTATTTAACTGCCAAGGCGGTCTGTAGAGTAAACACAGCGCATCTTTGAGTAGTTCAAATTTGCTTGTCATAAATCACCCAATTTTCTGGACCGCAGTATGCTCTGCCTTTTTTATGTGTGTTCTTTGATAGTTCAAGAGCTATAGAATGTTTAAATGAATTAAATAGTCACAAAAAGCCATAAAAAAAACTCTACTCAGTATGATTGCACTTATTTCAAAACTCATTTTATAATCCAAACATGACAAACTCTGGGAATATTACAGTCTTGTGTCTTCTACATTAGACTTGCCACAAAAGACATCATTACAGGCCTAGGGTTAAAGAGCTATTCATCATTTCTCATGTAATGTATCACTTCAGATGTTAAGTGGGACCAGTGCTTTAAAAAAGACAATATGACGGGCTTTACTTAATAGGAAAATATGGAATGCTTTGGAATAAAACGTCTAAGAAAACCGTTCCATGTTGGAATGTTTGAAGCAGATTGCTCGGCGTTAAGTGCCGTCCAGCACAATTCTTCCACGCTTCCCTTAAAGCCACACATCTCTGTATTTTGTTATGGCTTCTGGATTACAGCAACACATTTTAAAGGGGGGTGCATCAAATCTTTCTGATCCCACCCAATATATGGTCAATATGAAATCAGTAAAGTGCAAACGTACCATAATAATGAAAACACTGGTCTCACAAACACTTTCTGCTCAAGAAACAGAACTCACCCTGATAATTACCCGTTTGGCATGCACCAAGCCAAAAGTTCATTTTTTGGGGGAAAAATGGGGACACAGGGATAATTGTAAAATATTCCAAAATCTGTGCAGGCATGCACTAAAATTCAGGTAGACCGGCGCTAGAAAATGCATACAAGTTTAACCACTAAACTCCCAAGATCACATCAGCAAATTAAATACTGCTATTAATTAGGGTATTAACCGTTTAAACCCCCCTCAAACCTCTCTTGGCAAATATCTAGGTAGAGCTGCACATGTCAGCTGAATATAGCAGAGATTCTCTATCAGGGTTTTCAAAAACATAAGGGGAATCATACAGGTAAGGAACAGCCCGTCGCATTCTAATTCTGGCAGCTAAAACGTGTGGCTTACCGATTCACTGCATTCAATGCATTTTTTACATTAACGTTCCAGCATTCTAGCCATACCATAAACTGATTTTTTTTTTTGCAACTTATAGCTCTGTAGCGGCTGATAAATGATAATTTTCATATGGTCATACAGTTCATCACCAGCAGAAACGCCGCCACGCAGTGCCTTATCTGCTAAACGCATTCCCCGTCTTTTCTGCATCAACTGGAAATGACCGAACCGCATTGTAAACCGTAACAGCAAAACGTTGATCCCATTAGAACTTCTTCTGCGGGTGGAAAAATGAGCCAAGCTGGCTGTGGAGGCAAGCTACAGCACCCCACCGCAATTAAACGAAACAAAACACAGTGGCCCGTATAATATGCCATTTTCCATTTTATCAGCCACAGGAGCAGAGCATCCAGCAAAGAAAGGTATTGGTAAGTCCTTCTCGTAACCGAGGAGTTACCAAATACGGGAAGTATATTTTTCATGCATTCTGCAGTTCGCTCTGTATATCTTTTTATATATTTATAGATATATAAAATGAAGGTGAATTAAAAACCATAAACGCCTTCATGGTAAGGAACATGTTTTCAAATGAAAGGAATGTGCTTCAGTTTATTTATTTTTTTTCACTTTTAATTGCCCGTGCGTCATGCGAAAAACAATGACTGCACCAAATGGTATCCGCGAAGCCTTTTTCTGGGAAGGTGCTCCATACTGCCATGTTTTGGTCTTCTTTACCCCTTCGCTTTGTGCTTTTTGCTTCTGATAGCGGCTCTTGGTGAGCACCTCTGGTGACTGCAGATGTTTAGAAAATATGTGGCGCTCTTACTGTAACACTAGACCAACCTGCGGGGAAAAAAGGGTATTATTTAAAAACTCCTTATTTAACTCTTTCCCTCTTTTTATGTTATTAACACTGATGCAAAATTCCAAGGTTTACATTTCTCCTTAGGCGACCGACATATATTTTATGACACAAAGAGCTGACATCACTTCACAGATGTTTTTTATGCTTCTGAATAATGCATTTTTGTTAAATCAGATCATTGTATGTATAAGTATATATATTTAATTAAAATATTTTGATATTATATATATTTGTTGGGTTATATAATGTCTTATATTATATATGATACTGTATACTGCAATATATTATATATATGTATATGTATATATATACTAATATATGTATATGGTATAATTATTATATGAATAATATATATATTATATGCTATATCGTAATATATATGTATATGACGCTTAACTAATATGATATATAGCCTATATATATGTATATGTATAATGCTCACTACTATATGTTATTATGATATATGTCATAAGACTGTATATATGTACTAATATGTATATGTATTATGCTACATATATAGTAATGTATATAGTATATGATATGTATATGGTAGATACTATACTATATGGTAATGTATATATAAATATATATGTATATGTATGAATATATATATCATGTATATGATACTATATATATATGTACTATACTCATATATATGAATAGTACCTATATATATATACTGTATTATGTATATATATATAATGTATATTGTACCTATCATATATATAATGTAGTATTGTATTAGAATAAAATATATTATGTATTATGTACTATATATATATATGTATCATGCTACTTATATCATATATATGTATAGTACTATAATATTATATGTATATGTATAGTATATATATATGTATATTATTATATATATTATGTATTACTGTCATAATAATATATATGTATATGTATATATAATTATATGTATATATATGTATATGATATGTGCTATATATTATATGTATTATGTGTTAATGTATACTAATATATGTAATATGATTATAATATATATGTAAGCTATGACTAACTCACCCACTAATATATCAACCTGCTCATCGTATATATATATGTATACTCACTAACTGTCACTCAACCTCCGACAGTCTACTATGTATATGCAAGAAATATATAACATATAATACTGCTATGCCAAACTGCAACCACCCCACCTATAAAATATACTCTCTACTCACTGCGTTATAATAGAAAACCACTATAATAATCAATACGCTATATGCACATACCTACTACCAGATAAACAAAAACTCAACATAATATGCCCTATCCTCTGCACGATACTGAACTCAATAACTAAACCCCCTATATAACTAAACCTGTACCATCATGAATCTCAGTACAACCTACTAGTATAATAATATACCCTCATATGTATAGTATATATATATGCTGAATATGCTCAAAAAAAACCAACTCAAATAGTATAATAAATGCTATATGCCTAATCACAATAAATATCATATTCATCATGGTACCTAAATATATATCTACTGCATATGTAATTATATATATATATGTATATTTAGTATATATATATGCTATATGACAGATATATATATACTATGTATATGGTAATAATACTTATATATGATATATGATATAATATAATATATGATAATGGCTAAATTATATATATATATGTATATGAATATTAGGTGATATATGTATACTGTCTAAATATTATATATATATGTATTAATGTAGTTAAATAGATCTCTATATAATGTTATACTAGAACCCTACATAATATATAGTGTAGATAATGAAATAGAGGCAACTCACTTTGATATAAATATATGTATGATTATATACTAAATAAGAGTCATAGTGGCCAGAAGTATATGTATATCTATATAATATGTGAATAATTGATACCGCTTCATATTTAATATACATAAATGTATATGTATTATTAATCCTACTAAATGTAATATGGATATAGCTATAATTGATCCAGTATATATATGTATGTATATATATATGTATATATGTCAAGCACCAATATGTTTTATTGCATACAGTATCTCACAAAAGTAAGTACACCCCTCACATTTTTGTAAATATTTTATTATATCGTTTTATGTGACAACACTGAAGAAATGACGCTACAATGATGGTTAAGGCAGTGCTGGAAAATAATGGTGGCCACACAAAATATTGACACTTTGGGCCCAATTTGGACATTTCCACTTAGGGGTGTACTCACTTTTATTGCCAACGTTTAGACATCAATGGCTGTGTGTTGAGTTATTTTGAGGGGACAGCAAGTTTACACTGTTATACAGGCTGTGCACTCACTACTTTACATTGTAGCAGAGCGTCATTTCAAAAATGTGAGGGGTGTAATCACTTTTGTGAGATACGGTACATACGGGAGCACGTAATGCCTCGTTACTGGAATACTCCTGGCCGCCTCTGCTGCCTTCTGAGCATGTGCGAGAAGCAGAGCCCGCTAGGAAGGAGTTAAATGACAGAAGTCTCATTCCGAACTCCGATAACTAAACTATGCCTGCGGTAAAATGAACTGGAACCCATGCAAAATGGACTCGATATGCATTTAACATGAAAACAGTACCGTTTCCTTTAAAAGTCCATATTTGCAACAGGCCGTATATACACGAGGAATGACTCTCTGACCCTTACGTGTTAAAAACGTATTTTGTATATCACCTTTTCGGATTCCATAGCCGGGCACCTCCAGTTGAACAGATAATATTGCAGGTTGCCATCGCCTATACCAAACTTCAGTTTTTCCAAGAAACTTTTGTTTTCCATTAAATCGAGAGCATTAAACACATCGAATCCTTTCTGCCAAGACAAAGAAAAGATGTTAACCTACAGCCCCTCAATATGCACCGTCACACGCGTATTACTTTTATTAGGATCAAAGCAATATAAAATCAAGCTGACAACGCTTCGGGAGAGAAACCTGATGCACGTTTATCATTCACCAAGCGGCTGCCAGCATTCAGTCACCGCTGATTTCTATAGAGATTGAAGTCAGATGAGGTCCTGCGCCGTGCGGCTGAAAAAGCCTTCGTCCTCCAGCACCTTTCATAAGTCAGTCCATCCCAGAGCACAACTTAAACCCGTTCTACTGAATTTAAAGAAAAATTAGCAGCCACTGGCAACAAAGGTAACATGAAATCAATTAACTTACCAATTTGGCAATAATTAGTGCATCATTCATTAGGTCCAACAAAGGAGTCTCTGTATGGATGTTGTAGAATGAATAAGCTGCTTTGAGAGTTTTATGGACTGGATGGTGCATAACGCTGGAGGGCAATGTGTAGAAACTGAGAAGGTCTGTTAAAGCACCATTTGAGTTCTGGGGAGAGATGAAATAATAGTGAATTAGCTGCAAAAAGTGCATGAGAGGACAAGATAGAGTTAAAATACACAGACATTCAAAACCACTTACATGTCACTCTATACTCTATACATTCCATATAGCGGAACAAATAATTGACATGTGCCTTAATCCGCATGCTATAACTGATGCCCAGCTTAAAGGGACATTGTAAGTCTCCATGACACCCCAGCTTTAGAAGAATTAATACTAAAGTAGTTTGGCACTGATTAGCTGCGTAAGCCGTCAATCAGGGGCAGTAAGTACTTCCAATGAAGTCAATGGAAAACGTTACACTAAATAGACCCCCGCATGTAGAGTCCAGCGAAGCCAGCGCTGGATCTGACGGGAGGCGGGTACGTCGTGTACGGGGAGATGCACTTTCCTGCAGGGAGTTTAGTTGGATGGTGGGGAGAGGGGCAAATGCATTCAGGGAACCACGCAGCTATCATAACACATTGACGTGCATGCAATGGCTGGAGCGTCTCTTAACAATAATAATAATAAATTGAATTAATAAAAAATATTTCTGCCCTCACTAATTAGTAGCAACAGGGTAAGCAATTTGCCTTTGCAAATACTATTGAGCATGTTCTAATCAGAAGGTTGTTTGTTAAATTAACAATGCAAGGGCAAAAAAAAAATCTAGAGATCAATTGAAACAATCTGACCTAAGCGGGAAATTCTAGCACCAATCGGTATCAGAAAATCCCACTCAAAGTGGAGTGATTTCTGCTCATACGCATGGGGGTCCCGTGCTTCTGCAAGAGCCAATGCTGGCGTTGGCAGGGGTAAGAAAGTTAAGTTTAAAGGGACAAGCTTCTTTTTTCATAATTTTCATAATTCAATTCTGTTACAATGTTGAATAATAATAATAATAATAGTCTCTAGTCAAAGTACCCATATGAAAGGGGAAGATCATTAAAAATATATATAACACAAAAAAAATGTTTAAAATATATGTCTTGCAAAGCTAAATTAAATCCAGTCCTATACAATCTACTAACAATGAAACCATTTCTGGACATTGTCTTTCCAATCTGCATTTCTAGCAGATAAAGTTCTGATATATTTTCTGTGTTTATGCCCTTTTTTTGTTACTCAGAGGTCCTTTTTGGGAATTATTATCACGTTTCAGTTTGTATAAAGGGGATCTGGAAACACTTTTACAGCTAGTTTACCGTGATTGTTCAATTGCTTTGATGTCAAGTGAATGCCCAGAGTTTTTTCTTTGATACGTGGCGATCACCACTCAACCTGAGGGTATCCCCACTCACACTGAGCCTGTATGTGCGTTTGATCAGTTCCCCCTTGTTACTTGCCCACGTGCCCTGGGTGTTGAATCGATTGCTGGCGAGAATGGTTTTAGCATTTAGCACTTTTTTTAGACGGCTCATTGAATAGAGCCCCACACCGCTTGGAACCTACCTCAACAACAAAGGTGTCTATAATGTTATCCTGAGGAAGAAACCAATGCAACACCTCTTCTTCATTCATGACGGGAGCGAGGTTAAACTGACTCAAATAGTTATTTAACAAATTCTGCACCATTGTAATATCCTTTCTTTCCATTGGTCGTAAGCCTGCTGTCTTTGTGGCCTTAAGAGGAAGAAAAGAAAGAAATGAGCAATGTTAATAACATGTTATATAAGCACGCCTTAATACTATTCTGGACTCCAGGGGATACTATAATTAGAGCAGCATGCAATAACGAAGAGTCTATGGCTCCAAGCAGATTAAGTAAATCAACCCTTACGCGGCAGCTCATCATGTTTACTTACAAGAAGTGATACAAATTGCCCAGAGAGGTGACGCTCGAGAACCCTGGCTGACCTCTGAGGTATACATGTTAAATCAGAACACAACTAAAATACTGCAAAGGCTTTAAAGGGGAATCTCGCAAAATATATATATATATATATATATATTATATATATATATATATATATATACCCCTTTATTATACTGCAGCAAAACAGGATGAGTCATCTCCTAGTTGTGCCGTCTATGGGGAGGACTTTGTAAGCTCTGCTATACTCTTACTCTGGGAAAAGCAGGGCAAAAGATGAATATTCTATACCATATGCTATGCCATCTACGTATAAAGCTAAGAAAAAAAATATGTCGTTCATGGGGCTGAAACTTTTAAATAGTTAAAAGAAGCCAAAGTTATTGTAAAATATTATAAGCTTATATTACAAGCAAAACATTGGTTTCTCTTAAAGGGACAAATACGGCAACATCAACAAATATTTCTTAATGGGATGTAACAGACTCAACACACAATGTTGTGACCAAGCTGAAAATCTGATAAACGATTGTTTTATTGCGAGCTCTTCTGCTCCATGCCAAGAGCCCTCCTAATCACAAACACGAGACACGCAGCGTCCGAGGTGCCGGCAGCCACGGGGATCACTTACATCGGGCAGTCGATACAGTTTCATTGTCCTCTGCAATGTCATATTTCTACTGAGATGCGAAAACTTCACATCTACCAGTTTCCTGGGATTCAACGACCGATGCCAATACCTAGAAGAGGAAAGCTCATTTAGAAACATATGAAGTAGCTACTCCAAGGCCATTGTGGTGAAAACACACAGTTTTATAGGCACATTACAATTGTCGCATTTCTAAACACTGCCTTGGAATAGAGAGAAAGCTGTTTGATTTAAGAAAGGCTCCTGCATACAAAATAAGTTTCTCTAAAAGCAAAGGTCTGCCTTAATTGCCCTCTTCGGGTATTCTTTATTTGTTGGTACACAATATCTGACCGGCTGGCGTCACTCTGGCATTACACCATGTGAGAATCCTCTCCACAGAAGCTGGTTCACGAATGTACAGTAGCCGTAACGTGTCTGTAAAGTGTCACTATACACTCATGGCTATGACACTATACACTCACGGCTATGACCTCACGATCCAACAGCTCAAAAAAGTTTCACAGCACTATTTTTTACGCAATTGTTCTGTTGTACCGTATGTATATAATAACTAAATACAAATCGTTCAGGAAAATGCAGTAGCGGCATGAATGTGCCTGCGCAGTACTGCCTGCAGTGGTTACTTTCATAGTAATTGACTGCATATCCGGGTTCCATCTTTGCTTTTCTACGTACCGGCATGTGGACACAGGCTTTGGGAGAACAACACCTGCTGTGTAAACGGCCTGGAATATCCCCTCCATGTTCACTCTTCGTGTGATTTCTCGTATCAACACAGGAGCCACGCGCTTCGATCGCAGCTTTTTATGAACACAAAGGAAATTGATTTCTACCATCTTCTTTATACTGACAGGCAAAGACAAAAGGAGGAGTAAGTGCTCCACAACGTCACAGCCGCATGCAGACCGCGCTCACACTTTGACGCCTATCTAAAAAGAGCATTCTTCTCGTTTCCAAGGTGAATAATCCCGATTCAAAATCCCATTATGTCCCAGAATTCGACCCTTCATGTATGCAAAAGAGATGTCCCCAGTGACGTGTAGCATAAGGAACTCATTTACAAACTAACTTCAGAAACTGATCACACCGAGTAATTGAAACCCATTTTCTCTAACAGGGGACAATGTATTTTTCTGTGCGAGTCTGAAGTACATGGTGTATCAGGCAGCTAGTGGGACAGCTGGACCGCTTTGATTTATGTCATTAACAGAACCTTACTTCACTCTAACAAGAAGAAATGAACATGTATGTGTTGCATATCGCTAGGTAATATATGTTTAGGTCTGGCTGACTTACTTGTCATATATACGGATGGTAGCAGGAACAGCACTTATGAAGCCAACCAACTTCTTGTTGGAGGAAACCCTGACACCACAGTGCCACTGAGACAACCAGCCAGGAGGACGCAGGGCCCTGTTAGAAACATTCAGCGTTTAAAGTGGACAATGATAACGCAGCGGGACTACTATTTCAAGGATCCCTTACTTCTGTTGACCCCATGATGTTCCTCTAACATTGAGGATAATATGGACCTATCACTTTATGTTTTACAGTTCATTAAAACTTGTCTCAAACTTGAAATAGCCCTTTTATATCAACTACGGACTTATTATTTCTATGCAGCGGAAGCACCCGTCTTCACTACTTATCACGTGATTTTCATGATTAGATGACAGTTCTCTAGATCAAAAATGTAATTAGTCATCCTGGCTTCTCCACAGAAGCGATATAAAAATTCAAAATCAAGCCCCTCTAAATAATTTACACCAAAAGGGTTGCCAGATGGCTTTAAATAAGAGAACGGACACACACAGTAAATGGATGTTACTAAAAGCTTTGGGTTATAAGAAGCAGCATATAACCATAATTTTCCAACAAAGTGCCCATCACTGGACTGCCCAGATGAAAACTGTACCCTCGCGGCTACGACGCTATACCCTCATGGCTATGACACTATACACGTGTACCTATGACACTATACACGCGTGGCTATGACACTATACTCTCGTAGCTATGACACTATACGCTCGTAGGTATGGGTAGTTTCCATTCAAAACTTTCACAGTAAAAAAAAAAAAGCTGCTTTAGTGAAATCTAGTTTAACTGAAATATGAATACATATACTGGGACGCTCCATAAAGATGTTGCTAATGGCCTCAAGCGTTTAAGGGCTTACAGCTAAAACTTAGGTAACTTCTTAGCAATTAGGTTTTTGGATACTCACCACTGTAAAAATTCAGGAGAATAGTCAAATCTGAACATGTTATCATCGTCTTCCACGTAATTCTCATTCAGCAACGTGTACAGTTCTTTCAGCTGGGAAAAGGCCCATGTAAAGCATTAAACAATAAAGCACTTTATATTAAGCATATAGCCACATTGGCTATGATACCAGAGAATGTGAACAATACTTTTAGAAAGCAAATTATGGTACTTAAGGGGACGTCTATCGGACAGATAGTCTGCGAGGCTCAGAGGGCAGTCCTCTCGAATAAACAAATCCGCATTGTTCAAATATTTCCAATCACCGTGCTGTTTTTGTGATGTTTTTGTTTCAGCCGAATAAACTAATAAATGTACCGTCTCAGTGCATGAAGTCAACGTTGCTGTTAATTCATGGCATGTGCAGGATATCCGAGGAGACTTCCTAATTATTTATTTTAGAATGCAAGCTGTATGAGCTTAATTCTTGTATGTGAAAAAACAGATGAACGGATTTACAAATGCCCATTATTATATACTGTATGGATAGATGGATGGATAGATAGATAGACTGTGTGTTTTATTTATTCATTGTTTGCAGTGTTTTAAACTGAAATCCTTTATTTGCTCAAAAAAAATTTTTTTAGGATCTCAAGAGCTGAGCTTCACCAATAACACAACTCCTAGCACCGAATAAAAGGATACAGATTCAGTGAGTACATCATCATCATTTTCAGCCTTTATAAAAAAAAAAAAAGTTAACTTTCCCATTCCATTTCTTCATTACTCCATAAATGCCAACTTGGACTCTTATTCTCGTTGAAAGCTAAATGAAATTAAATGAATGCAGATACACTTACCACCTCGCCATTGCCCAAATCCAGCGTATCCCACATAAAACCCTGAGGCAAAGAATATGGCTCCTGACGCACGTTGTCTTTATCAGGTTCGATGGGACCGTGACACGTTACAAGTTCGTCTGATATAATAAAATAATATGGTTATTCATTTAATAGAAGTATACGTCACAGGAGGTAAAATTATGGCCACCTAAAAGATATACTTAAAGGTGAGAACGAACAGAGTTGGGTGGGCTAGTATAACATCCTCAAGGCTTGTAACACCTTCCGCTGCCTGCAGAGTAATCCTTTACCACACTTAGTAGACATTATATTATCTTTATATGCCACACACTATAACTTCAATATTGGGAGAACTGATTTGTTACTAAATATAACGGACGTGCCATAAATCAATAAATCGTACCCACTCTCCAAATAATAAACAAACATGTATTTTTTATTTCAGATGACACTGATATTACACAGAAATAGGGGTAAACACTGCGTTACGTGCTGCTGACATAAGTAAATACACTGCTGCGCAGTGCCCCAGAGGTGTATACCCGAATTGTTCCGTTATTTAGGTCTTTCTATGAATCTCTCCTGTTTCTCTAAGTCATTGTCCCGGTGAAACTAATCGACAATCTTTAATCTTTGACATAAACTAGGAGTGCGCTAGTGCCTCTCTCTCTAGAAGACATAGTTTTCAGCCGGTATGATCCTGGCCATGCAGCGTGTACGGTCGGCATGTGCAGCAACAAGTACTTGGAATAAAGACCATCAGGTTCACATTTGACCCCCATAGATCCCGCGTCTCAGAGACCATTCTCTGACTGCCAGGTGTCACGTGAAACTCAACCACCGGCACGTCGATAAATCCACTATTGAACGCTGGATACGGATGAGCACAACCCGTTACCGACGTCCCGCAGCCCGTCCGCATTATAAGTGTCCAGATTATAAAACAACCTTGCAGCCTTAACTACAGACAGCAGTATGTTTTGCGTTTTACTTATTTTAAATACATATTTCAATTGATGTGCTTTAATGGCTACAAAACCCTATTCATCATATTTTGTCAGGAGAATATATTTCTTATATCAAGGAATATGTCTCACTTAATGATATTCAGATTGCATTGTGCCATTTTCTCCCCCTTTTATCTTCTCAATGACCCTGAGCTCCCTTTAAGTCAAATCCCGGTGTGGGGGGAAATACTCTTTTACTTCATTTTCTAAGACAAATAAAATAATAATAATAAAAACAGAAAAACTCCCCCACAAAATTGACCTTTAAAAATGAATCACTATGGAAAGCAATTCTGTGCACCGAGAAGCTGAATCATCCAGGATAGTTATCCATTATTTCATTCAATTTACCGAGTATGATCGCCAACTAAACAAGGTTGCTTTGGTATTCATGTTATCTTAATGGTAAACTATAGAAGAAGAAGAAAAAGTACTGTAGCGTGATTTTTTTTAAATGCTCCAAAATACAGATCGCAAGCTCATTTGAGCAGGTTCCCCTTGGTTTTTGGTAAGCCTATTGGTTATATTAAATACTTAATATGGCCTGTTTACCCGTTGTACAGTGCTGCAGAATATGATGGTGCTATATAAAACAAATAATAATAATAACAATAATAACTATAAACATAATTCATCTAACTTTCCAGATATTTGCTAGTTAAACACGCTATTGGCACACATGGCATGGTTTTAATTTTTTGCCCAGTGTAATTGATAACCCTGAATTCAAGAAATACCTTCCAAATCACAAGCACATGTTACATAGCTTTCTGCGATTGCCCTATTGCCAACTTACTAAGTTTGGGCACAGGCTGCGTATCCCAAAACTGGTATTTACGTTTGCTTGCCTCGTCAAGGTTTTTTGCAGGTCCCTGGCACGCAGAAAGCAACTCCATAGCTCGCTGTATATCCTGAAGCTTTTGCATTGGAATGGCTGGATTCTGCAAAAAATAAATAAAAGTGGTTAAGAAATAGTTAAGAAACGCAGAAAACGTTGTACAGCGCTGTGGAATATGATGGTGCTATATAAAACAATAAACATATAAAACACAAAGTGAGTGAATTACTGGTGATAAAGAAATCTGATGCAATGGTACAAAGAGAATGGAATAGTTCTATAAGATAACGAGTGTACAATACATCTATACCCTATAGCTTCAAACTAAACACCACCATTAATTAATACATCTACCAATCAAAAAAAGATCAAAATGCAGAAAGCCATGTCCTCATACACCACTTCCCACAGCAACAGTAAATATACATATAATACATATTCCTGTACCCAAGGCATACATTAAATGTTAGCTGAGCCCCCTCCGGCCTTTGCTCTGATGCCTTGTTGTGTTGCATCACCCAGCAACATTTGACATGAATTCATTATTTCTGGGAAGGGTCTGGGATCAGATAATAAATACTAGGATTGATGATTCTATTGCTGCCTATAGCTATACAAAGTGTAACGTTATTAAAACGGCATGATTTTTATATCTTCTCCGTTTGCCAACAGACATTTTATATTTAAGTAATCATTCATTCACAAGACACTTTCCCTAGATAACCAGCCGGATATTTATTAAATTAATAACTGATTCACAATATAATATATATATATATATACGCACTACCATTCAAAAGATTGGGGTCATTTAGCCGTCTTAATGGAAAACAATGACATAAAGGGTTTTCTAAGAGTCAGGCATCCTTTTAAACTTAGATTAGCGAACATTCAACGTGACTTTGGAAGACAGGAGTGATGGGAGTGATAAAGGAGTGATGGGCGGGTCTCTGTACTCCTATAAAGATATTGCTTTAAAAATCAGTCGTTTACAGCTACAATAGTCATTTACAACAATAACAACGTCCGCACTGGATTTCTGATCCATTTCATGTTATTTTAATGGACAACATTTAATTTCTTCCCAAAACAAGGAAATTTCTAAGTGACGGCAGTGTTTATATAATATATTATTTAGGTTTTCTCCAAATAGGTGCTGCTAGCCTTACATACAACTTGATCCTTTCGATACTCTACCCTGTGCTTTAATATTAAATAGGATATTTAACAAAAAAGATCATGCCCCTTTAAGAGAAATTGAATAAAAACATTGTAATCTTCCAAACAAATGGTTAATTCTGATATTGCAACATAAATCTGTTACAGACACGAATGGCAACCGCACAACGCTGGCCAACACTCGTCTTTAAACAAATTATTTCACTTGTCCCGAATGACCCCGAGTTAAACCATCTCAGCTTGTGTAGTGATAATTTACATCTATCAAGGGCACAGAGCACTGAGAAGCAATAAATAATTCAGTTCAAAGGTAAATTGTATAGTCTGAGCAATGTGTATAAAACCTCTTCATAGAGGAAGGTGCTTCTGGATTAGATCATTTTTAATGACCGAATAAGTAGCTGCCAAGTAATAGTACAACTAAATAAAATAAAGGGAGCCGCTAGTCTATGAAACATTTCCATCTATAACAAATATGCTTCTTTGTCCGTACCATGTACATGTACACTGAACATTCCCTACTGTATGGAGCTGAGACCGGAAGACAGCCAAAACAACCATCAGGAAGGTTCAGACCTTCATCAACAGGATTCTCCAGATCCACTGGCCAGACACCATCCACTACACCAATCTTTGGGAGAGAACTTGCCAACTCTCAGCAGAGGAAGAAATCAGGAAGAGAAGATGGGGCTGGATACGGCACACTCTAGGCAAGCAGCCAACCAACATCACCAGACAGGAACTGAGGTGGAACTCTCATGGCAAGTGCAGAAAAACATCCAAGAAACACCTGTCGACGTGCCCTTGAGGCGGACACCAAAAAGATGGGCTACATCTGGAACAAGCTCAGGACAGAGGACTCTGAAGATCTGTAGTTTGGAGCCCATACCATGGCAGGGATGATGGGCATAAGTCATTTTGAACATTGCTTTGCGATAAATATTAACATTGACAGTAATCCTACGGGTGAATCAGTGTCTGAAAGAGATAACTGTCCAGTGATGCAGCCTTCATGTCCAACTTGACATCAGCAACATCCACTTAACAGCTTTACTGGGTACCACTGTGATGAGCCTCGCACTCCCTTCTGTGGGGCAGCAGACAGTCTCCAACAGCAACAAAGCCAAAGCGTTCACAATGGTCAACACAAGAAGAACAGGAAGGTGAGGAAAATGTGATCTTGGATACATGTCTTAATATAGTTTTCATGATTGTCAGCTGCTAATGTGTCCCTCGCCTTACCAGATTCTTAAAGGCGGAACCATATAGACTATATTCTTATTCCAGTCCCATTAAAACGTTCTGGTCCTACAGTAGAAGTTTACTGAGAAAATAGGTAAATTCAGGACAGGTGGGTAAATAATTATGCAGGGTTATCCATGCAAAATACAGTAAGTCCCTAATTGATAACTCTAGTATCTACGAGCATTTCAAATAATTACAGTGTTTTAGAAATAACAAGTACATATGATCCCGAAGGCAGATTTAATTAGACAAACATGTCTCAGATGACGACTCCATGTGCTGATGAACAGAACACTCACTTTTGAAGGTTGCTGTGTTCTAATTTCTTGTGAATCAGATGCAGAGTCAGATTTGGTCCCCCCAGAATTTGGCTTTTCTTTTTTCCTCTTCTGTTTCTTCTTTTTCTTTTTGGCCCCGAGATCTCCAGCAGGACTTCTGTTGGTAAATTGCAGAGAATAAATATTACATGCCACCGGCAATGCAATGTCACACTCGCAGTCCTATACAAATATATATTGTTTGTGTAGCAATTGATTTTATTTCTAGATATCTAGAATAGAACATATAGAGTATAGCAGAAGAGAGAAGGGTTTATTCACTAAAGCTGCTTCAGCTCACCAACTTCAGTATGTATTATGACGGGCTAAACAAGTTCCTCCTTCAGACGGAGCTTGACCGGCCAAGCGTAATGCATAGTTCAATCAATAAGACCATTTTCAAGATGCAAGCTCTTCATGCAAGAGAAGCTCGCTGGGGTTTAATATATCAGGGAGCTGAAATCTCCTGCCATCTCCCACTTTAGTGACTAAATCCCCAAGCAGTGTTTAATGAAGCCGTTGCTGGGATGATCTAATTATGTGATTCTCTGCTAAGGTCTTGTAACATTTTAATAATCAACTGTATCTTCTTACTAAAAGCATCTGCCACAAAGTAGCTTGGTTGCCCTATGCACCAAACACTGCCTATACACTGCCTGGTCCAAACACTGCCTATACACTGCCTGGTCCAAACACTGCCTATACATTGCCTGGTCCAAACACTGCCTATACATTGCCTGGTCAAAACACTGCCTATACAGCAATTCACAACTACGATGAAAAACTATGATGTAATATCATAAGAACGCCAAATGTGATCACATATAAAGCTTTGGCTGGTGATTATAATCCTAAATCCAACTGACTTACTTTCGCAGAAATAATTTCTCTATAAAGGAACAAAAAATACTACGAATGCTGGCAGTCTATGGCGTTATTGAAATGTACGTTAGCCCATGCACCTGCATGAAGGATTCATTTGAATTTAGCTGAAGGATTTTTCAGGCTGAAGACTTGGCGTTTAAGATTTAGGAACAGCTTCCAACGTATCCTTGGTAACAGCTCGAAAGCCAGCTTCTAGCATACAATACACATTGTCGCAGGAGTCTCTCGAAAAACTACAGCGATGGGTGAACCTTATGCGTAGAAATCACATTGATTTTTATTATAGGTGAACCATTCCTCATAACACAAAAGGGTCAAATCTGTCGCTGCACATATTTTGATCCAAGACCCAGACATTATTTATTTAACCCTTTGTGTGCCGTGATCATCTTCAGTTTGACGGACGCTGGAGGCAGGGTCAGTTTTCATAGTGTTTCTATTATTTTCATTGGGGTGACAACATTATAAACGGCTTATATTTTATCTGAAGAAATACGACTAAGCTATTCACACAGGCCAAGTTTAAAGCCAATTGTGCATCACATTATACAGTCTCTGGGCACCAGGTCACCATGGCGACTAGAAACCTCTTCCTGGCACCCAAGGTTTTGCATGGCTGCCATCATGAATCTGGTGTAGTGGGTGCCGTGAGGAGCCCAGCAGGGTCACTTAACGGACGTTACGTGACCCCACCGGATGCCTCACGTCACTCTCTTCACTGCGCACGAAAGCATAGTGTGCTTGATTTGCGATGGTACAAGATGGGTAGTGGTCTGGAGTGTGAGTGTATATATGTATAGTGCTGGAGTCAGTGTGTGAGTGTTTGTGAGTATACTGTAGTATCAGGGTGTATGTGTGTGTATATGTATAGTGCTGGAGTCAGTGTGTGAGTGTTTGTGAGTATACTGTAGTATCAAGGTGTATGTGTGTATATGTATAGTGCTGGAGTCAGTGTGTATGTGTCCATATGGTTAGTGTGTATTTTTATATATGTATAGTGTTAGCCAGTGTATGTGTGGTGCTAGCGTTAATGGTTTATGTTGTGCATGAGTGTCAGCATATGAGTGTGTATTAGTGTACGGTGTTAGCAAAGAAATCAATGAAGTGTATATGTGTGTGCGTTTGTGCCAAACTGTGATGTACCTCGTGTCTGTGTGCGTACCTTGGCCTTCAATATGTTGATAATAGAATATTTTATTTTGCTTGCTGTGTCTATGGCTTTTGTCCCTTTAGATCCACTAAAAGCATAAAAAATTGTAGGAACTATGGTATTTTTGTTGTCTATCCGCCATGGTTTTAGAAATATGTACAATGGTTATATTTTCCTTTCTACAGAAGTCCTGCATGAAAATATAGTGAACGTACAGGACATATTATTGTGTACCCGAGTCCAGTGCCTTATAATAAGAGGAAGAGGCAGTATTATACACAACAGCAGTCTTAGTGCCAAGCGAACCAGGGGGGTTCAGCAGCAACAATCCTCCAGTGCTGCCGCCGGTACCCACGGATCTCCCCGGGGAATGGGGGCCGAAGACCCAAAGCACCTCTATCAGCTGATGTCAAATAATTATTTCTTAGCATATCAGCTTTAACATGTCCACCAATACAATGAAGAGAAAATATATATATAAAAAAAAAGATATAGAAAAAAAAAAAGGGAAGTCGGCAGAATACGCCAGTGTCTAAAATTGCAATTAATTGTTCACTAATTGTCTCCAAAGCATACATGTAATCCGCATCCACTCTATTACTGCTCAGAAGGGATTTACGGTACACACATTTTCATAAATGACACCCAGGGAATTCTCGCAATATGTATATCGTCCCATGGCTGCCGTAGAAGGCAATCAGGTCCCGCAGTATTAAGATACACAAAGGCAAACAGGAGGAATATGGCTGCTACTGAAGGACAGAAATGGAAGTCTACATGGTGATTATTAGTTCAACAGACAGAATCCATCTCCTTATTGAGAGGAGGAGTTCTAGAATAAACTCCATGTAATCTAAAAGGAAAAATCGGAGGGGGCCCATAGGAAAGCCGCAGGGGCATGCAAACCATAAACCTGACGGCGCCTCAATGCCTTCACTGTCCAGCCGCCGGTAACCAACGTTAGGAACTGGAACAGAAAAACAAGTTGTACAGACTAACTCTTGTACTGCACGCCGAGACAGTTTCGAACCAAAGATGTACTTGGACTCAAACAATTACAAGCCGTGCATACAAATGAGAGAGGAAATGGAGCGGTGCGGCCGGCCGCCGCCGACTGATCGCCAGGGAGAAGGGACAGAGTCACAGGTCACAGGTTGTTGCGTTAAACAGAATCAACGTTTAAACACTAAATTACTCAACATAATGAAACGCTCTACATGTAATAAACACCCAGAGAAATTCTACGCTTTATGATGCAGCATAACGAATATCATGAAAATAATAATAATAATAACAATAATAAAATAGAGCATGTTTGTATTAGAAACTAGATTTCTGATGTCCTGTGGTCATGATTATTATGATGTTGTCATACTCTTATCTATAGAATGCCATTACACATAATAATGAGAATTAACCATTTGAATGTGGATGCAGAATGGTGCCATTTGAATGCCCAGGCAGTTGTACATTTTATGAACTCTGGGGGCGAGTGCAATTTTCACTTTTTAGCTTAAGAAACCTATATATTAACTATATACTAACTATATATATATATATATATATATATATATATATATATATATATATTAATATCTATTATTTAAGAACAGCTTTTTAGTTTTAAGTCACATAGGCTATTGAGGCCTCAAAGGTCTCATTTCAAAACGTGTCTATCTGACATGCAGTTACACAGTATACACAGGACATATTATGATCAGTAGACTTGTGCATTTGAATTTGTACGAACTGCAAATTTACCAAATTTTGGTAAATTCAGCCATGCAACGAGGCCATACCTCCATGAATCAGAGAAAAATGAACCAAAAAGATCCAATTTTTTGTCCATAATGGTAAATGGACCAAAATGATGGCCCTTGCAGTGACACCTCTCCTCCAATTGGAGGATCAGGGAGATGACATCACAGCAGCAATGATGGTGCTTGCAGTCACGTCCTCTTCCCTGATTGAAGGCGGAAGGCGTCATTTTGGCGGAAGTTACAGAGTTATGTCCGTGGAGATCCGGACGAAGAAAAAAAAAAAACCAGATTAAGGATTGAAGATAGAATAGAACAGAGAAGATAGAAGATGCAGAAGAAGATATGTAAGTGATCGGCAGAAGCGAAAGTGGTCGGCATTAAAGGTGGGAAACATTTAGAGAGCATGAGAGAGATGAGAATGACAGTGTGAGCGAATGAGAGTAAATGAGAGTGAATGTGGGCACCTGGCAACAAATTCCATTCCCAAATTAAAAATGCCTTCATATTTTCAGATGAACCAAATTAGTCCGAATTGTTCTGGGCCATTTGCACGTGTCTAGTGATCAGTACACGATGCCACAGGGGGAATTATTTTAAGAAAGCACTGAATCATGATCAGATTAACGAAATGGTACGCTTATCAAGCAGTATGACACTGTATTAGCCCAGGAAATCCGCTTTCTATATAATATATATTAAACCAGAGCTCGACAATCCCGGGGCACCTGATCATGGTGGTCTGGTGACTGGAAACCACTTCCTAGTGGCAAGGGTTTTGCATCATGAATCCGGCGCCCTATGCTATCCTGCGAGGGTGTGATATAACGGGTGCTCCCAGTGGGGTCTTGTAATGCCCCCACAGGAAAGCATAAGGTCCCAGATTTACGATGGTAGTAGATGGGCAGCGACGCGTGTGTTATGTGTGCACTGTAGTGTCATCTTTTTCAGCACAAATCAACAGCGCGTTTACGTGTGCGCGGGGCGAACAGGTACTCAAAGTAAACAGACTGCATTCACTCTCTACATGTACAACGCTTTGTACTAGAGCTGTTATATAGAGGCAAACAGAGGTAACTACTCCCCATGGCACGTCTGTTAATAGGCCTATAGAAAAGCTTCTCTCTTCCAACAATCCTCTATTCATTGGTAAGAGGATGAAGCAACAAGCTCCCAAAATAAGAGGCAGTGCCAAATAACTAAAAACGCAGTTCCGGGTGATCCACCGACCTGCGCAAGGTCGGATTTTACTCCTGTTCAGAACAATATGCTTGAAATACCAGGTTTGGGGCATAAAAAGGACGGATTAATTTACCTTTGCATGTGGATAAAGAAAACAAAACGTCCACAGACTCGGTGAAACAAGGTATATTTTGTTGAATAGATGTAAGAAGCAACAAACACAAAAAACATAACAATTCTGCGCATGCACAGGGTCAGTCACTGGAGATGACTGGTGGGGAGAGGCTGAACATGTCTCCTGCAAACTAAGTAGTTGGGGCCCCAAACACATATGTGGGGGGGGGGACGCTGCGAAATCCATCCATGTGTTTGCAAAGGGGGTAAATGAAAAAGTGAATGCGAGGACTGGAGAGTCTCTTTAACAAAACAGAGAAAAGCGAAGCGGACGGATAACATGCCTGAACCCCAACGTGCACCGTAACGAGAAGCAAATGAAGAAATGCGGGTTTAAGCCCAAAACAGGACATGGTCTGACTATGGGCAAACTATAAACAGCTTGTTTAGCATTTTAAAGATCCTCGGGAGGACTTTCCGTATGTAGGAGATCAGCCAGGATCAGCCTGCACGGCTCAACAATCTCAACAGAGAAGAAATGTATTCTACAAACTATTAACGATGAGATCAGATCTCGTAATTCAAGTTTATATAAGAACGATAATAAAAGAAATCTCGCAGACTTAGCGCACTTTACTCTTGGAGCAGAAGCTTGCTGGGGTTGGCCCTTCATAATGTACAGTGAAGTCAGTTAGATGAAACTGCAACTCTCGCGCCAACTCCAGCTTTCGTCTTGGTTTGGTTATCTCCAGCTTCAAACTACATGTGTAGAAGGACGAAGACATTCACCAAACATTACCAAAAAACAGAAGTCTGACTACAGAAGCGGAAGTCACCACGGGGACGACAGCGGATATGCCTTCTGAAAAAAGAAAACCCTCTGCCGACGTCTGCCGAGCTGCTTTTATTGCCCGACATTCCAGCTGCTGACGTTCCTGCAGTATAATTTCTAGGTCACATCTGTGCTGTTTGCAGCCTAAAAAGAATCAATACAGAGCTCGGAATTTCAGTGACCGATATCGAGGCGACACGTGCCATATCTCGTCATAAAAAGTATTTTCCTAGAGAGTGCTCTGCCATACTCACCATGTGCATTATCACATCAACATCACCAGATCAACCAAGAAACCCCCCAAACCCCGGTGCTTTCCAGCTCTGCCACAGGCTGCCACTAACCCTCCCGAAATAACAGAGAGCGGGTACGTAGGAGACACGGAGATCTTACCTGAGCCTCTAATGTAACTAACACTAAATATAATGCAGAGGAGATGCAGGGGAAAGACGCATACGAGAGAACCCCACGTATTAAAGGTTATTTATCTGAGGGGCTCCTCTTCTGCAACATTTTTTTGACCAAGCCGCACATTGTTGTGTTCAACGAGACTCCACTAATGACAGCGAACATGCGCAACGTAACAGAGACATGATGTTAGTACTCTTGGTAAATTCCCTTTAACGTTAGTCTTAATCTGTAAACAACGGGCCATCTTTTTTGAAATAACGCGATCAATGGGGATTTCTCCTCCTTTCAATAAACAAGTTCTAATTCAATTAGCGTTAATTCATTATTACAGAGAACCTAATTGCAGCATTCTGATTAGATCGCCTGAATGTGTAATGCGGTCTGATCCTGGTCTACGCTTAACACACCAGGGGAAAACCAACAGATGCTCTTCATAACCCACTGTACAGCGCTATGGAATATTATGGCGCTATATAAAACATTAAACAATAATAATATTTTTTTGCTAGACCAATTTAAGAAAAAGAGCAGTTTTTCTTGTCCAAACATTAAATACCCCCTGACCTCACACGCGCGTTAATGCATCTGGCAGGTGACATTTTCCTCATTCAGATCCATAGATGGATTCATCAGAACCCTCTTTATATATCTGCCGCCCCCCCCATGCTTTGCATTGCTCAGCAGCGTGCGCCTCTGGAGCTGCAACTTCTACTTAATATAACTAGTGATTTGTTCCCTAACTTTGAAGAATGGATATTTAAGTAGTTACAGAGTACTTTCATAAACCGCCTGACAGCGTCCCTTTAACTGTGACACCATACCATGAACAGCGCCTCTAATACTATCATTATTTATTGTTTGATATAGCACCATATTCCGTAGCGCTGTACAATGGGTAGACATAAAAATGTAGTATATCACCTAAAAACAGACAAGAAGGGCTCTGCTCAGACACGGACTTTGACCATACTGTGGAAAGTATGCTTGGAAATACAGCACCTCCGGGGTGCAGCTCTCAGGAGATGGAGTTTTAGAGACCGACGATTCCTGGTTCACGTGACAGCAGTTTAACACACGTTGTGTTCTCAATTCCCATCCCGCAAAACGTACCCTCGCAGATCTTTCATTGTACTAACTGATCTATGCGCTGCGCATGTCCACCCCAAGCAAAACCTCTTCACCACAATCATAAGTATGCACCATCTTTAGAAACCGCTTGTTACATGAAGGGGAATAAAGCGGAGTACGACGCAGAAATGCTGGGAAAACCTTATTCTTCAGTAGAAAGGATGGAATTGGAAGTAGAAGGCATGTCTGACGCGTTTCGCACCGTTACAAGCATTATCAATGAAGAGAGTTGTTTATGATGATTGAAAGAGCTCAAGAACCCTTTTTCTGCACCGGCTAAACAGACAAAGACGTGGTTAAACGAGCCGATCACATGCTATGTGAAGAACGCACACCGCGTCTGTAAGTTTTAACCCATTACTGCTTTAGAAATACAAGAATTTATCAGCCTGGTGGCTCTTCGTGGCTTGTTACAGAATCATAGGAGACAGAAGGCTGCGAAGAGTAACTCGGCTCGTGTATATTCCGCCGGCTAGCGCTGCACTCGCTACCTTTTTTTCATTACGGAATCCGAGCAAATAATGATTTGTTGTAAATTGACAGAGCGACGTGCCGCAGATCAGAGACGACGGGACTACTACTTGTGGTTGGAGCCATCCTCGCGCTCCACCTCGGCACAAAGAATCATTAGCCAGGCTCGTGCTGTACGACGGTGAACATAAGGTGCACGCGGCCCACACCAACAGCCGTGTTCCTTCCCACACAACACGTATGTGACAGCGACTGCGAATGAAGCACGCTTCAACTGCAGCGAATCCCAGTATACAGCAAGGCGTGCAGGAGACCCCCATGAGAGCCTGGGGGTACATGACATCTCGGGTGGGGGGGGGGTAAATTGCTACCTACAAGAATCAATAGTGTTTCAGTTCAAGCATTTAACACCAACTCGTACGGATACATCGAGTACACCGCGGTGTCGGAGAAAATAATTAAGGGTTAATCCAAACACAGGGTTCTAAAAAATAAATACATAAATCCTTGTAAATAACGTGAGAACGGCAACAAACAAACTGTAGACAGGCTGAATATGTAAAACAGTCTGAAGAGTGCAGCCATCACAGAGAAACAATGTGGTTTTTTTGTTATAAAAACAACAGAAAATATGAATGAACAGAAAAATTCAGAGGCCAATCTAAAAAAACTCACTATTTGGCAAAAAAAACCCAATAATTCAGAAAGAAAGCCCATGTGCACAGCGATGTGGGACAGCCTCAGAGATTATGGTAATTAACGGGCTGATTACATATATTAACCGTATTAGACCAAGTCATGGGTTGGAACCGGGTTCTGTCGCTCAAGCAGAAAATAGCGAGCTTTCTAGAATTGTAAATTGCTGAGTAGAAAGCCAGATTAGAGCCACTCGGGCCACTTCGTTATTCCTCAGACCTTAATCAGTCGTTGGTCTCTTCCTGGATTCAGTAGCCATATGCCTATCGCATGCATGTTTAAAGTGCCTTAGCGAATTATAACGTCCTCGCTGGCACTGAAATGGTTACATCAGAGCTGTATAAACTGCATAGAAATTAGGAGCCAGACTGGCAAGTCCGGGAGCCAACTTGATTTTCTTTAGGAGCCAGTAAGAAGCACACAGATTATAAAATAGCACAAAAAGTTAGGAGCCAAATCTAAAAATCTATGGGCCGTGGCTACCTGGCTCCTGTGTAACGTGACGACCGGGGGTTGCATACATTCCAGGAAAGGACAGGCAGTGATAAGATGACACAAACAGATTATAAAATAGCACAAAAAGTTAGGAGCCAAATCTAAAAATCTATGGGCCGTGGCTACCTGGCTCCTGTGTAACGTGACGACCGGGGGTTGCATACATTCCAGGAAAGGACAGGCAGTGATAAGATGACACAAACATGTCACAGAACACGGCCAGTGGAAGTCCCATCAATATTTTATATAGCGCCATCATATTCCGCAGCGCAGTACGGCGGGATAAACACTGACAGAATATCCTCATCGCGCTAAAAACCATCAGGCACAAAAAGTTCAATTCCCAGAAAAAAAGAAACAGGACAAAGGGCAGGGGACGCGCAGGTTCTGCCGGAGAGCCGGGGTGTTTGTAGCACACGGAGGGGGGTGGGAGAGGGGCAGCTCGGAGGGAAGGGGGAATCGTCATATAGAAGAGGATCCAGGCCTACAAATTCTAACATGGAAAGAGTGAATCTGTCAGAAGAGAACGGCTCACAATAAATCAACATTACATCCAACTTAATGACCCAACCGAGCCCCCAGGATGCGACAGACACTGGCCCCAGGGACAGATTTAACTCCGGGATCATCCAACATTTTTACCTTTAATTCTACATTATTTTTAACAATTACATTATTATTATTTTTAAAAGAAAATGAGGAAAGTACCAGGGTTGGCACCACACCACCCAGTCGGTTGTTACAACGCCAACACTTAGGGCTTCCAGTGGATGAGGCTGATGGGAGTTGTAGTCCTGTCAGAGGTAAGGTGTAGGATGGTTCATATGCCCAACACTGTTAATACAGGGTATGATATTACAGGGGGGGGCGTCTGGCAGAGGCAGTAGAGGGATGCTATACAATTCCTGCTGCCGCTGCACCCGGGGGCCAGCATTGCCCCAGCTCGCCGGCCGTACCCCCTGCTGCCCCGGCATGTGCGGCACACAATACATGTGCCATCCTCCCCCGTGTAGTGCAGCCACCGAGCCAGGCGACCGCACAGGCCGTCCGCCACCCCCAATGTACCCGGCCGTTAATTACCCCTTCGCATGCTCGGCCTCGTCCTCGTTGTCGCCGTCTATGCCGCAGGTGTCCTGGTCATCGAGATCCAGGCTCTGCTGGCTGGCCGCGGACTCGCTGTCCTCCGCCATCACGAGAGAGACACAGAGAAGGGGCCGTGCGGGAGCTGGGGCACGAGCGGCACAGTCAGCCAGCACAGCGGCCTCTAGCGGCCGGCATTGGGTAACGCAGGACGCCTCCAGTTCCCCTGCGCCCATTGCAGGTGCAGACTGGCCACTTCACACAAGGTGCCGCGGCGGAGGCGGATTAGGGGGCTGTGTAAACCTAGTGATTGTGGGGCAAATTATTATTATTTATTATTTTATATAGCGCCATCCTATTCAGTAGTGCTGTACAATGAGCAGACAGGACAAGTAGTTTATATCCTAATATTTTGAGTTACAGAACAGTAGGGGAGGAGGGCCCTGCTCACAGGAGCTTACTATCTACCGTACAGTCTTACCGTAACAACACATGAACAGTCTACTCAGTCAGAACATTACCATCGGTTGCTATGGTAATAAGACCACTTTACACCAGAATCACCCAGAGGGGTTGAGTTTTATGAAACATAAGCGCTTGCCCCAGCCTCCCATCATACCTCCCAAGTGTCCCTATTCCCCGACACCCTAGAACACAAAATGTATCAGAGCCGACCAGAGCACCACAATAAGAGATAGCAAAGGAATAGTAAGCGCTCTACAAAGGAGTAGAAGGTTCTCCGGGCAACATAAAAGGATAAAAATAAGTGTGTCTAAAGGTGTCTCTTCCCGGCTCCTTCCACAAGTCTGAATTATTCAGTCCTTTATAGAATTTACACAATTCCTATTTTTTACCCCAAATCCTTTGCAGTACGGAATGAAACCAGACTTTATAAGTATGAAGTATAACCCCAACCGCACAACTGCGCCAGCCCTACTTTAATGGGAAATGAATGTTGGAGTCTATGTTCCACGGACACCAATGCATTACACTGCACACAAATAAGCCTCCATTTAAAAAAAAGAAAATGCTTTCATTTCCTGGCTGCCGCGATATACTCTCTGCGCATGCTCTTTAGGCTCCCATTGAAATCAATGGCAGCCAATCACATGTATGCTAGCTGGCCAGGTACACAGAGCATACCCGAGAACACTTCCTGCTCTCACTAATGGTAGTCAGGATAAAGAGCAGCCCCCCACAACGCACCTGAAGCAGGGTCTCCACTCCTTAACGCCGAGATGCCTTACCCCAGATCTCTCCTCTTGGCAAAGGTTAAGAACCCCACAGAGGCTGTGCTAGCTGGACCCAGACCTCCTAAACGTAACTGTGCTGGTTTACAACAGGAATCTCCCAACACAGCCCTTTGCTGTAATGGGGAGTCCAATCATCCTTTAAGGCGACCACCAATGGTAATGAACAAGAGGGGCTGCCACGGCTCCAGAACTGCCCCCGTCAGCCAGAAGTTGTCTCTGGTAATTTCCTAAACCCTTTACACACTTATTTTCAAACCTTGCGGACACCGCTACAAGTAGGTAGAACCTCCTCACCCACACAGGTCGCTCTTCAGGGCTGGGGGTCTCAAACACTAGCTGTGTAATTTTATAGCAGTCTGTTTGGATATGGTAACTTGAAACAAACCTCCCTCCATCACCCAAACTTATACAGAATACTCTTAAAAGAAAATAAGCATAAAAACGGATTTGATAAGTTGAGACATTTCTTACATTCAAGCTGACGTAAACTCACATTCACTGCCGTGGGAATAGCGTGCAGGCAGATGTGGGGTATGAGAATTTAGCTATGTTCCAGAAGTAAAAGCAGATGTCCATGGACTTTTCCAGGTGCACCTAGATGGGTATCTACAGCGAAAGGTGATGGACTGCTTATACAACCGAACGGCAATAATTGGGACAGGGAAATCTATGGAGCGATCTTAGCGTTTGAGTTATACTTTATGGAGGATCATTCTCCAGGATGGACCCATCATGATACATTATTAATAAACGCAAGATATTTACTTAACCACCGCTCTATGTTTAGTAAATTAAGCCTCTGGGCTGCAACTTCAGCTCTTTAAGCCAGTTGTGATCCTGTGAAGTTCAGTGTTAATCGTTACACTTCTGATCCTTAGTCAATGCGAGGTGCTCCTGCGTTCATTTGAAACCGGTCCCCGTTGCATTCAGCCATGTCCTGAGTTCCAATGATAATATATATTATCTATATGGAGGGCAGATGCAGCTCAGCTCGTGTGGTTCTATGGTCTCTCCTACCTCTGAATAAGCATTAAGCACCCTTCCATTTTCATATAATAGACTCATTGTTGAGCCCACTCCCAGTGGGAACGAATGTGGTGGCTTGCAGTTGCCACAACTTAGGCTCCATATCACAAACTAATGTGAAAGGCTGCTTTGTTCTAGGAGGTAATCACTTAACTTACCAGCCTCCTACTTCTATACATGCGCATTGTTGTGATGTCACACCCCACTGTCCACATTAATTCATGGGGCAATTCTTACCTTTCCTGCAGGTGCAGTGGCAAAAGCGGTGCTGGTGGTCCCAATTAAAGAAACTTTTTCTGGGATAAAAGCCTAATAGCCAACATATGAGAAATGCTTCTGTTTCTTGATTATACACATCATGGTTACAGATCAATAACGTTTTAACAAAAAAACATACGCATTAATAAATCACTACACCGTGTAATGGTTTAAACAACTTTTCTGGATGAGATTGAACCACTATAAAAATACAAGGATGTTTTCATGCTGCTAAAAGTAACTTGTAGCAAATGCATTCACAACGAACATATTTTGGACAGAATCAGTAGTGAAGTCATTATTCTACAAGGTTTCTGGGCCATTACCATGGCCGATGACAGCTGTCACTTACTAGTATTATTATGTATTATAAAGTCCCAGGCCTTGCACGTTTCTACTGGAAAATTTAACTGGACTGAGCCATTCTTTTGCTTACTGCAGTATGAGAAGTTGGGGTATTTGTCTAGTAAAATAGGGTATTAAAAACATTCTGAACTGTTAAGAAAGTTAGAAACTATCCAAGGCCAGTCTAAACAATAATTTGACTCTTCAAGCCATGGGCATTGAGGCTTTTAACAGTGAGCCAAGGCCCCGGATAAATGTAACAGGGAACCTAAGATGAGTATATGCTCAAGGCTAGCTGATCATTCTTATATGTTAATCTGTTATAAAAGAAATGTTAATATTTAATTGAAAGCAGCATTGAAGAGACTTAATCAGCTTCTGGACCTTCCAAAATAAAGGTAACCTAAAGGGACAGTTTAATGTTCCCAATAGCCTCACCAAAGAAGAACGCATATTAAAGTGATTTAGGAGCACTTTAATATGCGTTATGCAAAAGGTTAAAAATGCATTAATTAAAAACCCAAAACCCCCAAAAAATCCCTGCTGCATCCATGATCCGATGACTGTCACCACCGATTGGCTGCTGGATGTGGACGGATGGTGAATAAACTATATGTTAGGCGATGTGATCGGCTTAACATATCTCCAGTACAGAAAATACTTGGGTGGCGGGTAAAGAAGCAAATGGATATGGCGGCAGCTCTCTGTCGTATGTATTAAGGGGATACTCCAGCCATCATACACACTTTAAGTAATTGGAAAGCTCTATGCTGATATCAGCAGTCATGTAGTTGTTTGGAAGGTGTACTTAACACTTCAGCACATCAGCCGAAATTAGAAAGAATCCTGTGAGAACAATCACACTTTAATTACACATTTCAAAGTGGACAGCCTTTTATTCAAATAATAAAAAGGTCTCAAGAAAATAAGTTTTATCTATAATGACCCATTCCTAAAAGAACATTTTGTACATTTTTAATGTATCATTTTGTCTGGAATATTTACTTAGCTACAGGCCCACACCGGCAAATGCCTGGTGGGCCGGTGCCAGATTGTGCGGGTCACATACCTTTTCCTCCACGGGCCGGAGAAGAAGGAAGGACTGTCCCTTTTAAACTGATACTTTGGAAGTGTGTTTAATGCTATATAGATTCTTCAGCGAAACTGATCATTTCAGGGACTCAAGTGTGGGCTTTATCAACTACAACCGGAGGCAGCAGATGAGTTTACATCATCCCAGAGGTCTTCCTAAAGGGCAGTGCAAGCCATGCGATGTGAGAGGCTGAATTAGTTGGGTTGAGAGCGGGCATGGTTAAACAGTGCTCACCTGCCCCCCCGAGAAAGGAGAGTGACCTGGGGGTCGGGGGGTTAGAAGCTTGTGTTCCCAGGTATGTTCATGGATCAAACCATACGGTCATTATGCACAACGGAACGTCAATTGTGGGCAGCTTGAAATCGAAATCTCACTAATTTAACCAACGGCATTATTCCGGGCCAACCAAGGTATTTTTTTGTGGGGTAAGGTTAGAGTTTGTCCATAATAATGTAAAAGGTCAGGGAGCTGCATTGGCACACTCATACCACCTTAATGATTAAACCCCAATGTATCATTCAATAGCAGTGTTGCCAAATAGATCAACATTGCTGTCTTGTGTTACAGCATTACTTTATAAATAAAATGTTGAACTTCTGCTTTGTCACTCAGCGGTGTGAATACAAAATGTCCCTCATTTATCTAGTGAGGTCCACAAACATTTCATTTAAATCCAGATTTATACTATTTTATATTTTGACATAAAAGCTATTGTACTACAGTGACTACAGCAGGGCTCGTGCTGGAGTCAGTGTGTGTATCAATGTGTAGTGCAGGAGTCGGTGTGTGTGTGTATCAATGTGTAGTGCAGGAGTCCGTGTGTGTGTGTATTGATGTGTAGGGCTGGAGTCAGTGTGTGTGTGTGTATAGAGTGTAGGGCTGGAGCGGTGTGTGTGTATTAGATGTGTAGGGCTGGAGTCAGTGTGTGTGTGTGTGTATAGATTGTAGGGCTGGAGTCGGTGTGTGTGTGTGTATAGAGGTAGGGCTGGAGTCGGTGTGTGTGTGTGTATAGATGTATAGTGCTGGAGTCAGTAAGTGTTTGTGTGTACTGTAGTATCAATTTGAGTGTGTGATTGGGGAACAAAAACAAAAAAAAACAGCTGGCTCCTAGATCCAAACCAAATTGTCCACCCCTGTACTACAGGGTTACCAAGTATTGGAATTCTGGTGATAAAAACTCGACATTTTTTTGACCATGAATATCAGTGTGGACCAAGTTTTTTTTGTGGTTTTTCTTTAAAAAAAAAAAAATATCGAAAAAAAACAAAAACTTTTGACATTTTTATTTCAATAATAATTCTTGTATAACCAAGCAGTTCATTAAACAGAATGCACAGAGAGGTCATTCTAGCACTTCAGAATTTGGTAGAGTAATGTTCTTACCTTTCTACCCCACTTTATCAGTTCTTCAGTTCATGATAAAGGAACAATTTAATCAGTTTTCAAAGCAACCGAAACGGTATTTACATAACATATGTTTTATGTCACTAAGTGAAGCTTTTAGACGTGTTCTAATCTATAGTACACAATGATATCTATAGCATACATCCTATGGAAATGAGAAATGCAAAGCAGAAATGGGTTTAATGCGCATGCAACAGAAAATTTGCAAATAAAGAAAACTGAAGACTTTTAGGGAGCTAGAGAAAAGTGTAAAAAAGGCACTTGGAGAACAGGGACCAGATTATATACAGATAAAGCAGACAATATTAAATTTGGTTTTTAGAAAAATTAAAAACAAACAAAACTATTAAAATGCCAAAGAGTTCTTCCTTTACAGGTTTTGTGTAAAAATACGCAACAAAATTAAAAATATAATAAATCAGCTTAAAATGGAAACAAAATTTGTACAGCATAAGTATAATAAGAGAGCAATGCCTGGATAAAATGTCACTTGGTTTAAAAGCAGCAATGCATAGCCTTTAAGATAATGTGTACTTCTTGACAAAACACAAATTCCTGTAGAATATAGAGATTTACAGTAAACATTATGATTTGTTTTCCGATTAAGAACTCGTGTGTCATCGTCTCACAGAAGGTTAGTGGTCAGAACCCATGAAGAAAAGATCCTTTTAAATCCGTAGTAGCCATTAATTTAAAGAAATAAAAAAACAAAAAAACAAAAAAAGAAAGAAAAAGGTGCTACCAGTTTTCCTATTTGTAAAATATGCTTTGTAACACGGCCGGAGCAAAATCTTCCATATTTAATGATAAAAGGAGGTTGGTTAAGTTTTTGTTTTTTAAAAAAAAAAATGTCTTTGCAAGGACAATGGTCTCCGAAAAGTAAGCATGTCCAAAGAAAGAATATTTGGCAATTTATTATTCCACTTTGTGGCGAAAATACAAGTCATTTCACGTTAAAAGCCAGAAGTGGCCTTTCTTCCCGTTTTTGCCAAGGGCTTTTTTTGTTTTCACCTTGGTCGTCGGCACAATCATCTTGGAGGGAAAGTTCATGCTCCGGGCTGTTTAATGGCACTGGTGACGAATCTGCAGTTCTTTTAATGGGCTCTTCCTGAAGACTGGGTAATTGGCCAGCACTCCTCCTTCCCGGGGCTTCAGTAAAGGATCGACTATCCTCAGGGCTGCAAACCGCAGTTCCACATTCACTGCCACTTTGGTCCAGGTCCTCCAAATAAACGAGTTGGGTATAGGCTGTATTGTCTGAGACCATCTCATCAGTTGGCTGGTACTCCGGTACAGTCGGATGCTGCTTAGAGGGGTGATGCTGCCGCACTGAGAACTTATCACCTCTTCCCTTTCTTACAGTTTTTGGTTCGTTCATGTCAACACCAGAATCCAGGCTGGCATCATTACTCCCGTTTTTCCCAGCTCTTTGAAGATCTATATATGAATGTCTAATGTGTGCATTTGATCGCCCATCCAATGACACAAACCAGGCACGGGGATGAGGCATGGGGCGACCCCCACCAAGCTCCATCAAAGCCTTTTCTGTCAACAGCTGCACTTCGCCATTCATTTGAGCAATGGTAGCATCGTTTAAGGAAGCTGGAATGGACATGGATTCTGAAAGAACTGTGTTTTGGACGCTCCATTCTGTTCCATCATCGTCTTGCAGATGCTGTTGTGACATCGCTTGAGAACTTAACTGCTGATTTTGCTGAGCATGTTGCGCATGAGATGACAGTTCAGCTTGGAGCCTTTCTATTTCAAATGGCTGCTCGGCTGAGACAATCAGCGGCTGGCTTACAAAAGGATGTTCTCCAGATAGTTTCATATAATGTGCCGGAATGACCAGGGTAGGCATAACGTTACGGTAAACACTGTCATTCACCTGGTCTACAGAATTGTAGCATATGAGCTGACCCGACCGCGGAAAAGAGGTTGGCCTTTCAAGGTGATCCACAGACCGGGACATCATACATTCATTTGGCCGTCGGTCTATCATCTGCTCTGGTTCAGGAGCAGAAGGCATTGGGTGTGTTTGTTCCTGAATACTTGGTTTGCTTCCTGCCGTAACACGATTCGAAGAAGATTTATGGTCTTTATCCTTGTTTTCGAACAAAGGCTGACAGATCACTGAATTGTAACTCCTTCGATATTCATCTTT
The DNA here is from genome assembly GCA_009364415.1 of Spea multiplicata. NCBI lineage: Eukaryota > Metazoa > Chordata > Amphibia > Anura > Pelobatidae > Spea > Spea multiplicata. Next base: position 6,705,745 of record VKOC01000006.1, read on the forward strand.
CATGGAAGGTGCGTATCCATCTGATATTTCTGCAGACTTCCTTGATTTTAGGAGGAATTGATCCAATGATTTATTGTACACCTGTCTCAAAGTCCCAGTTGGCGTCAGGTTATCCAAAGACATTCTGCTCTTTTCTTCTTGATGCGAGAGTAGCTCCTCTCTTGAGCTAAATTCCTGTGAGGTATTATAAGAAGGCTTAAGCATCGGAGTATGAATATCCGCCTCACCACTAGAAGACATCATCTCCATGTGGACAGGGCTAATTAAATTGATGTGAGACATTGAAGTGGCCTGATCCTTTTTAGTACAATCTAAGGCAGTGGAAAGCTGAAGCTTTCTGTGATGCTGTCGTGGCTTTAAACACTTTCTCCTAGAAATAAAAATAAAGAAAAACAGATTTCAGCAGCTTTGAACCTCTGATAGGAGAGCAACCAACAATCAACGGCAGGAAAGTGCTCCTGTTAAAATCAACATAAGGGGTTTCTTCTCACTCGCATGAGCATCTAAAGAGCCCACCCACCTAGATTATAGCTGGGGGGGCAGGCAAATGTATATGGGGTGTTTAGCCCCAATCTTTTGCAAAGGGGCAACATGGAAATGTCATTTCTTCTTGCAGGTTGACAATATAGCTATGTGTTTTTGCCATTATACCTTTCGTTGCATGTAAACGTAGAAGAATGGGAGCGAGATGGTACATTTACCTGCAGTAGTAGAGCAGTAGACACAGTAACACTAGCAGTATGAAAGCAATCCCGCCTAATATTGCCAGAAGAAACATTGTGTGATAGGTGGTCATGTCTGGTGATACCACAGGTCCTGGAAAACAAACAGGAAAAACATATTTCAAAGCTCACATAAAACACAACTTATCATCGGTTCTTATCCACTTCCAGCACACAAAGCCTCTTGGTGTAAAGTTTAGAGACCATATGAGCAGTTACAGTATGGCTGCTTTAGGAAAAGTGCAAGCTTTCAGGATCTCCTCATGTGGACTCAGGTAGACCAGTCAGACAGTCCTTTTCATCGAATTGTAGGAGAGATTTTACGCGACCGTCGCAGCCCTGAAGTGGCCATAAGCACACTGGACTAACTCCCTGTGGTGGTTTTATTATTATTATTACTACATTTATACGCCAGCTAATTCCGAAGTGTAATCCTGCTATGATTTCACCCATCACACCCAGGCTAGCCTTGATGAAGTTACAAAAACAAGGCATTCGAATGAATGAATGAATGAATGAATCTTACCTGGACTGGAGGAAGACATGGCAGCAACCCAATAACCCATCTGTGGGGCAATATATGTCCAGGTGAGCTGGTCCCCCTCTTGCTGAATGATCCCAATGCTACTTTTTAACCAAGTTCCTAAAGGACGAAAAGAAATGACAATACAGGTAAAGACACACACACTTTCTTGTGAATATCTAGTACAAGCAATATATATATGTTCAGGCTTGGAAGCATACTTTAAAATGTAACAATTAAACCTGCTAACCATATAACCATTTATATTTTTTTATTATAGAATTATTTCTGCACGTACATTTAAGTAAATTACATCTTTCCAATTTAAAACCTTAACAGATTTTATTAGTTTCTATAATAATGTTGAAGAGTCAGGGAATTTCTAAAATCACCCATCTCAGGAAGCAAAACTTTTAAAAAGTGGATATATATATATATATATATATATATAATTAAAAATGTATGTATGTATCTGCTCACTTTGTTTTCTTAATAAAGCAACTTTTCAAACGGCACCCTGGAAACATTATTTGTAGAAAAACCTCACTTATTCTTTATGATGATCTGTTATACTTAACAAACAAGGTCAGCTCCTCCCAAGGTAAATGTCACCCCTGGACTCTGGGAGAGGTGGCATTCATTGTTAAAGCAATGGACGTTGTGTCCCATTCAGTAAATAGGCTTCTTTCCTCATTCTGGATGTTTTTTTTTTTTACTTAACTGAGAGGGTGACCCCATTAGCAGTGGTTAATACAGTGAGGGAATGTAAACATGCATGGGATACATATAAAGCTATCCTAAATCTAAGACAAAGGTCAAGGACTGATTACGGTCTTTACATCAGGAATAATGGGCTGAACAGTTTTTATCTACTATCAAATTCCCTGTAAACAAAGCGTGCAGCTCACAGAATGTCCACTAGGTGGAGCAGCGTGACATAATTCTACACTGTAACACCCCCCTCCGACAGATGTGCTTTTACTAAACACAATGCATTGTGAACAGTCTAAATATACCCACGTAGAAGGAAATATACATTAATAATCAGTGTATCCAACAATATTAGTAAAACTAAAATTCTGCCGGCTGTACAAGATTTCTGTTTCAGGCCAAAAGCAGCCGAAGTGCCAGATGCTGTCTGTATTTGGAAGCAAAGTAATAGTTTTTATTGAATTCAGGAAGGAGAGCTTTGAGCATTGGGCTGTTCTCGAAAAACATGATCTGCCTCCCGGGATTTGTCAAGCCAAGTTATAAAGTATTTTCTGAAGTGATACGTTTGTGGGGATGAGACAACCGAGTCCTGCCAAGCCATTCAACTCGCATGTAATCTTCTGGTTCACACATGATTACTCTCTCACATATGCAAGGACTTCATTACGAGGCTTTACTTTCTCTTTATGTATATGTTCCATTAAGCATAATGTCATTTTCCAATACGTAGAATAGGACAATAATTACGCGTTACCATACGGCCTCTCATTAGGACTAGAGATAATGAAGACACAGGGGGTCTCTATATTTTGAGATTTGAATCCCACCGCTTATCTGTTCTCTAATCAGATGTCACCCAATGCGATTAGCCAGACGCAGGCTGTTACCCCGATGGTCGTATTAAGATGATGGCAATGCTCGCACTGTTGATGCCACGTTGGCCCCACTCACAGCCCCTGTGGTTTCAGAGTATTAGGCTGGAAGATTAAGGCGTCAATTTATAGCTCTGCCTGTTAACCTGCGTTTGCCATCAGCCATACTGTGTAAAGTGCTGCGTAAACTGTCAGCACTACATTAATGAATTAGACGTTTGATAAGACAAACAAGCACAAGAACACAATTGTCACTTTAATAAGCACACGTCATCGTGATAGTAAAGCGCACATTCACAATATGATCCTTGGGCTCTGAGAGCACACGCTTTATTTAAGTAGCGTGCATTACGATGGTATAACCGGTGCTTTTCATCTGACTTAAAAGGCATTTATGTAGGTTTGAGGCGTGGAATGGCTTCTACTCGCTGTGCAGACCGGATTCATACACTTTGCAAAGACCCGTGTTCATAGAAGCTCTGGCCCTGAAGCCAGTGTTTAATCCACTTCGCTGTCTCTTTGCAAATCGAGGAGCTTTCCCCCTGCTTTCATTAGAGAGCACAAAGGTGGAACTCGCATGTACACGGTTCAACGGCCATGTCTGCCGCCCAGATGACAGATCCGGTCCCTTACAGCTAAAGGAACAATGGCCATGTCTGTAATTCTAATGAGGCTTTCCATAGACAAGAAGAGCGATCGAAGCAGACGGTCCCCCATGGGCGCTCTCCTCTCTAACTCCCTCCACCTGGTGCCGGGAACCCCAGACTCTTCCCCCCAATCTATCTGCAGATCCCCAACCAAGAGGGTCAGTTACAGCTCTTACTCTTTATAAATCACTTGCTTCCTACAGTAGAATATGTTCCTTGTCAATATTCCCATGCAGAGCTACTTGTAACCCTGTTTGCGTGTAAATATTTAATAATCCCCATATATCACAGCCTCTCTTTTGAGCTCTGTGGTATAATCTGACAGCTCCGCTTGCCATCTGACATCGCACTAATTATTCTGCTAATATCAAATTAAAGGAGTGTCAGATGGGATAAGCACGAACCTTTTACTCACTTTTAAATACATCTAAATATTTATGATCTGTAGATGTCTGCCCCCCCCCCTTAGAAAGGATAGCGAGCGAAAGTCAAGACTTTGTAGTGTAAATAAAGAGAGAATAAGGGAATAACAGTTACGCTCTCAAAAATGATGACATTTGTAGATGTTTAGCGATGTTGGATATCAACGGAACAATGATGAATAATGCATTATCCTGCATAGAGGGTAACAGATAACAAAGACTGCATAATGCATCAGGAACCTAAAAATAGGAAACCATATTCCAAGCCTGGTGCTAATAACCAGCAGTTTCCATACAAAGCACTCTCAAAGGATGGTCAGCACTCCAGGTCTTCTCTTTATTCAAAGTCAAGTCCAGGTTTCAGTCATTGCTGGCAGTATGTCCTGATGAAAGTAAGCAATGACTGAAACGTCGACTTGACTTTGTTTGAATAAAGAGAAGTCCATTAAAATTCACCAGCGATATATTCTCACTTGCTTAAATTTTGGTTCCTTAGAAATGAGCCCACAATGCTCTGTTGGCCCCGTCAGAATGCAGTGTGCCATGGAGCGCACTATATATCCGTCTTCTCATTTATTCCATTAGCCTTCCTTTTATTGTCACAAGGGTTAAAAGACCATTCACGACAACAAAAGGAACACAAGAAACAGCCCGAACAGATGTACGATTAAACAATTAGCAGGATAAAGCAGCAATTTAAAACATAACGCAAATTAGCCGGTCCAGTCAGCTTACTGCGAACGGTATAATTAGCACCATTATTGCTTTGCTGCAGGAAAGGGTAAGGACTGCTCCTTTAAAAACACAGGACAGCACATACCAAATGAAATCAGTAAACAAGCTTCCAAGCTCAACACATCTGTTCACCTTTGTCAGTTCATGTTTTCTCATACTATTTGACCATGTACTGGGCAAAGCACACATCTTCAATATATATCATTAATTATTATTATTAATAAAAAGCGTGTGCCCCTCTATATCCACCAAAAAGGAGATTTTCTTTTCTCATTTAAAAGAGTAGACCGTTTTGAAAAGCAAGAACCGATCACCGGCGACACACCCGAGTATGTAGCGGAAAGTATCACGCGGAGGGAAGATCAGTTAAGTTATGAAACATTATTGATCTGCACGACTTTTTAGAAAAGGCAGCGCATAAGTGGCAGAGAACACAGCAGAGAAAAACCCCCAAACCTTCAAATGGATGGTGAATTCTAAAAAATGTTAGCTGTTTTCATGGGGAACAAGGACATTTCTAGCTGTAACATAATAAAAAGGGTTTTCCAACGATCAATTAGCCTTTTAAATGTAAACTCGGATTAATAAACATATGTTGTGTTCATTAATCCAAGTTTAAGTATAAACTGCTAATTGATCCTTAGAAATTCCACCCGATTGAACGCAAGAGTGATGGGAATGATAAAGGAGCGATGGGAATGATAAAGGCTTTCTGTACTCCTATGAAGATATAGCATTAAAGATCAGCCATTTCCAGCTACACTAGTCATTTACAATACATACGTGTACACTGTATATCTGATCCGTTTCATGTTATTTTAAAAAGGAAAACATTTGTGTTTCTTTAAAAACAAGGAGATTTCTATCAACGTTTGATCAGTTGATATTTATACACACACACACACACACACACACACTAACTCTCCTCAACATAAGCCCAAGCTTTACAGCCTCTAAACTATAGGTAAGACGAGCTAGTGCCATCACAACCGATAATAAAAGGCTTTATTAAAACAGTAGTTCAATATTTTAATCAAAAAGGTATACTTTTAATACATGACTGTTCCTTTAAACACGGTCAGAACTGACTAACCCAGGACACAGGCGCAGTTATAAAAATAACGTACGATCGAGACAAAACCTCTCATTATGTGACAAGGTCCATGTGAGCAAACTTTCAGAACCCTCCAGGCAGAATTCTTTCTATTCGGATCCCAGATACTGGAACATGTGACTGCATTTTGTTACAGCATCTGACAAAGCAGAGAAGGTGGGGGTATTGGGGTAGAATGGTGCATAGATACAACGATCCAAAAAGGTACTTCTATATGCCCCTTTCTCCACGTCATAAACCACACAACCAGATATACCACAAAGAAACATACGATAAACTTAGTGGTTCACATTATCAAAGTCTGGTCAACATACACTGAAAAAACTCTTTAAAAGGAGCAGAGAAGGGATCTAGTCAAGACAGCTGAGGAGCTATATGTAGAATTGGAAGTAAAGCATACAAACAAGCTTCAAATAGAACAGCCTGGAGGGCAACTTCTTTGCAGCCCCCGGTGGAAGTCATTAAAAGCTTCAACACCCACCTCCAACTCTCAAATCTAGATCTTTATGCTGCAGGATACGCATTCAAATGAATATCCATGTAACCAAAAGTACTCGCCCCAGAGTACCGCCGAATAAACATGTGCCAAAAAACGATGACAAAGCCCCACCATAAATCGGATGAAAATAAAGTGGAAGTTGCCAGGGTAATGGATTGAAGACAGAAGAGAGATGATAGAGGAAAAACGTAGGGAGCTTGAGAGAGAGTGAACGAGAATGAGTAAATGAGTGAGTGTGGGCACAGGGCAAGAGTTTAGTTCCCCAATTAAAAACGCCCCTGAATTTTCAGCTGAACCAAACTGACGGAACGAAAATTGCTGCCCGAAAAAAACGAATGTGCCGACTGTGGAGCGCGACACCCTGCAAAAAGCCACTCGTACGGCGACAGCTCTTTTGCTGCAGGCGGGAGGAACGCGTGGAAGCGCTAGATCTTAAGCCATCTCACTGTACGAGGGTTAAAAATGTCTCATCCATTTCATCGCTTCATTTTTACACCAGAGTCATTTCTCTGTCCAAATATCCTGCTGCAATTATATCAGATTTTGCTGAAATATCCTGTTTTCCTCCTAAAACGGATCTATTGGGACAAATTAAGCATTCTGCAATCTAAGGAGATCCATTTCCCAACCTGATTACCGAAGCAGAAGCAAGGAGTAACTTTATTCCTCATTTTCTGCCAGAGCAGAGAAATAAAGCCAAGACTCAAGGACACAGAGTATCTGAACGTGGAACCGGCCAAGAGCCGCTGCTCAAACGCACCCAGCCCAGTCTCGGCTTCTTCACCCAGTTTCTTAAGACTCAATAAATATTACTGGAGATTTTACAACAATGTAGCAACTTTATTTTGCAATCGGACAGAATTGAGAGATGTTCTATTCCGTCAGAGATCTTTGGTGGGGCCGATACATCAGATACCGGACTCCAGTATGCATGCCAGGCTGATAATGTAACTCATTTCAGGGCAAGCCTGGCAAGGGCTGCGGTTGAAGGACACGTACGTTTCCCAGCACCTATTTGCATGGGACACCAGCGACCAAGCATGGAAGCGTAGTGTACACCGTGATGAGTGATAACCCAACTTTGGGCCACTTGGCATTTAGAAAACCTACCCTAAACGGATTCAATAATTACGTGGGTTGCAGGCCGACGGCGGTCTGGGGAACCGGGTTGCTTTGCTTCTTTTCATGACAATCATTAACTGGGGTTTATGTTCCGATTCAGTGAAACGTCCAAAATAAATTGACCCAGAGGCGGAAAAACTATTAATGATTACTCAAGGTTTGCCTCCGAGTCTCCGGATCTGTGCCCCGATCTCAGGGTGAAGGGGCATATTCTCACAGTCTGAGCCAACTCCTTCCTATCTTACCCTGCCGCGATTATGTCCAAGACTATTAATTGGTGCCTTTGCTCCCACTTTCCCAGTAGGTTATGGTCGATATCCCTGCTTGAATGCTGGTGACTCAATTAAATGAAAAGTCAAAGTTTCTGTGAGGGATGCTATTGGAGCTATTTGGGCAACACATTCGGCGGGTTATTGAAGGGTATTGAAGTCTCACATTGTTTTATGTCGATTGTCCTCAAAATAGTATTTTATGCCAACACCCGGGACGGGCAACCTTTACCCTCGACAGAGAGCTTAACAACTCCACCGAACGGCCTAATGTACACCAGGCTATATGCCACGTAACCTGTTGTGATTATTTCCAGTTGTACTGGGACCCGGCTGTGTGACTGCGATACGTACCATTAATACAGTATACTCATAGGGTACTTTAACCACAGCGCAAACACCACCAATAGCGAGAGCCACTGTGCGATCGCGGGACAGACGTTATCTATATTATATATTCGTTAACACTGTGTGAATATTGTAGAGTATACTGCGGTCTCGGCACCCAGCGGGACCCAGCTCCGGGCGCCGATATACGGTCAAAATGTATACTTTCAGGGATTGACTAAAGAACTAGAAATTACAGTTCAAGACGCAGCGGCTGTGGGAATGCAGCACGGGAGGTTTATTTCCCCATTCCCTGCTTTAAATGGTGTTTTACAGTCAGGAGGAATATACATAAATCAGGAAAGTGTATTTCCATAGCAACGGCAAAAACTTTAAAAACATATTGCTCAGCGACTGCTGACCTGAAAATACTGAAATGTGGGATCCGGGATGTCAAAGGAGCTCATTATTACCATTCAACAGCATTTTGTATAATAAAAATGATTGCCCCTGCCCAGGGATTTAAATGGTTACATTGTCGGACTACAACCCTTTAACCTCTAGTCACGCGATGGCCCAGCACCACGATACCCAACGGCAATCATAAGACTCCGTCGCAGAGCTTGGCTTCTTGTGGATGAAGTAACGGGGTCATCTGTCTAACGGGTAATTAAACTACGAAAGAGCGAATGGAAAAGCCTCATCATTCTTGGCAGAGTCATTTTGGATGCTGTTTGTATAAAGGGTGCCGAGTAATACTGCGGAATACTGTACTACATACGGACTTTCTCCGGTTATACGTCTACAGACATTATTCATTATTGAGGCTTCTGTAGGGTTTGGGGGAAGAGCCTGAAGAGTTTCAGCAAATAACCCCCTCCTCGGTCTCAAAACACCAGCAAGGTCAGGAAATCTATTTCCACCGAAACAAAAGAAACCTCTTAGAAATCCAGCTGACTTTGTGTGACTCTAGATAGTTGGTGATAAAGCAAAGTACATGCGCTGCGAGGTCATCACCAGCACAAATTTCAATTGTTCTAAATAGAATCTATCATAACAACTTTGTGACACTTTAAAGCTCTATGCGGAGCGGAGTAAGAATAAAGGTCGAGTGCGAGGGTCAGCGGTGTTCAGAAAGTAAACCAAGTAATGCTTGGCTGTTCAATATAATTAAAATAATTACACAAATATCTACAAGAAAGGGTGAAACAATTGTGTTCTATTACACTATATTTATATCACTTAAATACGATTTATTCTTTATAATGTCTTTGTTGAGCCAGGCCGCAATAAAACAATAGTTTGATTTGAAAATCTGGGTGCAGGATAGACTTGGGGATCTCTACATGTAAAGCTTGGAGGAGAGACGCGATAGAAACATTTAAATAGGGATTTAAAGTACAGGAGGGAAGTTTCTTTCAATACAGAAGAGGACATAATCTAAAACGAGAGGGAAGACAGGGCCGAGGATGGACTAGACGGGCCGGGTGGCTCTTACCTGCCATCAAATTCTGTTTCTATTTATTAATGTCGGACAAAATAGAGGTTTATTCAGTAAAGGGAGAGTTTTGGTTTAAACTCTCCTCCCTATTCATTACGAACAGCCAATACTAGCAAGCTTCTACAGTGTGAAGGGCTGAGCTGGCCTCGTGCAGTGCATAATTAAATGCATGAGGAGGCATTAAGGATTTAACTATACATTACACAGGCCCAGCCTGCAGCAGGTCACTGGAGGGGGCCCTTCATAATGTATAATGAAGTGAAGGAGCTGAAACACAACTCCCCCTTGATGAATAAAGATGAAGTCTCAATGTGCTCATCTATCATTAGGTACAGACCTAAAATTATTACTGGATTAGGCATTACCGGAACATGTATACACATACGTGCAGGGCATTTACCGCTTGTAGTTGGCCTTAATATTTAGCCAAACAGGACGCTGTCTATCCCACCGGCACAGAAACCTGAGAAACATGCCAGAAAAATGGGAATGGCACTCACACACACACATGCACGCACTCATACATACATACATACGCACACAATAAAACAGCAAACATGAAAGCGCTGTTATATTTACATGTATACTTAAACGTCTCCAAATGGGATCTTTCATAAGCTGGTCTTGAAAAGTCACTTTATGTTACGTGAATGCATAGAATTCCACAGATTAGAATCATTCGGGTTCTCACCATGCTTCTGGTCGAACCTCCACGCCGGGACATGCGCGTTGTGCTTTAGGTTGCTGGGCCCCGGGAGCGGCACGGTCACAAAGATGGGGCCGTTAACCGGGATGTCTGTCCCATCGCTGCTGAGCAAGTGGATGCTGACAGCAGTCACCGGGGTGAGGTCAATCCTCGTGCTGTTCCCTATACAATTAAGAAAGGTATCGTTAGCAAAGAATAGACGCCACGCTCAGCCCATACATTAATACCCACGCAAGAGACATATTAAAAAGTCCAAATAACAAAACCACCCCGAGAAGGGACAGACGTGCCCATGATTATATTTAATCCCATTTAAGTGCATACGATGGCTGAAGCATCCCTTTGAATTAATGTACGATATAAACATTGAAAGGAACAAAGCATGTGCATGCGCGGTAAACCCAACAGAGCCACCTGCCACAAGAGGGTAAACGGCTTCTGGGAAAGTACACAAAGCTTTCTGTAATGCCAGGAAAGGAATAAGCATGGCTGCCAACTGCTTTACATCATACATGATCCCCACGTGAGGACCGCCGTGGGACCTGGCAGCCCTAGCAGGAGGTTCAAACAAACCTTCTATACGTTACCTGCGGTTTAGCAGCGAGATGGTTAAAGTTTAGTACACCTTATTTAAGGGCATGCGTATGCACGACCAAGGCTTGTGCCTTATAAATAAATGATACATTTTGAAGAGGTAGAGGCCAATCATTCTTTTTTCGGGATGGATTTCCAGTAAATGGTGTTTTAGGAGCCGAGCCAAAAACTGACCCAACGAGCAATCGTTAATCTAGCAAATGATCGGGAATTCTATTTTCTGAAAGACGGCTGTAATAAGCGCTCAGCGGGATTCACCAATTGATCTTTCCGTGCCCCGCTAGATAAATGCATCGGTATGTAAAGGGGGGGGGGGAATAAATGAACTTAACTGAACTATCGAAACTAATACAATCTGTTCTCTCTTTAGCTGGCCGACTAAACACACAATATCATATGTGATTTTCCTAACAGGGGATATTGGCTACTTTTTTTTTTTTTTTAATTACATGATAATTGATTATAACATCAGCCATGTAAACAAAAAACCCCACAAAACTATAACAGTTATTCTCTGCTTTAACAGCAACTAATATGTATATAAAAATGAGAAAGCAGTGATAACGTGATCCCGTGATACTAGTGATTAGGGTACTGGATCATTTATCGCAGTTGGTAACGCTTCCAGGTAGCCAAAGCCCGTGATTAACAAACGGTTTACATGAAGTCGCTTTATTAGACGGCAGACTGACAAATCTGAAGCTTTATCCCCTTAATGCTCCGAGGCGTCGTAGCTACAAACACCAAAGTCATCAGAATGATACAATTAAAGGAATAATTAAGGGAGATGAGCCTGGGATTTGGTATCTAGGGGGATCTAATAAACCTCCCATGCGCAGAAGGAGCTCCTTGTGACTAAAGGAGAATGTTTGGGGCAGAGTTCCCACGGTTTTCTAAATACACAATAAAGTGGAATGAGAATTAGTGGTTGAAAGCGATCCCTGCCCTGCGTACACATCCTCCCGCTGCCAAACGCGCCCACAGACCGCCACAGTATTACCAAACACTAGGCAACCGATCCCGGGAAGGTAAGGTTAGCACCGGTGACGCAACCGAAGGGTAACTTTCCTTAGGCGTGGTTAAGTTTTTGTTTCTGGAGAAGTATAAATATATATGAAGAGTATAAACGGACTCACAAGGTACTTTAACGTACATTCTTATTTGGAAGAGCCGCCAGGGACACTGAACTGTCCCTTTAGAGATTTTTGGCAATGTGTAATGAACCGTGATTAGGCGTTCTCCATATTGTCCCACTGACGAGTATACGGTGCAAGAACGGGAACTGCCGCCATCACAGATCTACCAATACTAAAGCGCTGCGGAATCTGTCGGCACTTTATAAAGTATAATAATAATAATAATACTAAAGTCATTCATTACAATGGCTGATACTTTGTGCGTCAATCAATGTAGCCGTTTTTGAAGATGAGACCACCCTCTCGCCACACACACATAGGCCACCATCTGCGCAGTCTCCAACCTCTTGTTACTGTGTAACGTGGCTCTACGCCTCCCAACGACCCCTCAGCCCAACTGGATCGGCACCATCTATGCAAGGAAGCGCAACAGACAAGCCCTCATTGTGATGGCCTTAGTATATCCAGCCCAATTTCTGTATGAACCTCCTTACTAACACAGAAAGACGCTGCGGAGACCACCCGTCACTATACGGTGGGGCCGACTCCACACAAGGGCAGCACATTTACCAACACTGACCACATTATTACCTGTTCCGTTCCCATCAGAGCCCAGCAGGTAGGGAAAGCTATCGACTTCCGACGGGCTACTCGCGGCCGTCAAAAACGCTGTAAGGTCCTTGTAGGTGGCGTTTCCCGGGAGGCTCAGCGCTCTCCTCTCAAAGTGAACTCGAGGCCGCAAGCGGGAACCTGTTAAGAGATTAACAATTACTGAACCTGTCTAAATAATAATGTAATGACCCCCCCCCCAGCAACTGATTTCAAAGAGCAGACTTCACACAGCACCATAAAGTATTCCGTGTATTTGTTTCTATAATACAAATAACTCATATAAAAGGTTATTTCAGGAAATTGCTGTGTTATTAGAGTTTATACATTTTATAAAACGGTAACCAACAGTTTTTGGGATGCCCTCTGATTGTTATCACTTGCATTAATTAACATGTCGGACCCTGTCCCCAATCCCAGCCGCATTCTAAAAAATCTGGATTACAGATTTCCAAAAGGGTGATATCACAAATAACTGCAATAAGTAAGGACATTTTACCATCTGAGTCTTCACGGTAGGAAAAATGGGCAGACTGGATGGACTGAATGGCTCTTAATGGCTGTCAAGTTCTAATGTATATAGAAATATAACATATACGGTATATATGTAGCAGATCAGAAGAACTAAAGCCACCAACTGTTTGCTTTATGACCACAAAGAACCCCCTTTTTGTGATGAGAAACTTCTGAAATGTGCTTGGAATAAGCTAATAGCCAATCGAGGGTTAAGCACTTTTCGGCTCTCTAGTCTGCCCAGTTTTCCCGATGACTCGGATCTTAATCAGTCTCGTCTTAGATTCAGGATAGCTTTCTCTCTATCCCGTTCATGTTTAAACTCCCTCACTGTATTAGCCTCTACCACATCTGATGGCAGGCTGTTCCACTTATCTACCAAAGTTCATAAAGTTTTATACTAAAGTTTACATCTGTCACACATCAGTACAGAACATGCGCCGTGGTCTCTGGGTCCAACAGCTGAGCACTGCCAAGGGATTTGGCTCTAGTAATTATTAGCTCAATTTCAGCTGGAAAACAATAGCCTTTTCCCAGATTAATTGAAAGTTTTCTCAATATCATCGAACGCCGCCAAATACCGTAATACTTCTCTGCAACATTTAAAAAAAAAAATAAAAATCACATCAACGTCGGAACTTCAAAATCAAGGTAGAACCACCTGCTCGTCTGCCTGCACCTGGGATTCTACAAATTTGGGTTTTAAGCCTCAAAACAGATAAGTGATTGCCAAAGGGTTAATTAATTCACCGGATATTTTCTTTTTTTTTTAGTTGACCTCATAATAACTTTATGACAATGACATCCAGATGTGGCACAGAAAGCCAAGACACGGCAATATCCCAGGAACTTCACAAATTAACATATGGTTCACACATTACCAAAACGAGGATGTTTAGGAAAGAAATCCTGCCTCTCCTAGTATGAAGGGCTTTTAAGGGGGTTGGTGTGGGAACAGAGTGGAAAAATCTTTTCTAGTTGGAATTTTCATTCGGCCAACTCACAGTCGCCACATGGGTCATCCCACCACCAAAAAATAGTGGTTACGTCATAAAAAGACTGCCGGCTTTAAAACACCCACTGGTCTCTTTATATGAGGCCAACTGACCCCCACCAAAAAAAGAAATGCTTATTAAACCAATATTAGCAACCCCCCCCCCCCAAAAACACAGACTTTTCATGGGAGAAGCTGCAGTGCACTGCACCATTTGTTACTCAACACCCCACGCATGCGCAGAAAGTGCTCCCCATTTATTTCAATAGGATAACTTTCATGTCAGAGACTGATGGCTTTGAGTGCAAGAGAGTCAGGCAGGAGGGGGCCGAAAGTAAAGAAATACTTACCACGTGCGTTCTAATCAGGAATCTTTGTTGGTCGGGCGGTGTGGGACAGAATACTATCCCGTTAACAGAAGTTGAATTACATTTGGTTATATTTGAGGAGCTTAACTTGAGGGAAGGGGTGAGTAGTAGAGAGCCTAGTCTGGTAACACATTCCAGTTACAGCATTAATTTTGATCTCTGACATCATCGGAATGATAAAAGAACAGCGCATGCACAGTAATTTACACAGGGAGATGGAACAAAGTCCCTACAATGCTGTACCCGGGTAGAAAAAACACTAACACACTTTCAGTGAAGGCAATTATATGTGTTTTTTTTTTACTATATCGCAGTAACAATCTTTCCATTTACAGTCACAAGATTTTTTTAAAAAAAAGTTTGTCTGATATTACCCGCCAGCAGCACAAAATCCCACCGCATCTCCATAACTTTCCAGCATGTGATGATAGTTTACATTTTATTTTTTTTTGTTTGCAAGGCTGTACCGTTTTCAGAAGCTCCGGGTGTCAAATATTAAAAGGAGCACTAATGTTTGAAAGTCACCGTGACCCTCACCTTGTGACCTTATCCATGCATAATTCTATATGTAACACAATAGAACACAGCACATAATATATGCCTTAAAGGCGCACTCCATCCATCATACGCACTAATGCACACGACAGCCCGGTGCCCCCTTTAAAATAACGCCTAGTTAACACTATCTTTTTATTATTAATAAATGCGCTCCTTACTGTGCAGAAAATGACAAAATCAATAATGCAGAAAGAATCCACCTTAGCAGGAGTATAATTGCTGGAAAAGGCAGCGATCATAATGCTTTAACCCTTTCCGTGTAAGAGGGTGCACAGTATAAAAGCTCTCGGTTGACCCATCTGACGTTGAAAGGATTAATGAATGACAATGTCCTCATATTGTGCCTCGATTATAGGATATTAGCCTTATTAATGCGCAGCCATCTGCTCAAGGACCACGGCTACAAACATGCGTTAACATCTTAAAAGGAGAAAAAAAAAAATATATGTTGCGCATGCACAGGATGCGTTTGTTTCATTTCATTTTATCTTGACCAGCAGCATCATCCAGAGGTCTATATGCGTTTCTTCTGCCATAATCCTATTCTATGGCTTTGGGTCACCAGATGGTATACGCGGTAATTAACAGGTTTATTATTGTTTTATATAGCGCCATCAAATTCCGTAACGCTGTACAATGGGTAGACAGGACAAGTAGCATATAACATAACAATTTGACAGAAACAGGCGAGGAGGGCCCTGATCAAATGAGTTTATATCGTGAAGACAATCAATGCAGACATCCGATAATATCCCAAAGTTAATTTATAATGTCTATATACATCAAATTATCTGATCCTATAGGGTTAAATGTAAAAGTTTTAAAAATGCGATGCGGCCTTCTTAAATATCACAAATATCTCGACATTCTTATATAGGCATTTTCAAACTGATGCAGCAACACTGGTTAGTAGCCTTTTTCTTCTATTCTATGCATTACAATAAGTAGATGTGACAGACACGGTGTTGGTATTATAGGGAGTAAATTAGATTTAAAGTGATTAGGACTAGGTCATTTTGTATTTAGGATTGGAATTAAAATGAACG
The DNA here is from genome assembly GCA_009364415.1 of Spea multiplicata. Classification (NCBI taxonomy): domain Eukaryota; kingdom Metazoa; phylum Chordata; class Amphibia; order Anura; family Pelobatidae; genus Spea; species Spea multiplicata. The sequence goes on from VKOC01000006.1 coordinate 6,721,733, forward strand.
CGAATACTTTTTTTTTTTTTTAAATAAAAAAATAATTTTGCATCATAAAGTGAATAAAATCACCCTAAAGTACCGATGACCTCATGCATATCAATAAACAATATTTGTGGGGGAAGCAGTGGGGCTTGGCAGAAAATATAAGCATTCAGCAAACTTCAACAGCATTATCTTCAAAGAAACCTAATTTGTTTCAAATTCATTAAATGAAAAGAAAAACAAAAAAATGTATACAAATCGCCCCCCAAAAAACCAGGATAACAGGGCAGCACCATGATATAATAAAGAAAAAAAGAAAACATAATACATAATATATATATATTTTTAAAAGCATTATACGAAGTGGTAAAAGGCTGCATGTCGACTCCAACACCCATCAGCAGACATATATAAATTTATATAAATAAATATAAATCGTCAGCTGGCACATCTGTAAATTATGTAACATGATGATGAGCTTTGTATTCAGCTCTGATTTTAGAGCTCACAGCCCACACCGGTACAGGCGATGCCCTCACGTTTGTTGCTGGGATTGAGTGTAGAAAAAGGGTATATAGTGATAAAAAAAAAGTTACGGCCAGAAGTAACGGTTGCTGGAGATATTTGTTTTGTTAAAACATTCAGAATCCTGGGGAGCGAAAGGTTAACCCAATTTTGGAGCTTGACAAATGAAACAATATTCTATAAATGAATATATAAATTTATCAGTTTAGTTTTTATTCAAGAAAGTAGGTTTCGAATTGCTCTACACAGTTCTGTATCTTACTTGGATGCTTATTCAATGTAAACAAACGGACTGGTATTTATTAAACACAGCGGTGATAAAAAATGAGAACAATTATGTTTATTATCCCATTTCTGGCAGCAAGTTTTATACGGACCTCCATTTAATGCATAAAGATACATGACCTTATGGAACGTTCCATAAACACTGATAAAATAATAGCAATAATAATAATAAATGTAGAAGGCCCAGATATTCCAGATTCCTGATCTCTTTTGTTGCCGTTTTTTTTTTTTTTTTTTTTTTTTTTTTTAAAAAAAACTAAATAAATACTAAAACTGGCAGTTCTGTGCCATATATTTCAATAACTGCGGAACCCCGTAATTGAGCAGTAAGCGTAAGGGCAGATTTTAAAGGTCACACAGCTGGGGATGGGCTCTTCCATATCACACGATATAGCCCTGCTGTTTATACACAGGAGACTTAATGAAGGATATTTTCTTAACTCACAAGGAGCTAAATTTTCCTCGTGTAATAATCCTACCACCTGGGAACTCCCCAGGTTTCCCCCAGAGAACTCGGGAAAAGCAACACTTCTCCGGCCCTCCAGGTCGACACTCAAATCCTCTGCATTGCGGGGTCCTGACATGCCCCACTCCCCGTCCATTTCCCGCCTTAAACGGGACGGGGTCCCACGACGGCAGCTGGTGGTCCTGGCCACATGCCTCAAGGGGAGGGGTCCGGGTAGTCAGAGCCTAAAAGGTCCCAACGTATGGTAATAACAGAAAAAATAATCTACCGAATGAAAAATATCAAGGGGTTAAACACGGCACAGGGAGTTTCTGTCAAAGTAGCAGAAGTGTTAGGAGAAGACTGCAAAGTCTAAAATTAGTAGGTCAGAACCTTAGCTTTTAATGTCCCCGACAACCCCCTCTAAAGAATAATGCATACTAATGTACCTCGAGTAATTCAATATGCATTCTTCCAAGACAAAAAAATAAAGCACTTACCCGACAGAGAAGATGCATCTCTGTTGCAGCAGCTGCCCTCCACCCTGATCCAACATTTCTTGCCACCGATTGGCTGCTTGAAGCAATCAGTCACAGGAAAGTGCTCTCACTGGACTCAATGGCAGCACTTTCCACACGTGGGTCTGAACAGCCCCCCCACGCTGACTGGAGGAAAGTATAATGCGCAGGGCATATAGCGAGAGGTCTTACGCAATAAAGAAAAACAAGACAATTGGATGGCTCAAATTCTAGGGTGTACAGATATAAAGAACCTGGCTGACCTCCGTTTAGCCATTACCTCCTCTCCAGGGATGCCGTGTCCACTATTAGCTTACAGAACTTTCCTACATCCAGTGTAGCCATTTTTTGGTTGTGTTAACATAATACATACGGTGCCGCTCGTTACTCGCACGCGTCCCATTCTCCCTCCATCCGGCTCTTTTTCTAATCTTTCTAACATAATTTGCGTAGAAATCTCTCTCCCTAAAGCATAAATCACGTTTCACAGCCTGCACATGGTCTTCAAGAACAAAAAAATCTCACAAACGGCAAAAAACGCATCCAACACCACACACAGAATGTTCTATTTATTAGTGTATATCGGCCATAATAAGGTTTACTTTTCCAGCAGTAATTAGGACATTTGTATCGCCGCACCATCTAAAAACTACATATAACAATTCAACAAACTGTAGGGCAATATCACGGAGATATTGGAAACATTAGCTGGGGACTACTTTATCCACACCTTCAGTGGCCAAATCTGGTGAAGGGTCCACATAATATAGCAATATTATGAATTATTGTTAATGATAAAATAATCTGCAAAGCGAATTTATACAAACCTTGAAATCCTGAGACTATCTGCACAATGTCGTCGTACACCATTAGCGTGGCCGAGTGCTCAGGGAGTAAGCCGAGGCTTAGAGAGGAGAAGACTAAAAGTGAAGAAATAGAGAAGTTAATCAGGGGAGGGTTCTGGGAAAAAAAACACCAAAAAAAATCAGCCATAACCGGGCCTTGCTTGCACACTACATTCCTCCCACAAGCTCAGAGGTATATGGTCACGCTTTGTAGCCCCCAGCTGTTGATTTGTGACACTGAACAGACATTAGCATCAGGAGGTTTGCAGTTCATAGCTGCCAAGAGTCCCACATTTTCCTGAAGTGTCAACAACTGGGCTTATGCCCTGGGTGTCCGTTCCAGCTAGTGTTCTATTCTCACCGCCGGCAAAACTAGGAACCATACATCTGTTCAAAACCACATCTGGGCAATTCCATGGGCAGAACATCCCATCGTGTCACCCCCACCACATATTGTGCGATAATCCATACAGGTCACCCCACTTAGGTGTCCTGGATGTAAAGGAGTGTTGGTGGAATGTATGAGGAACAGATACTGCTTATTGGCCCCTGCCCATCTTTAGTTAATTCTTCTGAAAGTGGAGCCAAAAGATCCAAACTCTGCTGGAGAAGGAAGGGATTAAAACCAGTGACCATCACCCGAAAGCTGAAATCACTGCCCAGCCCTGCAAATGTACCGTTCCTACTACTCTGCAGAATAAAACGCTTCCTAACTAAACGCAGCTTTAGAAACATCTCTGGTGCTTCGCTAGACACAATACTTAGTTGTTTAAAATGTAGTCTCATAATTCAGGGCATGACGGGAACACTTAGTTGGCACGTGACACATTAAAACCCACGTGGTGTTTCTATGCAAATTGAACCTTCAGAAGAAACGAGATGTCCTGAGATTTATTTGCTTACGGAGCCAGGCGGCGTTTAACGTTTGTCTTATCGGAACAGCACCTTTAAAATTATGTGAAGCGAGACCTCTATAGCAACAGTCTGGCTGCTTGCCAGCAAAATATCGCATCGCACGGAATTATTTATTTCAAACGTTCAATTATTCCACTTTGTGAAAGACGGGCAAGTAAAAGGCTTTCAGTGGCAAACTGCGCGGATTTAAATGGATATAATTAGCTCAGAATGTTAACCGAGGGAAGTTCTATTGTCTTTATTCCGCACCTACACAAAGCAGCCGTCACAAGTCAGTTCATGGAAACGCCAGAACGCGATCCCCAGCAGAAAATCTATCCTACTGATATTTATTCACTTATATTAACCGCTAACAAAAGAAAGTGAGATCTATGCACAGCTTTACAACAAATAGATCGAGAAAACACCTGTATATTTTAAATGCTATACATAAAATAATACTAAAAGGATCATAATAAATAACAGAGAGGACCATATATTATATAATAGTGTGGGAGGAGGGGGGGTTTGGTGTAGGGACCATAGAAGAGGCCAGTTGGGCAACGCTGCCATTAGGAATTAACCCACTGCATTCATGGGGACAGGCCATGTGTCTGGATGAGGCAGCGCACTGCTCTGGAACGCAAAAAGCTAACTGCCCTCAAAGTGAATACGGCTTCATTAGAATATTAAGATTCATGGCTTTTGGGATTTTGTTTATTTGTCCAAATAATACAGCATTTCTGTAGCTTTTCTGCAAGGATTTCTGGTTTCTACTCAAAACAATATTCTAATCACGTTATAAAGCTACAAGTAGCCAAGTCCATTGTTGCACCATATAGTATTTATTCCAAGACATTCACACAGCAAATCTCGGAATGCCTATAGAAAATTCTGTATACATATACATGCCTCCAGAGATTATGACCACAAACAGTGGTAGAGGCCATGGACTGGCTAATTTTGCCAGTTAAGTCGTTCCCAAGTTCTCATAAGGAACCTTCAGTTCTGCAATGGAACCATAGAAAATATAGGGGACACTTACTGGCACCATCATGTTCCTTAAGTTATATGTAGTGTGTGATAGAACCCCGTTGAAGATTGCTGTACCCATCATATCAGCATTCTTATCGCACGTCATTTTTTAAACAGACCCATCAAGACTCCATTGTTTCAGGTCAATGATTTTCAAAAAAAGTTAAAGTATCCATTAAAAGGAAACATACAGCATGTGGTTATAAAGCAGCCATGGGCACCAGCAGATATTAAACAGTTAGTAGGTCAGCATATAAACCAAGTATAAAACAAAGAGAAGAAACAGAGTTCTTCAATGCTATATACAATTTAATGATTGGAAAGACCTATTCGATATTTAAAATGTAATACGAGATGAGAGGAAACGGCAAACTCCTTACCAGGCAACCTGAGTGGCTTCCAAGGTGCAGAATTTGGCACGTAGGCATGCTTAGTTGCTGTGACAATCAGCTGGCTCCCCAGTCTGTACTGGAGTTTAATTAACGCCGTTCCATCGGCTCCAGTGGTCCCTGATGCTGCGGAAGCTTGGTTGGCGAAGACTTCTAGAAGAGCCCCGCTTAGCGGCTGGTGGGTGCTGACATCGCTAACTTGCACTTTCAGGGTCACCTCTACAGAGACAAAACGAGACGAGCATTCAGTCTTTAAGACGGCATATGAACATTGTGAATCCCAGCTGTACACGAGCACATTGGATGCTCTATTCATTTTTGTTCTGTTAACCCCCATGGAAGCGGAGATCAGCGTTGCCCAATTCATTTTGTCACCCTTCTCCTCCGTCCATCCTTACAAAGGCACCCTACATCAAGTAAACAACAGCCACTTAACCAAATGGGCAAGATGTACATCTAAGCTATTTTGAATACATACATATTCCATATAGGTAAGCATCATTATATAGATTAAAAAAATGCTCCCAGGAGCCATAGATCTGTCAAAGCTCATTTATCAAAATGACTTGCAATACAAATACATCGGGCTTTGGTTCTCAACTCGCCAAGAAAACATGTTTTAAAAAGCAGATGGTGACACTTATGCTTATTATATATATCATCTGATATCTAGTTTATGTGCGCTAGATATTTAATGTGGTCACCTAAAAAGCATATTTACATACATATCCGCGCACACATACACAAAACCAAAGTAAGGAATCGGCAGACCACACGCAGCAAATCCTAGAAAGGCTTTTTAAAAACACCTATCGCAGGTGTACATATTGGGGATTTAGTCATACTAAATGGACATGCACTGCTTAACGCCGCAGCCCACCGAGCGTTACTCTGGAACCATCACCCCTGAAAAGGGACACGGGCTTTAGGACAAAAATCCAAACCCTGAACATGCGGAGCAGCCGCCAATATCATCTGACACGGCGTGATTAAAATAAAAAGGATAGCTTGCTTGATCAATGGAGAGCTGAGAGTGATAGGAGTAGAAGCTATGCAAAGGATCCAGCTGCTGAGTGCTGCAGAGAGTTCTGTATTGTAACGGTAAGTTGAGATGGAAATAAAGACATCCATCAAGTTCAACATTGCTGTTGATCCAGAAGAAGGCACAACAACAGACAAAATGACAAACCAACAAGCTACAATTCATCAGAGTGTACCCTAAAAGAAAGAGCTGCTTTATATAGGATCTTTAACCCCTTAGGGACAACAAGTTGCCCTTAAACCCATTAATGACAACTCATTGGGAGCCTGTACATGTATGGACTGTCGTGAAGGGGTTAAAATATAAAAAGAATAGGCAGAGAAATTCTGAATAGAACCCAATTCACATTTTAAACACACAAGGTTACTAAATCAGCACAAATCAATCTGGGATAATTTATGGCCCTACTCATACGGGTCACTGAAACGCGTGCATTCTAAACTAAAGGAAGAAACAGACAATTCTCAACAATAGCGATACATTTGTAGCACTCACCCGGCAGGGCTTCCCACCCCAAATGCCTGTTTTACGGCCGACTCGCGTGCTCTATACACCAACGTGCTCGAGGTTAGCGACTGACCGCAGGAATGTGCTGGGTTAGGACCCCACCGGGTGTTCACACTTGGCGCTAGAGGAAGGGAATGCCAAAAGCATCCAGCAAATGTCCCAGGAGTGGCTGGCAGATGTCACTCTGCTTTAATGCCATTCCCATTGATCTTACGAGACAAAAAGCAGCCATTGTAAGCCAACTGGCTGCTCTGTCCTGAAAAAGCAAACCTCATTAGGAGTATTTTGGTCTGCGTTATTTCCCCTACTTCCAGCCTTCGCGATAAAATCAGAAACGGCGGTCTTGATAACAGGGCCAAATATTTGGAGAAAAACCACAAACGGAACCTGTGGATCTTCTCTGCCTGTGCGCAAAGGCACGTGGAAGGCAAAAGTTAAACATCTAAACAGTATGTTGTGGAAAGGGCACTGTGTGATATATATATACACACACACACACACACACACACATATATGCACACACAAAACAAAGACAGAAAATATCCCAAACAAAAACATCCAAATAAAAAATCCCACACATTATATAATTTATTAATAAAAATAACTGATGCTAGGACTATAAACTTCATCAGGACTTCAAAAGGCAACAAAAAAGACATAGGTTCCCAAGGTGGAAGGAGGCAAGGAGAAGACTTGTTGGAGCCTAACTGGGTATCCAACGCATTTCACTGCATGGGTTTGTGTGTGGCAAAACCCCCCCCAAAAAAACAAAAAACACCCAGAACAAAACCCCACAAAGCATCAATTTAAAGCTGTTGATTTGCCGATTGGCACATTTAAGGTTATAGTCCTTGCTAAAATCTTAGCTCTACCCAAACTGTATAGCTACATACAAACACCGCCAAAGCGGTTCCCACACGTTTAGTTTTTCCCCGATGCTGGGAAACATAACACACAAGAAAACTATAAATAAAAAAAGAAAAACTGCAAGGAGCTCTAAATTCTAATTCTGTCATGAGCTGTTTGTTGATGGAAAGAAATGTTTGGATTGTGAATGGAACGATTCCAGATCAACACATATGATTAACACAGGGTGCAGTAAAGGAAATAGATAGAGTACCATTAGGCTTCCCAGATTATTTCACATACATCCCATGGCATCTCTACTGGCCACATGTTGTTAACATTTTACCAGCGTTCACGTCACACACTAGTTAAGCGATACGATGAGCATGTTCTAGAGTTAAGTACACGTTTGGGGATATTTAATATTATAATATATGTATAGTCTCATCTTGATAGGGACGCGGTATGACAGCATGTAGCAATGCGATGCTATAAGCTGTACATGCGCAAACACTCTTCCTGGACCTTTCTCTGCGCCACAAGCCGAAGGCCTCTGTGTAATAAATGAAGTGACAGGGAAAGCGGACTGGACACACCGTCAGGACTGGGAATGGACAGGTCCAATTTCTCATTTCTTAACATTTTGGTTATATTATCATTCTCTCGCTCTTGCTGCTCTCAGGGCAGTCTCCCTTTGGGATCGCAAACAGAGAATTAGGTCAGGAAATGTTAATTCATGGATAAAACATCTGGTGTACACGGGAAAACATGAACCTCTGATACCTAACATATTAAATCATTGTACAGGTCAGAGAAAAAGTAAAACCACTCAAAACGGGAGAAACAAGTACCTATTTTACAAAGCGGCAAGTGCTACACAGTCCACACATTTGTGTTTAGGAACGTATATTTTAGAAAAAGTCTGATCTGAAGTATGTCAAACCTGGTTTAGAAGCTCTCAGGAGGCATGGGCTTTGAACATCTAGCCAAGCCCAATGTCATACATACTGACCTGTATCTGTAAACCTTCAGATATTGCCATCATTCTTTAGCTCAGGGTGGACTGCACCTTAGTCAATGGACCACTCGAAGACCATATTAATAAAGAAAGCATTGCTGTAAGGCGCAGCAAAGGTTTCTTAATAGTAATTAAATCTGCTGCTAGTGAACTATGTGCAATCAGGCATTCCCAACATGTGATTCCGGTGCAGAGCTCCGTGGTATCTTTCACCTATCCTAAGGTACAGTGCCTACATATGGCTTCATATCCCGGAACTCTGTACAAAGCAAACACGCGGCAGAAGAGAAGACTGAGTAAGGTCTGGGGGAGGTTGGAGTACTGGCCCCATTCAAGGATAGCACAGGGACCCCCCCCCCACATACATTTTCATTTAAATACATACCCCAGCCATACTCTGGCATGGAGTATAAACCTCTGGCTTTCGCCAGTCTTGGCTGTCACTTATCCTACTAAACAGACTAGGTTGTTCTTGTAGGGGCAGCTTTAACAAGCAGTCCATGCTCAGGCCGGGGATGCAGGCCAGCTGCTTTACATTTCTTCACTCCTCCAGCTCACAAGCAAACAGCTGCTCCCCATGTGTTGCCACTTAAAATGTTTTAAGAGACTTCACCAAGCCCGCAGAAGGCAGAGATTCCGTAAAAAGCTACAAGGCAGACCCTATGAAATAACATTGCCTTCGTGTGACTGCTGTATAAAAAAGACATTTGAAAAGGATAGCCCTTAGAATGCAGAATGAGAAACAACGTCCCTCCTCAACGTATTGACAATGGTAAATCCCCAAAATCTAAGAATATCAAGAAAACTATTAAAAACAGCCGATTATGGTTTATATGGGAGAGTTGGTCAATCAAGCTGCTTTCAGGAGTTTTTGGATTGCTGGTGGTATACACAGAACAGCACGCCGCAAGCCTAAAGCAAAAGCCCATCACCAGGCGTTCCCCAACAAACAATGTCCTTTGAATGAAAGTTCCAGAGGATTGAAATACCGTAGATGAGTTTGAAGCTTGACCCCGGAATTCAGGAATTCTGTGACCTATAAACTCTAGCATGCGGAGGAGTCTGTGCAGACGGAGAGCTTAGAGACCCCCTTCAGCTGCTCTATCATTTTGTTTAACAGGGAGGTGTAAAGAGTGGGATCCGAAGCAATCCCTGGAGACCCCACCGGGACCCAAATAACATCACATATAAAAACCAATGACAATAACTCGCACTTTACGAGCACGACCTTCAGTGATCAAAAAATTATACAGGAAACGATCGGAAACAGAATTGTGAATATTGTACTCTGAATGATGTTCCTTATGCTGCATTTAGTGACAAAAGTGTTTCATTCTGCAAGTGTGGGGGTAACGGCAACAAACTAACAATTTTACCTAAATGTATATAAAGTCTATTCATTATCCCTCCTAACAGGTGCCGGTATTTTCAGTGTACCCAGTTCTTCAGTTAAGGAGAAATGTTGTATATGTTTGTGTCTTTTTATAGCTGTTACAACACACTTTATACATTGCAGTATGTCACCCTTTAATGTGCTATCAAGAGCAGGACTGCTGTGTTTTAACCCAGGGTCTCTTTAGTAAGCCCAGAGGTGGGTGACCTAAAAGGTCGCCTGGCAAGAGCAGACTATGGCCCAGGGAGTCTCAAATCAGCCTTAGGGCAACAAAAGTCTTTGTATGCGTCGGTACGGATGCTCACAAAGACCAAAACACTGCACAGTGCAGGATAAGTTTGGAGTTTGCACTCCAATTGCCAGATGTCACAACTCAAGTTCAGCTAAAGCCCATCTACAGTCCAGCCTTCCGGTTCTCAAAAGCGATTGAGATTTGCCGGTTACAATTGTTCTCTCAGGTGTTAATAAAAAGTCTAGAGCAGCCAATCTGTAATCCGCTCTACTGGTCACAGCTGTGCATGAGAAGTCCCACGGGTGAGAAAGCACTCTCACACATGTGGTTATTGCAGACAGGAAGTAAATTCTATACTTCCTATTCTGCTACATTGTTCCAATGAATAAAGCTTCAGACCCGCGCATGCTGCACAGGAAGTCGTCGCTGTGATCCAGGGCCAACATGATGTCTAATAACCGATAACCAAGTCCAAAGCTTATTAAAAAAAAAAAAAAAAAAAAGGAGACAAGCAAACGGTTAAACTGTAACCAGCTTCCCTTCATTGGTTGATGCCAGACGAGGCCCCTGCCGGTGACCAATAGTCACTCTCATGGACCTTTAACTCCTGGCGCGACCCTACGGATTCCCGTTCACCCCCGCGATGTACCTAGACAAGGTAGGCTACAGGCAGTGGGAAGGGACAGGGAGATAAACTAGGAAACATTAATAAAGGTGAACAGGAAGATTCTTCGTGTTGCGCTCCTTTGTCTTTGTGGTCATTTACCCACCGCCATATTACTTTATTTGGTCTTCAGTTAGAACAACAAAAACGCACCATTCGTGTTCTCCCAAATGCACAAGTCCACATTTTTATTATTTTTTGAATCTCTGGCTTCCATCAAAAAAAGTAACTACAAACTCTACTACCTTCAGGCCGTGCCTTAGGAGCAGAAACAGAGAGCCAAGTTTTTAACCAAAGAAATTCCAAAGGGAGGGCAAAAGAACACTCAAAATGTGGTTATCAATATCCGATCACGCTCCTTCCTTTTTAAATAGCAGCCTAAACTTTGGATTTTTGTTTTTTTAGGGCTGGTGGATTATCAGACAGTTTTGAGGGGAAAGTAAATGGCTGCTTAGAAGCAAAATAAAAGTAAATGATTTATGAATTAAAAGTCAGTGGATATTGTTATATTAGTGCAACATAAAATTTGAGAGTCTTTAGTTGAAGTGAATGCATTTTCGGAAGCCAACACAGAAAATACCGGAATGTAAATGGACCTTTAAGGTTCCTTCTTCTGAAGAAGAGTCCCCCGAGGTCCCAGAAGCTTATTGATCTCGTATGTTCTGGGATCTGTTTCCTAAGAGCAGAGATGGCCTAATAATAGCCGCTAGATGGAAATTGGTATCTCTGGCTGTTCTCTAGATAAAACGGGCAAAGCGACTTCCCGTTAGAGATGCTTGCTGGGGTCCCTCTATGAAATACACAGGTATTTTGGAGCACTTTACCACGTATTTAGTAGGGTAGTGACTTTCCGCATTATAAACACACAAAATATTAACAGCTAAGAGTGAAAACAAAGCTAATTATTCATTACACTTTGCAGTTAAACTCTATTAGATCCCAGACTTCAGCCACCTCAAGAGAGCACTTGGTAACAATACAAACACAATCTGCACTTTCTTTAGGACCTCATTAGAGCGGCTTTTGTGATACCATCACCTTTCAAGTGTAGGAAAACAGACCCCCCCCCCCCCCGAAGAATGACAAATAGTCACTGATGTGCCACTTACAACACGATGCACCAAGTACTTCAACAAATACCACAGGTATAACAGCAATTCGGATGCAGGATTTAGAGAAATCCCCATATAAAAAGATAGTTACTACGACATCTAAGGCTTTTCAGGTAATTTTTGCCCAAATCTCATCGTTACTTATTGATTTATATATCGCCATCACATTCCGCCGGATTGTAGAATCCGTAAACAAGGCATAGTAAGCAGTGCATAAACAACTATTTTAGACAAAAATATGGATCTATTCCGCTTTTTTTTTTCCTTCATCTTTTCAAGCGTGTGCTCCGAGGCACTTTTAATGACGACTTCATTTCCTGACCGGGATGATTTACATGAAAGCGGTGATTGAATTATGTCACTGGGGATTTATCACACAGAACGCAAACCTCCCTCTAGCTCTCTAATCCAGTAAATTATATACACATCACCGACCAGGTCAATAAAACAGGAGATTCTATGTTTTGTGCTATAGACAGAGAATTTAAAAACAGACAATAACTTTCACACGTTAGCTTTTATTTATAATAGAGATTCTTACTGTACATTTATTCATGGGGTGCGACTAGAACTGATAGATCAATTCGTTGGGTAGACAGGACCCTGCTCTCAAGCTTTCATATTAAAATTAAAAAAAATAAAAAGAGTCCAGTATGGGAATAGTATAAATTGTCGAAAGCCATTGTTACTCAAGTACTGTCTGGAGTCATAAGCAACAAACCCCCCCCCCCAAAAAAAACATGAAATTACAAAACATTCATTTAAAAGACATGTTTAAATGATATCATTTCCCTTAAATACACGCCACATTTTGATGTGTTCTAAGCCATCCATGTTCCTGGGGGTCTTGTTGAATGAATATAATTAAAATAGAAACAGCAGCATTTACCTGCTTTAACAATCCTGTTTCTTCACCATGTCACAGAATCGTCTCGCGTGCTGCCGGGAAAAGCTTTGTGCGATAATTAGCACCGCAGGGGGTTAGAGTGAAAAAAAAGGAAGCTTAGTGTCTGCAGGGACAGAGATCCCAGGGATCTGCCATTTGATAAAAGGTATAAAATAGAGCTGTGACTAGACGTTTACACTAGTGATTTAGGATTAAAACACGTCGGATCTAGTTAAAGTAACTTCCGCACCCCACATATGTATACAGAATCATTGGCTAGTGTTCCTGTCCTGATCACTGTGCTGAAAGGCTACGTCTAAAACATTCATACGGAAATAAGAAGCCCATGTAACCGTGGGTAAGGAATCATGAAGCGACTTATCTTGTGTCCTGTACACGTGTATCAGACATGTCCATGCATTGGCTTTATATACCGGTAGATAACCGTGATTGCAAACATCCCATCCCATGCCATTAGTAAAAGCACAGAAAGGGCTCTCTGTAGATCGAATGGAAATCCATGTTCTCTACAGCCTGGTTCTTGTGACAGTATTCTAATCGGGAAAAGAAGTTATGTGCTTGATGAATGGGAAAATATTGTCCAGAGAAGAAGTACATCCAGAAACTCTTCAGCCACAGGAACACCACTTTTTAGGAAACTGGTGAAGCAGCAGCATGTCAGCTGTAGACCTAACAGGATGGTTACTTCATGACAGCGATGGCAATGACCTTCAACAACCAAAAGACCAAACCTGTCCAAGCATCAGACGCTCCAGGCTCAATGAAGAAGATATAGTCGCAAGTTCTTTTCGTAAGAAACGTTGTATGCTCGGTGGTTCTAACATAAATCCGCCTTTTGGTTGGTTCAGAAGGCCAATAAGCCAAATCAGAATGAAGCTGAAATCCATATCATAGTTCTATTTAAAGCTGATTTCTACTTCAAGTGAACACAAAGGAACATGCACTCACACTTAAGTTTGTAATATTTAGTTATATATTTGGAGTTAATGGGTTACATGCCCCGGATGCAATCTCAGGGGAGGTTGGAGGACACATTACAGAAGATCTACACTGGAGATGTCCTGCTGACATTAATAATGGTGTTGAGGGACGCAGGTGCCGAGGTCCTAAAAGGTTTTATTTTCCATCTGCTGGAGAGGCAGCGAGGCTGTGGAATTCCAGTGGGTATACAATGGTCTCTAAATCACAAGTAACCCCGCAAAAAGAGGTGGAAGGACGGACAGCACACATGTACGGCGTTTGGCTGCTACCCAACAACATGGAAAGCGACTAAACCAGAGAAATCAGAAAGGACACGACATGCTGTGAAGGTCAGGAGGCAGGGTGTCCATTGTCTTACGCAGCGGCGTTGGTGGAGGTTTTTCATAAAAGCACCATTGTTCTCTATCATAACAAGCACTACTCTGGAATAAAATTAACTTCCTCCCATTGAAAAGATTACAGAATACAAATCATTGCTCAATTTCTTAGTAAGGGCCGAACACGGCCAGTGGCAGCAATGAGTAGAGCAGTGGCCCTCTAGCGCTGTATAAAATAGATATATAGCAGGATCAATCCTTTTACTGTATGAAGATGTAGCGTTAGATATGCTTTCAGGGAATCCAGATCGGCTTCCTCAGAATAAGTCAACACAAATATCTCAAAATTCTAGATATCAGAAGTCCGAGAAAAATAAATATACCGCGCACAGAAGGTTGGATAGAACAGTTTTCTGTTATGGGATAACATATACCGGTAATATTTAGTTTGTGAATGAAGATAAAAATCGTTCCCCAGAAATTATATATCACGAGCACCTTACCAAAACAGCAACGGATAAGTAGTAACAATCTAATTCACAAAAGGCGTTATATGACATGACAGCTATTTGACTGCCAACCTTGATAAATAGGACTAATAAGATTAGATTTAATTTAGTATAAATGGCTTGGGGGGAGACGCCTGTCCAGACAGATTCATTAGCCAGATGGTTCAGTCAGTGCTTTGTACGCAGAATCAATAAACAAAATAAATAGGAGCAGGTGACTGTATACTATGCAAACCACGCTCATTACAATCAGGCTAACACCCTTGGAGATGCCTGGACTGTGAATAGGACCCGCCGGCTAATACCGTGCGGACCCTCAGTGCGCATCAGGGGAATCAGACCAAGCACAGAGCGGATGAGTATAACGATCGGAGCAAAGTGTAAGATACGCTCTTCTATGACCCCTTTTGATATTATGAATAGTCCCATGAACAAGTCAACGAGAACTCCATTCCCACTCACATTCAGCTGCTTAGGGATAGAGAGTTCACAGAGAGCCCAAAAGGCGAAAGCAATCCGAGTCTGAGCTACGTACTGGAGTTGGTGGACAGAGTCCGTCACACACAGAATTGGGTTTTTCACTATCCGAATGGATCAGCCACCAGTTCACAAGTCATATTGTTTAGAAAACCATTATCCATGTAACGATTACTATGTTAGCAGGTCGCAGCATGTTCTAAAAACAATTGAAAACAATCCTCCTAAAATTTACGTGGAAATTAAAGACAGATCTATCATTCTACAGATCTTCAAAGGACTTAATGGCAGCAAGATAACCCAACCCCCTCCCCAGAATCATAATGGGAAACACTCTGCTCAGTGCAGGAAGTCTGTAAAGACTACCCCCCAACCCTAAAAAGGTAACTATCATGTCAAAATAAATTTGATGCGTTTGTTCCTTTAAGGCCATTTATACTTCCAACATCAAAGAGCAGCATGGCATTAAAGTGCATTAATGTGAACTATAAAAGGAAATGACATCATAAGTTATGAGGTTTGCAAAGCACACACTGATATTTTACACAATTCGGCAAATGTAAAAAGTGCACATCTACACATCAGGTCTCCGAGGCAGAAGCTGCAGCTACAGAGCTGCAGTTCTCCTCGATTCTGATCCATTGATAGGCAGAGCGTATACCAGGGAGAAATGTTCAGCCGAACCTGCGTGGAGAATAGCCGGGAGGGGGCAAATACTTTTTAAAGGGTACTGCAGAATCCAATCATGCATTTCCGAGGGAGATACAGACGACTGAGCTTCTATATGCATTAAACTGGAGCGTCCCTTTAAAGGGCTACGTTTGGCAAAATAAATGCAAAGAACCTTCCTCACAACTAATATTTACTTTATTTACCAACCAGTAAAAACAAATCCACAGAAAGTCAGAAACCCAGACCAATGCTGAGGTAGAACGCACGTTTCAGGTAACATTAATATTAATATGCTCAGTAACGGTAAAATCACCTGCCATGTTATCAAAATTAATCAGCATAAGAGCATCATCGGGAAACGAGCTACACTAAGAGCGGGCAATTAGGTGCAAGAGCGGGGTGTTTTTCCTTAATAGATCGCCACTTCCCAGGTACACAAAGAACCGGTTGGGATTCAGATCGCACGTGAATTCAACACGCAGCGTTATACAGAGAGTCCGTTTTCTGATATGTTCTTCAAAAGGCATTAAGAAAGATTTTTCTCTGAGCTGCTTATATTGCGAAGATGCAGAAAAACGGGAAGAAAAGATATACACATCCCTCTTATAATATTTGGAAGAAAACTACTTGTTACAATCTTATCCTTTTACACTGGAGCCAGAATGTATTATATATATTATATAAGAATTGGTAATGATATTTCTACAAAATGTATGTTATAAAAAACTAGAAGGTTTTAAAGAATTGCTTTGTAAGTAAGTAAGTAGTTCATACACAGGAAGCAGACGGGGATCAGTAACCTTAGAGTTCTAGCTCCCCTTGGACTCCCTCTCCCAGCACTCTAAGCTGACAGGTGATAGCCTTAGCATGATGGGAGCCAAAAATGTCATGAGGGTGAATACTCTCCACCCCTCTATAAAATTGCATTTATTTCAATAAACAAAAAGTTCTCATAAGTTTCATAAAAGGACATATAATATCTAATGAGCAAAAAAAACCCAAAATAAAACGGACAAGCCGATTTTAAACGGTTTGCTATATTATCATCATCATCATCCTCTGTTTATTAAGCAGCGTGGTACAATATAAAGATGGAGTGGTTGACCAAAAAAAAGTGACTTAGGGTAATCTTTACCACACAGCCCACAACCAGACAATAAAGCTTTTGAAGTCGTAGCGTTACACCTGTAACCATTACATAGATATGATGTCATCGGCACAATGCATCACCTGTTGCACATTAACCAGCTGCCTCGTGTTACATAGCTTGAGCCTTAAGAGCCAAGTTAATAATTCATTGGGTTTAAAGTTACATTTTTTAAACATATCCATAAAAACAGTTTCTTACAAAAAGTTATGGAAGTGGGACGGAAGCGTAACATTAGGTTGGTATATTTGGTTGTTATTAAAGGGGATGAGGGCGATAGACAGGGTACCACGTCCAAGACTCAAGTGGGCCTCAATGAAGTTCTATCTTAAGTGAAATCTACAATTATTCTAGGTAAGACTCCATATCTCCATCTATATATAAATGATCTTATTACTCCCTTATTACACCCACCCCAAGGGCCACCGTAGACAGCGGGAACGTTCAATAACAAGCAAGATCCTTTGCTGAGCATTTTCAGAGAGCCGACACTGGCAGAAATTCCTGCGGGTTTCCCCCAAGACATTTATCAACGTCCCAAAATATCTGCATACGGCGACAAATTACAGACGGCATCCTCGCCCCACCACTTCTAGAATTGCTTTTCATGAAGCACAGCGATTACAGTCAACAGAAAGAATTTGTTTAAGAATACGGTATTTGCATCGTTAATTTCTAGAATGTAAATGTTTCCAACTCCTGTTTTATGACCCATCGTGATAACGGAAGTGAGTAAGGAGCACAAAAATAAAACTTGCACTATATGAATGGCAGATAGCATTGCGTATCGGCGAGAGCGAGTCAGTCATCTACTTGAAGCTCAATTTATTTTCTCATTTATAAAAAATATCATCTAATTTATTACAAGTAAGTTGTTGTATTGACCTTTGTGTGTTAAGCAGTGTATTTATTAGAATATGGTCAGGTGGTCACGATATATATATATCCTCATGATTATCTGCAGTTGATCCACTGATGTAATGACTGCGGCCCCTACCTGGTGTCATCCTGATTCATCGGTGAGTATTGGCCCAACTTTACAAAAACAAACTTCCAAGACTTTCCATATTGAGTGCAGTAAAATGCGGATTAACCGTCACAGCAATCATCATTAATATGTGACACATCGTGATAAATCCCTTTAATTATACATTACGGTTTGGGGAGACAGCTTGCTCTGAGCCAAAACTTCTAAGGGACTGGGATTTGAGGATTAACCCTGAAGCTCTGCACCTACACATTGTTACTTTAAAAGCAGGTTCATGTTAAATGACTTCATTTTATTTTTAATCTGCCTCCCCTGCAATCTCAGTAATTCTTCTGGCCAAAGGGCAACTATAATTCCCCCAATAAAACATTGGTCACCCGCCCCACAGCGCACACAACAAACCGGATGATGGACGTAGCAAAGTCCCATTCCGTTTGGAAAGCTGAAGTTTGTATTCAGATAAACAATCATTTAAACTATGAGACTCCATAATGTAGCCATAGAAAATAGGTGTGTGGGGGGTCCCTTTAATACACTGAAGCAAACCCCAAAAACATAACCACACCGCCCTACCGACCACTCATCACAAGTGACGCAACACTCACACCGATCACTCTCAGCCATATTGAGCACTCTATTCCACGGACAGGACTCTCAGCCACACACGCTTACTATGATCAGTTTATCTCTGGAAGGGAACCAACTCACAAGCTGCCCTCTCGCACTGACAGCAGTGTAAGGGACACAGATTTACACGACTCCGCTGAGCATCCACCTCCGGGATGATCATGCATGTATTCATACATGTACACACGCACACGGCAACAAGACACGGTCAATGGAACATCAAAAGATTGGTGTGATGCACAAACATGATAAATGGAGATAACTGGGACCTCACGCTTTTTACACGCGACGGCCAAGCACTCAAACTTCACGATTACACGGCCTGACTGTGACTAACGCGTCAAGCCTGAAAATGAACCACAGCGATTAATTTTAGCCTCTGGTGAGCTGAACCTCGTAAAAACCCTCTGCAAAGCGTTCGAGCACTGCCACATTTTGCCACGTCTGATATACAAGCAGCCAATAAAATAAATGGCTTTATGGATGGGGGCCTTCCCTATATACAACACTTCTGGGTTACGCATAATTCCAAAAGCGCTATAGACGTTTTTTTAGTATACATCATCAGCTCATAATATAAGAAAATATTTTAAAGCTGCCATCCATATTTTTAAAATTCCCAAACACGCATTCCATCACACCGTATGGTTCTTGCGGGTCACATGATCTCGCTGTACATATAATATCAGCTGCCCCATACATCTCACTGCCCATTCTTGTCGTACCCGTGTTATCGGGTTATTCATACGGTATTTGGAAACACATACAAGCGCCGCAATAATTAATGCAATTATATGAATGGAAATATAGGATGACCAGCAATGCATTCTTTACAACACACAGAGTACGACGGATCAGCCAGGCAAGAGAATAAGGAACGGAATGAATTGATGAAACATAATAAAAACATGATGGGATACAGAATGGAAATGTAAGGGTTCTGGAAAATTCTGAGGAATGAGATCACAGGCTGTGTCACCATGCACAGCGCTGACATAATACAAGGCCAGATGCTACAGTGATCAAACTTTACAGTCAGGGCAATGAGAAGGCCAGAGGGGCAGATCCACAGCACCACTGACACCCTGCTGTCTACACAATGACTCTGTCATGATCTACTTCAGGGTAGGGAGGAAGGCCACTTAGAAACACACATGCATTTCCATCACAAAGAATGCCAGCTCCCTATTTATTATTAAAGGCAGGGCAATTTCCTCCTCACCCCTTTGTTGATGGGGGGGGCAGAAGCACTTACGGTTTTCATTTTTAGGGTTTATAAAGGGGGGGGGGATCAGATTCCTCTTCTCTTTGCATTACTGTGACCCGCATCAGAGCGAATAAAAGTTTCCTGCCCGAATGACACGCAGAACAATACAAGGAAACCGAACATATCACTGAGCCCTTTTCCTACCGGGGGAAAATCGAATATTAACTGTTTCCAGACCAGCAGGCCCCCCCACCCACCGCTCCATGGCTTTAACCTGCACTACTCCCTTATACTAGCCCATGATTTAACCCTTGCAGTGCCAATTGGGAATGTATTCTAAGAGCATCCATGTGGCTAACTAAAACTGCACCAGAACCCATTCAGTGCCAGAGTAAATCCACTGCAGGACAGCCCTCCCCCCGGTGGTGCCAGTGAGTGGGCACTGGCCGACCCCCCCCCCCGTTTCTGTATATGTAGGGGAGCAGGGGGTGACCCCAGCAGCACCCACCGACCTTGAACCGCAGCATTCTGCCCCGGCAGGGTTTTGGTGACCGCTTTCCACACATTACAGCCCAGCAAGCAGAGGAGAATCACCGCCGGGGAGCTGATCATGTCCTCTCCTCTGTCTCCCTTGATGTGCCGCAGCCCTCACTGCCTGTAAGGATCCAGGAGGAAGCAGGGGGCACAAAGCAAGAGCATGCAACCGATGCCTGCACCCGGGAGGGGTGATTCCAATGCTGCATCAGGGTCAGGCACCAGCCTCCATGTTGTCTTTCTTGTGTAGCAGAGCAGCCCTCCTCCTCTCCGTGTATTGTGTTACCCTCCTCGCATCCCTCGCTCACTCTGTGCGGCAGCCTCGGTTTGCCTCCTCCTCCCTGAACAATTGCAAACGCTCCGCCAGCTTTAACTGTTCGTGAGCCAGGAAGGCGGTAAGAGGCGTTATGGCGCCATCTGTTGGCCATATGGCTAACTGCAGGTTCATAGGCTGCATGGGAGGGAAAGCGCCCATAACAATAACGGGAGCCCTTCTGGCGCGGCGATAAATGCGCAGCAGTTGGCGGGAACGTCCCACTGTACCGCCGGGGTCTCGGTCCACAGTTAAAACTTTGCCCCCAAATGCAAGCATCTCAGAAGCGGTGAGGTTATAGCGTTATATTGGGAATTTAATCGTAACATGGAAGCATCTTAATAAAGCGTGAACTGGCACGTGGAGAGCTTTGTGTTATTATGTGGAAACATTTACTAAAGGGAGGGCTGTCAGGAGAGTTGTGTTTCGGCTCCTGCCTTCACTATACGTTATGAGGGTCCAACGCCAGGGATCTTGACTGGCTCTGGAAATCAGTGAGATTTCCTCACTCTTTGACTTATACATTATGCAGGGCCCTCTCAGCCTGTTTGATTTTTAAAAAGTAAATAAAACGTAGCCCTGCAGCAGCCCTCGTGCTTTCTGGTACGGCGATTCTTACCGCGCGGAATGGTAGCACCTTGTGCGCATGCGCACCGGAGTCTGAACAGCTTCCTGTCAGCAGAGTTCATGAGAAGTGTTCAGGGGCAAAAGGGGAAAAGCTTATGGGGGACAACGCAAAAAAGTATTTACAAAGATGCAGGCCTGTCGCAGCCCACTCCTGGCTCTAAGGTGGGTAATCAGCAGTTATCAACAATTCACTGAGAGTTGATATAAATTTACTTCAAGAAGCAAAGGAGAAAATGATCAAATATCCAGGGCATGAATGGAATTGGGCGGGAGCGTCACCTGTATGTGTGAGACTGACATCACAAGGAACTATGGATTACCCTACCATAGCATACCACAAACAGTGACCAGGTATAGTCACTCTCCGACAGGCAGTGTTCCCTCTAAGCTGTGCGTGCACACGCGCACATAGCTTTTTTAGAGAGCGCACACGTCCAAAAATTGTGCGCACAAAATTTTGGCTCTGGGAAAACTTTTGCACAAGAGAAATTTTCTGCGCACGCCACCTAAGAAAAATTAGATGGAACATTGCCGACAGGTAAGGTAGGGATGAGGATCGGGTAAGGGAGGTATGAGGGTCGGGCAAGGTAGGTATGAGGGTCGGGCAAGGTAGGTATGAGGATTGGGTAAGGTAGGTATGAGGGTCGGGTAAGTTAGATATGAGGGTTGGGTAAGGTAGGTACGTGGATCGGGTAAGGTAGGTACGCGGATCGGGTAAGGTAGGTACGCGGATCGGGGAAGGTGGGTAGTCAGGATCGGGGAAGGTGGGCAGGTAGGAGGATCGGGGAAGGTGGGCAGGAGGATTGGTGGAAATGCGCAGGAGGATTGGGGAAGGTGCGCAGGAGGATTGGGGAAGGTGCGCAGGAGGATTGGGGAAGGTGGGTAGGAGGAAGGCCGAGTGAAGCATGTTTTACGGGACACATACATTTCACATATTAATGAAATCTATGCTTTCTGCCCTGACCTGGGGTCAGCTTTCTAAAGTGAGTGTGCAGGAGAGTTGTGGTTTTCACTCCTCACTTCTCTATACATTAAGAAGGGCCAACGCCAGCAGGTTCCTCGAGCTAGAAGGGCTGAGCTAACCCTGCAGAATGTATGACTCTTCCCTGCTCTCAAAGGGTTTTTATGTTTATAGGACCACGTACTACGCAACTCCTAAAGTGCACCTCATGGAATAATGACAAGTTGTCATATTGTAGAGGGTAACTTCACTTATATATTTACTAGCACATGTGTGGGTGAAAAGTTAAGATTTAAATGTAGTCCTTCCCTATGTCTATACTGGCATAGAGATAAATAATGTGGCCCGCAGGTTGGCTACGTGCGCATGCACCTGCACACATAGTGCTCTACATTATGTCACAGAATCGTGCACACATTATGGGGTTAAGCAGAAAGCTGTCGGGGCGAGTGTACCCGCCTGGCAGCGACATTGAAGTAAACTGGCACCGGCTCTATTTTCTGGATGACTTTATCATGAAACTCAGCAGAAATTCCAGCTACTTATGTATGTTCTTTGATTCTTAGAAGACCCTCAGTGGGTTAATATGCCTTTGTAACAATATTTGCTTAGGAATAATTTGCTGTTTCCCACGGCATGGAAGGGGCAAAGTCTTTTATGTAAAACATGCGATTGATTTCACTTTAGAAAGCCAGGTTTTGCATGTCAGTTGATACACATTATGTGATGTGCCTAAATACGTAATCTACAATAATAAGGAAATCATTTTACTAATAATGAATATGTTAATCTAAATACATTTAGATTTCCTCAAAGTGGCAGTGACACTTTTTTGTGACTTCATTGATGCCCTTCTGTAAATACAGCTATGTTTCCCTTAGTCGGGTCAGGCTGTGCATACATGAAATGTCACCAAAGGGCTGATCAGCAAGCTTCCGGAGTGAACTTTCTCAGAATTCATCCATGCCATTGATACAAAGCAGCTCTGCAGAATCCTTACGTGAATTTGCAAGGTGGACAACATACCATTGGACCTCCTGGCCCTGCCTAAGGATATTACCAATTTCATATTTAACTGATAAGTCACTATGGGAAGGTTTGCAAAATGTGGCAACAGGTGAATTTCTGGGCCATTGAAAAAAAATGTCTTACTTAAAATTCCTTTTGTAGCCATGGAGTAACTATGACGAAGGCCTAGCATTTATTGTATGCTAGGATCCCTTTTGTGCTCCTCTTAATTTTCTATGCAGTTTGTTTGCATGTGTTGGACAGGAATTGGCTACTTTGCATTTATTAACTGTGTTTGGAAGGCTAAATCATCATTTTGCTTGAGTGAACCCGGTATTCTGACTATTGCCGCTGCTGCCTGCATTGTCTTTTTCGTGTCGTCTTGTGTCTGGATCCTAAGAAAACACCAACAGGACCAGCATCTCTATTTAACAAAATGTTATCAGCCACTCTAATACTTAAAGGTAAATCATTGTGCCCATTATACCCTGTGATAATACCCCTAGTGCCATCTACTGGCCTCTCAGCAGAAGTGCAGGACTAGAGTCAAATTCTGAATCTTTTTTGTTTGCTTGTTGTTACAGAACTAGTTGGTGAGATATACAAAGGATTGTTCATAGAGTGGCAGGATTTGCTATAATAAATGTACTGTTAATGCTATATTACATATATCATGACCATGATTAGCAATGAATTATTATTGGCGTGGCACCCAGTTTAATTGCTCCAGGGCCCCGACATTCTGATTGCTCCATACTTTTTACCTGAATAGAAGGCGGAAAGAAGATGATGAGGCAGAAATGCAAGATAAAAGAAAAAATGGAAAGAAGACAGAAAAAAGTACAGAAAATATGTCAAGTGAGATGGAAAAAAGAGAAAGGGTAAAATAAATTGCCAAAGGGGGGGATAACAGAAGGATAAAAGACACCAAGAGGCAGAAAGCAGAGAAAAAAAGAACTTGCTAAATGGATGAAATCCAGAGAAGGGGCCCTTTCTGTATAATTGCTCCAGGGCATGACCATGATCCATTTGAGCAGCGCTGGGCAACAAGTGTCTTTTATTGGGCAACTTTTTGATGCTCATTACCAAGATGTGGATGCACATGACTGCTAAGCTATGTGCAGAAAGACATCTATTATTCTGAGTACTTTGGCCAGTATCTGAATTAGGAAATTTGCCACTTATTGACTAACCTCCACACTCCACGCCAACCCTTATGGTTTGACCACTGACTGCCAATGAGTTACATTACATTACCATTATATATAGAGCCTGCAGATTCTGTAGCGCTGTTACAATAGGGTACCGTGAACACATTAGGCTATTTACAAAGACAATAAAAGTATCACACATTTAAACATTCTGATATAGAAGATGAGGACTGTATACTAATGCATTACGGAAAAACTGCTGTGATTTTCTCCCACAATCAGCATGTGTTTCTGAAATTCTAGCTTACTAGTTGAAAGCATAAACCCATATCCAGCTTCAGCGGCTTAGCTTTTTATTAAGATCACCGTTGAGATAACGGACTCTAGTAATTTGAGAATCCCTGTCATTGTTACAAATCATGTACCTTACTTAAGAAGTCAGGCTGTAAATTAGTGGAATAGTTTGATACAGCAAATAAGAGGAAAGGTTCTAATTTTGGACCTGGTTTATATGAATGCCCATTAGTTCCCTACATTGTATTAAAAGAGATAAACCTAGTTTTTGTAGTTTCACCAGCAACTATATTTCTTCTTTTAACAAAAGGTTATTGTCACTATCCCAGCGGTCTCCGTCCCAGCGGCTCCGGACGCCGCCGGGAGGAGAACCGCCCACGCTTCTCGAACGCCGGCCGGGAACGCCGTTCGGGAAGGCGGGCGGTCCTCCGCTCGCCGCACTGGGGCTAGTTGCTGGCGGAGGGTTGGCTGCGGTTCCCGGGAAGACATCTCCCCGGGCAGCGGACAATACCCCGCCCGAGGTAGTAGTCGGGGGAGATTCAGCTCCGGGAACAACAGTTCCCGGAGCCTGAGTACTTACCCATCCTCCGGTCGTCGGTCCTCCTCCCGGGCTCGCGCTCGTCTGGGAATTGATTAACGGCCGGGGGGCGTGGTCTTTTGTTCTGGTCCGGGAGGGGCTTGTGTTTGGCACCAGTTTTAAAAAGCCGGCTGTGCCTTTCACAGGCACCCTGTTGTGGTCTCTCTAGTTTACTGTATTCCGCTTGTGTTCTGGTTTTGTGCCTGACTCCTCTTTTGCGCTACGATTTTGTACCTTCGCCGGTGACTTCTGGTTTTGACTCCTGGCTTGGCTGACTACCCACTCTGTGTATCGGACTCCTGGCTTGGCTGACTACCCACTCTGTGTATCGGACCCCTGGCTTGGCTGACTCCCCGCTCTGTGAATCTGACCCCTGGCTTGGCTGACTACCTGCATCGTGTTCCTGTCTTGTACTGCGCCTTGCCTCTGCTGCCGCTCAGTATCTATCTACAGCTGGTGGGAGGTTGTCCACTGTTGAGATCGTCTAAGTCCTGGGCTGCTGCTGCCGGGATCTCCTCTCTCAGTAGCAGCAGTTTGGGCAGAAGAACTTCTGCGGGGACGACCTTCCTTAATACTCCAGCAATATCGTGACAGTTATAGCATTTCTTTGTTTCCTTCAATATTCAGTTACCCAGATACACTATAGTTGCAAAATGTTCAAACAATGCAGAAAACATACATATATTTCTTATACGGTTATTACTAGTGGTTATTTATTCCTAATAAAGACATTTTCATCCTTTATTTGTGTTTGCAGGCAGTGGGGAGCGCGGGGCTCAGCTGAATGCAATACGGGAGATGTTATTGGCTGGATTCATCTCCCTGCACAGAATGGGAGCTCTTTCCTATCCCCGAGTGGTTGCTTCAAGTTTCCATGCAGGAAGAGAGAAGCTGCAGCAGCAGGGTTAAATCTTCTGTGTCTGGTAAGTGCCTTATTTTTTTTTTGTATTGTAGGAGTGTTAGGGATATTATTCTGTCCCTTTAGGAGCCAAAGTGCTGAGAGTCAAGAGAATGTAAGCAATGATATTTTAATGGTATTTAAGGGTTCCTCCTATCTTCTGTCAATAGCATAGAAGAAATACTTGGAACCACAAAGCAAGGGAAATTCTGCGTGTGCGATAACAAAAAATAAAACAAGGGTAGATGAGAACCTGTAAAAGGTAAATCACAATGAAAATCTGACAGCTTTTTAATGTATTGCTCTCTTTAACGGCATACAGAACACATCTGGATCCGTCTGTTTCCAAATCTTTGTTTTTTGCAGCTTAAGCCAAAATTTCCTTGTAACATATGAAATGTGTCAAAATATACAGTTAACCTGGAGCAAAGTTATATCACATCTTGTGCAACACAATAAAGGATAGACAAAATATAGTTTAGTAGAATGAGAAGGCTTCAAGGCATATTATTGAAAAGTATAAATCAGCATTACTAATAACATCTGAAATGTCTGCTGCTTTAAGTATTTCTTTATGGAATGGTAATGGAATTAAACACATTTCCTTTTCTCCCGTCTACCAATTTATTTATTTGTTTGTGAGTTTTGATGTGTGTGTTTTAATGGTGTTGGTTACCAGTAAAAATTAAAAGTATGTTTACTAGCAAGCTGCTTAAGGGGCAGCGGTAGCACAGGCAGGCTGTTTCAAGAGCAATGTCTGGCTTAGTATATAGTAATAGGGATCATGCTGCACTACCGTCAATGTCTGGCTCAGTGTATAGTGGTGGGAATTATGATGTAGTATAGTGCACGCTGCCCTGCGCAGAGCTTCTTCTGCACCATGATTGGAGGTCAGCTCTCGCGTGGCTGCATGGGCGTGAGTTTCCCCGGAGAGCGCGATGTCGTCAGCAGTGACAGATATTAAATGCGTTATATTGAGTTGGGTTATTTCCAGGCTGAGCCTGGACATCAGAAAGTTTTCTTTTGTGCTGTTGCATGTAAATTCTTACTTCCTGATAAGTTGAATTTAGGATGTGGGCCGTTTTTTTGGGCCACTTTCTTTTCCTTCTCACACTTCGCCCGAGGCAGTGCAATGTCTTGGGCCGGCCCTAAGGAACTAGGAACTAGGTTTCTGGAAACACCAAGACCAGCCCTGAGAATGCCCAGCACTGTTGTCTGAAGTAAATGTGATAACGCTCTCTTCCTGCACCCTCCCTGTCTAAAACCTGAACTCGAATGCACATAATACACAAGCCATTCCGCAACGTGATTCACCACAGAGCCCCTAGAGCAGTAGCCTATCTATATGGAGGGGAGAGCGGTGAGGCAGGTGTGCGAGTGTCCCCTCCACAACCAGTGAGCGAGGTCCTGACACACCCTACTATCCACCCATTTCCCCTTCAAATGGTGGTGTTCCCCGCAAGTCGTTCAGTCAAGCTGGTGTAACTGACTATTGTGGCTGGAAACGGCTGATTTTTAATAAAATATCTTCATAGGCGAATAGAAGCCCTTTGTCACTCCCATCACTCCTGTGTTGCAAGCTATTGGTCTAATGTGCAACGGCAAGAGGTTGTGATGTAATAGTTTTAATTTATTTTCATAATCGATTAGTTGGCTGATTATTTTCTCGATTAATCGGATAAAAAAATGTACATTTTTCATTTATTTTAAATTATTTAATAAAGTAACATAGGGTGTTAAAAACAAACGGCAGAATAAATTTTTTTTCTTGTGTTTATTTCCCCAACCTGCCCCCCAGTTATGCATATTTGAGCCCAGGCTTGCCACACTGCCTCACCAGACTTGCCACACTGCCACACTGCCCTCCCCAGGTACGCCATATACCCCCCTGATATCCCATAGTGCACTCATAGATTCACAGACTCGTTCACAGACAATACTTTTATAAATAAATACAGGGTTAATCTTCACTGCCCCCAGGATTTAGATTCTCCTCAGTTTCCCCCCTTTACCTCTAACTGCACCTTAAGTTAACTTTATTAAATTAATTAAATTAACCCTCAGTCCACAGCATTAAGTTCATCCTGAAGAGAAGACCCCATTAACCACAACTGCCCCTAAATTAACCCATTAACTATAACTGCTCCTAAATTAACCCTAAACAC
>VKOC01000006.1:6749918-6923521 GCA_009364415.1 Spea multiplicata
GTGTGTCTGAGTGTGAGTGTGTGTCTTAGTGTGTGTGTCTGAGTGTGAGTGTGTCTTACTGTGTGTGTCTTACTGTGTTCATAGCTTCCAAGTTAAAATTATTTTTTCTTACTCAAATTTCCTTGTTAAAATGGGGGTGCGTGTTATACACCAGTGCGTGTTATACGCCGATAAATACGGTATATATATATATATACATACACACACACACACACGTATTCACAATTACATAGCTTTATTAAAGATTCATAATTGTGAATATGCGATTTGGGAATATGAATATTTCATCCCTTTATGCCAGCTGTGGCACACAAATGGTTGAACTGGTTATGGCTGAGATTTTTCAGAGTAATTTTATTATTGCCTGATTTTCAAATGAACCAGAACGGATGGTTTTGGTTAAAAGCTCAACTATTTAAGGGTATGTAAACTAAAAAAGTACTACAGCATTGTACTGTCTCTTTTTTAAATGTGAGAATTAGGCAGTGAAAGCCTGAGGCTTTCATTTAATTTGAGCACTTAATTTAGACCTGTGGGAGACATACCAGGAATCCTGATTTACAAATATTATATGGATTTACTTTGTCTTTTGTCCACTAAAATAAAATCTACATTCTAGCTGCGCATGCTGAACACAGAACTAGTACATGGAGACATGTAAACACACAGGTGGGGTGCCGTCATTTTAGGCAGATCCCGAGAAGAGAATATTCATTAAAACATGGCTTCTCCTATTCTGGTCATATTACAAAAGCACTATGGCTCATCACTCCTGCTTCACAATTACCGGTATTTATGCATGCGCTGTGATGGACAATGGTATCCTTGCATAGGCACTTTGCTCATACCCATGGAAGACCTAGCTCCTCCTGGAGCACATTCTGCCATTGAACTGACTAGTCTAAAATCCTTGCACCCCCATTGCCTCTGCTAAGCCAAACTCTCCACAGACAGCACTCTCAGATCCAGGTAGATGGAGGTGCCTCTCATGGCTTACAGATCCATTTGTATCGCCTCTATCTCCCCTCAACATTTCCCCAACTCAACAGATTCTGGGAGGGTAATTCTCCCCGTCCTGCATCTGCTACTGGCTGCTTTTAAATCCCAACCTGGATTTGCTACTTGCACCCAACTCTCTAAATGGGTTACCAAACACTTACATATAATTTAGCTGTAGGGAAAAAATGCCTCCTGCCTCATGGTCTCGTTACCTGTTGGTGCGGAATGCTAGGGTATGATGTCATATCCCATCACCCAGGACCAGGTTGCATAGAGGAAAGCGTTTGCGGAGAGGTGTGTGTTGGTAGCTGCGCTTTATTCACTCTTGCAATAATGTACGGAGGGCCATGGGGGTGCTTACCTCTGATCCCATTAGATTTAAAGACAACCCTTGTATCATTTATAAAGTTAAAGAGTTGCCAAGTTTACTGTAATACAGATCTTATATGGAGCTATTCCTAAGGAATGAGGTAAGATGAATGTGTATTATATTAGACATTTTTAATTAGGACAAAAGCTGCCCTTAAAGTCAATAATTTGTCTTACAATTGTCTGACATTATGAATATTTTCCAGTAATTTCATGGAGGTTTCCCTCTTGAAACATCAGTCTGATATTTTTGCTGTCTCAGCCTCCATCTCTAATGGACTGCCGTCGTTAGACATCAGCCTTGTAATTAAATGAATTCTCATTGATTAGGGATCATGGAGGCTGGCATCTCTAAAAGTTGGGCTTTGAATACTTCCTTGGACCGGGGTCAGTGATTTCTAGTGACAGCTTGATGACAGGTGCACTTTCCATTAAGTCATGTTAAAAACAATAATGCCATTTTACACAGTCTTCCAGGGGCAGTCTGAACCCGCTCTCTGACATTTCATTCTGTTTACAGGGAAAAGCATAATGAAGTCTTATGATTATTAGCTTTTATTGCACCACCTCTCATTCCGTTTAATCATTAGCAACAATTAAACCGGCGGCCATAAACATGTAATAAGGAATACACAATTTCCTTTATGGAGAACAACGTCCTGTGTGAAATCTAGACTTTTGCTGAAAACGCCAAGTATACTCCAAAGCCATTCCTTTTACTGATCAAACACTTCTAGCAACCAAAGAGGTACAGCCTACAGTGTAAGTACTTTTATAGTTGCTGATGTTACCTGTTTTTTTATCTTCCCGTAAACATATAGTAAAGCTTTAAAAAGAACAATTACACTTATACGACAAATAGAGAGTTTGGATGCTTGTGTTCATTTATTTCTGATTTGTTATGTGCGTTACATTTCCTTAGACTTATTCTGTGGATTCAGGTGGTCTATCTTGTATGTGTAAAAAAATGATATCAAGGCTGCACAAATACCTTGTGCATCCCGTTGGACTGCTTTCTACTGACTTCAATGTAGGATTTTCTAGCGGTTGCAATCTAGGATCCACAATTACTATTAGGGGTTTTAAGCTGAACCACAAACAAGGTATTTTCCACCATCATTGACAACAAGTAAGTTTTAGATGGGTCATTGAATCGAGCCTAGTATTACATATCCTGTAGGTAAGAATGTTAATGAAATGAAAATGAAAAGCCATCTCCAACATCATGGCAGTAGAGTTATAAAGATTATAACAGAGCTGCTCTCAGTTAATTCTCCCTTAATGCCCGAATTCATGATCGAACCCAGACACAAGGGTTCCAAGCTCATAGAATGGGGTAGGGGAAGCAACTTGGCAGGACATAATGCTCATGGGAAGGGTTAACAATTTGAGAGTTTCATTAAAACTGCAAACGGAAAAGAGAAAAAAAATAATAAAATCAGAAATTGTAACATTAGTGATTCTTAAAGAGAAAAAAAGCATGAAGATGGCAAGATATTAGTATGCCTCTCATGCTTTTATCCGAAATGACATACAAAAAAAAACGTCTTGTATGGAAATGACATCTTCACCTTGATCTGGGGTAATACAAGTACAGATTCAACACAATGAGCCATAGAATACTTCAAAGCATCTTGTAAAGACATTCTGCATTATCGTGAAATATTAATCTAAGCTGTAGAATTTATTGTAATTGAAGAATACCTTCACCTGTGCTTCAGAATTTCAAACCTGTGTATTGGAAGTGAACAGGGACGAATAAGATCTGCTTTTAGCTACAAAACTCGACAAAATAGCTGGAAATTACCAATTCTTCTGTAAAGCTGGCGTGGAGTTAACAATAGCAATTTGGTTGTACTATACATTTCACAGCTGAATAAAGTCTCAGGTTTTTTTCTGATATGGTATTGGGTCGACAGCATTTTCTTTGAGAAAAGATCTCTAGGGTATGTAAATGTGTAAAGAAAAATTGAAAATTCCGATTGAAATTAAGCAGAACCACTGGATTATTTCTCTAGGGCAATACCCATTTATCTATAGGGATATATATTTTTGGTACTATTGTAAAAAAAATACTATAAAAGAAATTTGAACACAATGTATCCACAATGGTTCATGGTTTATTATGAATTCATATTGTATAGCTGTTAACCAGGGGCATTGGGATTGCCATGAAAAGTTATTGCGGAAGACAAATTAAAGCAGAAAAGCCTTTTATCTTGGGGGTAGGGGCTATTGTGCAGTTAAAAAAAAATTGGGTTACTTATATACCCAGAATTCCAAACATGTATATGATTGTTAAATGCAGGAAAAAATAATCAACCAATTAGGCTAAGTAAAGGTTTTAGTGAATTTCAAAAAGACTAAACAATAAAACGTTTCACCAAGATCATCACAGTCCAGTTTGAACAAAACCTTACATTGAGCCATTTTATTCTGGCATGAAAGAATAACATGAAATATGTGTTCTGCTAGTGGTACACTCAACTCGACAGCCAACCTTCTCCAGAGCTGGATTGTGAGAGGTTACCAGAGGGTTTAAAGAGGCACAACGTACACATACACAGAAAACGCAAAGTACACATGCTCCTGATTTCAAAGGGAGCACTTTTAAGCTGATGGCAAACATGGCTAGGAAGCGGTACACTGCAGTACGGGATCAGACGGCCGCGTCCCTGTCTGCATGCTGGCGGAGAAGGTAGAGAGACATTCGCATGTGTAGACAGACATTCAGGGAGAGTGTGTGAGAGAGTGAATGAGAAAGAACGAGGGATAGTGTAAAAGAGAATGAGAGAGTGAATGAGGGTGAGTGACAACAAATTTTGTCTCAATGTAAAAAGCCCTCTTGATTTTCGAAACGAAAGGGCAGGAAACGGATTTAGTTGTCCAAATTGTTTTTGGGCCATATGTATAAGTCTATTATTTACGGTGGCTCTTGATGCCACCAATGGATGCAACCAATGTATGCGACACCATGTGTAATTCACGAAACATGGGTAGGACTAAGTTGATAAACAGTTAGTGGTAGAATGTAAGAAAAATACACAATGTCTAAATAATACCAGAAATGTTAGGTGATAGCTAAGCTCAACAAGATATTAACTGAATTACAGCAAAGTCTTTGTGTGTGTCCAGATCTACAATATGGGTTTATTTACTAAAGTTTCAACTTTTTCACCTCACTATCTATTATGAAGGGCTGTATACATTTATGAAGTTGAAAGAGACTCCCAGATTTAATTATACATTATCCAGGGCCAGCCAGGCACTTCCTGCAGCAGAAGCTCAATGGAGTTGGCTATTCATAATGCACAGAGAAGCGAATTAGCTGAAACAAATCTCCTTCAAACTCTCCCTTTAGTGAATAATCCCCAAAGACTCAAATAGGAGATGATGTAAAAGCAAGAGTAGTCTACTCTATTTAGTAAGAGTCGACTCAGTCCAGTGAAGAAATTTAGGGACTCACATCAGATACAGTCGAGTATCAATCGTGTGGAGAATGATAACTTACATTTTGGATTTTTTTCAAGTTTGTTTAAGGTAGACTTCCAATTTTCTTTTGTGTACTGTCGTTATAACATATCCAGAATACTTGGATTCATAAATACATTATTCTAACATGGGTCAGCTTTTAACATATTTAATATATATATAACAAGGCATTTGCCTCACCGCTTATCGTCTTATATGTAGCATATTCTAGGTATACTTTGAAATTGCCATTTCCATTAGTAAAGTGTGTATACGTGTAGAAAACCATGTAACTTGGTTAAAACTGGGTAACTGTGATTACAAGCACGTAACTGGTTTTGTTGTATGTGTGACCCAGAAAATTAAAGTGACCATTAAACGTATAGACTAGCAATATTCACCATGTTGCGAAGGCTACAAAACCCATCATTTCATCCCCCAGCTGCTGAATCTCCTCTGATTAAAAATGTCTGAGACTGTAATGATCATCTTTCTTTCTTTTTTCCAAAAAAGCAGTTAAGACACCAACAAATCCTGCTAAGAACGGGAGGTTGAATGCTGTATCGGATCAGAAATGACTTTCTATTTTAAAACACCTTGGAGAAAACTTGAGCTGTGATCAAAGGCTTAGTCGCATTCCACTGTCCACTTATTAGACATGTATTGTTCTCGTATTTCTTTGGAAGCACTAAGTGCTTCCAGCAACCACCCTTATTGCAACAAAAAAGGAACAAACACTTATGTAATCTTATAGCATGTGTTAACGTGCGTCAGTGTTATGGTCCATGTTGTATACTGCCAATGCTAATGTAAGTTATTACTCCCCATTTGAAAGAGCAGTACAGAATCTGCTGGCGCTCTATATATAAAATGTAAAAACAATGTAACGACTGTTCAGCTCGCGTTCCACTCTTTATACCTCGGTAGCTAGCTGCTTGATTGTCAGATGTTATCTTTTGAGATAGCTACTAAAATAAACACACTATAATACTTGCACCCATAGAACTCCATTCCATAGCCTTAAAAGAGCATTTAATTTTGCAAATACTAGCAAATCTGAGACTTTATCCTTTCCATCACCAGTGATTATCTTCTGTAGAAAATCATCACCTTCTTCCCGACAACGGGCCATGTGCCGCAAACAGGCGCTTATGCTACTCTGTCAGCTGCCTAGGCACCCACCTGACGCACACTTTACTGAACTTCAGGCTGTCAGAATCAGGGCATAGGCAGATCCAACACTCACATTCAGCTTTCCTGCACCCTCTTCAACGGTTATTCTTCTGTTTTTGCGAATCAATTCCAGTGTTCTTTCTTCGTTCCTCGTGCTCGTGGCTGTAGCTGGACGTCCAGAGCCTTTGCATCCTTCACACCAGTACGGCCATTTTTTAACTTTTCAATCCACTCATAGACGACTCTACGGGAGAGAACTTTATCCCCGTACTGAGCACACAAATGCGAAGGTGAATTTGGGCTCCCAGCGCACCTCCTGCCCACAAAAAGCATATGACAGAACGTCGTTCCACTTTGGTGCAATTTACAAAAAAAGGTTTCACAGCCATCTTCACCCCAGGGTGAAAACTCTTATACTAAACCGCAAGGGCAGCCGGCTTGCCAGACAGAACTAGTCACATGACACGCTAAGACACGACCAATTACTACTCCTCCCGCCTTCACCGTTTCCAACGAGAATATAAAAGAGCCAAAACTACATATATATAAAAATATATATCATTTGAAGTAGCATTTCTGTGAAGGGATATTGAGAATTCAACGCAGGGATAATGATTCTAATTCTATACTTGGTTATAAAAGCGTTCAGTAGCGTTTAAGTGGAAAAGCACCTTTATACACAATATTAAAAAATACCACATCCTTGTTTACTAATTTACCGCATTAAACCACCACCTGCCATTGGATCCATTTCTCTAACCTATAGTTTTTAATGCTTGTAATGCTTGTTCAAGAATTGTCCTGCATCTCTAATCATTATTCTAATACAAAATAATTCTTTGCTATTGACTATTTTATTTTCATAATAATTAACCATTTGTTTTGTGGTGCAAACACATTTTCTTGAAAGAATAGTTAAGTTGTGGAGCTGAACTTTTTATTTGACCACAGCCCAACTACAACTTAAAGTTAATAATGGACAGTGAATAATCAACAGAGTGTGTATTTTTCCTTGTATGAGTTAGTCTCTCACAGGCCTCTTGATGCACCAAGAAGCAATTAAAGTTAACGGAACAGGATTTCAATGTCAATACCGGTTTTACTCCCCAGATATTGTTATCTCATAAAGATCAGAGAAGATTGGGTGCCTGGCCAGATCAATATCATCATTCTTTTATTCATTCATCCAACAAAACGATGGTATATTTGAAGACTCGATACAATAAATAATGTTTTCATTGGTATTCCCTCTTTAAACAAAGAACGGCAGAGTGTTATATGCATTTGTTGCTAAGGTGATAAGCGATCAGGTTAGAAGTGTTAAAGAAAATGTATTTCTATGTGTAGTTAAATGTCACTTATCGCAGACTATTAGATTAGGCTAGAAGAGATCTTCTTTCGCCATGCAATTAAGGGCATTAAAACATCAGATTCATACCTAGAGATAACATTGCTTATTAGTAAATGATGGCCCAAGAATTTCAGTCTATTAAAAAAAAAACATTTGTTTCGATTTCTCAAGCAAAGGCCATCCTTACTTACACTCCAATTGGAAATAAAAGTTGGTCAATCTAGATATCGAGTTACCTTTTATTGTGCCAAAAAAAGGTGAAATTCACCAAAGGTATCAAACTCTATTAAAAAGACTAGCTTTTCCTTCTTTGATACCCCATACTTATTTTACTTGCTTATACATTGGGGTAGATGTATGCACATCTTGAGAATTACCGATCTGTAAATAGGTATTTAACACATTTCTTATAGTCTTCTATTCATGCTGTGATACTCCTCTCTTTGTTGGCAGAAATAAAAAAGTTCAAAGAAGGTCCTCTGGAAATTTAACTAATTAAACTGGAAATGTCATCCATGAGAGAACTCCGCAATAAATCAATAATATAACAGATTATGTTTTACTTTGATGGCTCAGCAGTTTTCCAGAGTACTTGTACTAACATTACCTGTCTCACATGCTTAGAACACTATTAATTAGCAGGTACCTGACCTTCTCTCCCTAGCTGGCCAATTTTATTTGCATCTTCCTAAACCTTTATAACATTTTGTTAATTGGAGAAAAATGGAGGGTGAGCATCTGGCTCCACTAATCTTTTCCCAGCCATGCACCCTTTCTATGGTTCTTCCTTTATTGTCTATTTGTTTCCATATGAAATAGTATGGAGAGCTATTTAGTTGCACCCAATTCAGCTTTATGGTCCATGGACACTATCATGCC
Organism: Spea multiplicata; assembly: GCA_009364415.1. Lineage (NCBI taxonomy): Eukaryota > Metazoa > Chordata > Amphibia > Anura > Pelobatidae > Spea > Spea multiplicata. The sequence continues at coordinate 6,758,161 of VKOC01000006.1, forward strand.
CTGTTAATCTATTCAAGATACAGCCACAACATTGTTTTTTTTATTTATATCAAATGGAACCCAAGGACCAGTGAGGTATGAACTTCCAAAAGAAAACCTTTAAGAGAAACTATATATTGTTATATTAGATGATTATATTTTTGATAAGTCGCAGTTTTAAATGCCACTCTGCCTGGAGTAAGAGCGCAAGGCTAAAAGTGAACTCACTAACTTCATTTAAAATCTACAAAAATAGGTTGGAATTTCTCTAGAACAAAATAGCAACTTCCATAAACACGAATCGAACATGAATCAGTATTATCCAAGTGCTAATAACCCAGCTCTGTGCTCGGCATCCGGTATGTAAACGTCTAGTGGGATAATGCTGCTCCCTAGCTGTAAACTCTGCACTGTATTCTAAATAACTAGAATGAGCGATCCACTCAGTTCATCCACTGCAAAGACATTTAACTGCCCCCCCCCAGATGTTGTTATATTGACACTAACTTTAGAAGTTATGACAAAAATGACAATTTCAAATTTTGCTAAACTACACAGAACATGAATTTTCAAACATGACCACAACACACGCACAAACAAGCCCATATATAAGTAGGTGCAAGACGTAAAACATTTAAGTAATTATAAATGTAATAGATATTATGGAGCTATTAGTATAATACTGGGATCACCTCCAATTTAATTAAGTGCACAGCAAGAGTTAAAATGCTACCTGAAACGTAATCTTTCTAAAACTGAACTCATTTCCACTAAACTACCTGAATTCTCTATCACCATTAACAAGACTATCTCTCCTACTAAGCAGGCCCGATGCCTTGGGGTCATCCTTGACTCTAACCTTTCCTTCATCCCTCACATTCCCTCGCCAGATCCCGCCACTTGCACCTAAAAAGATCTCTTGCATCCGTCCATCCCTCACCCAAGGAACCATAAAAATTCGACTCTCTCCTCTACAGTCTATGCTAAATGCTGCTGCTAGGCTTATCTTCCTTGCACGCTGCTCCTCTTCTGCTTCCCCACTCTGTGAAATCCTCCACTGGCTCCCAATTACCTTTAGAATTAAAAGGTTATTCTACATTTCTGCCCTCATAAGCAAATACTCTCCTATTTGATCCTTACGTTCTTCCCATGGGCTAAGGCTCTCCTCACTTATCGCCCTTTTCCCGTCTACAAGATTTCACTAATCTCTGGAATCTACTTCCAATGAACCTTCAGCATTCACGCTACCTCTCAACATTTAAGAAACATCTCAAAACCCACTTCTTCAGAGAAGCTGCACCATCTTAGCTGCTAGAACTTCCTTGTCATTGATACACCCATCACACTACCTCTCACCCTTTCTGTGCCTTATGTTTGTCACCCCATTTCCCTCTAGATTGTAAGCTTGCGACCAGGGCTCTCTCCACCTAATGTATCGGTTTGTCTTAGTCTGTCTATTCTCGTCTTGTCATACCGGTTGAATATATGTATTGTATTAAGAGCTGTGTAAATTGTTGGCGCTATATAAATAAAAGATAATAGTAATTAAAAAAAAGTGCAATTTTGTGTCTTCAAAAGACCTTGAGTGTGGATTTAAATGATCATGTTGTGTTACAACACAAAGACAAAAAAAATTCAAATTGTTCAGTTTGTTTACAGCTATACAAAAATCGGAAGAAGTGGATCAACTTTTCGGGATGGAGAATTAAACATCTAAAAGTCAGGCAAACACAAATGGACTAACAAACCCACATTTTTTATTTTTTTTAAACTTTCTGTCATTTCAGGTTGGCGAGCCCTGACATCATCAGTGAAAATAGGGGATATCAGTTATATGTCTAAATTGACTTCTATTCTGATCATGCGTATTTGAGAGCTACAGTATCTGATCCTAAGATACTCGTGATAATAACTTTATCTGCAAGGATTCAGATCTGAAGCACTCAAGGTTTATGAGCATATTGCATTAGTGTCACTACTTCATACTTTGGATGGCAGTAGGATTCCAATGCCATCTTAATTGTCTGATCATGACCAATGCCTACGGTGGAAGCTTATTTGATTTTAAACATGTGAAATAAAAATCTGAACAACACACATGGTACTTCAAATAAAAAGAACACCGACACAAGAAATACACTGATTCGGAAGTTCTCCTTTAAACGTGTTTGTTGTCGATTGCAACGTTATCTAGCAATGTGTTTCATCATATGTTAATTTGCTTGGCGTATCTCAGGAGATCATCAATGGAGAACAAATTCTTGGCCTGCCTGTGACTATCTGGAGGTGGTATATTAATGCTATTTTGTAAATGTGTATAAGTTCCTTAGACTTGTTTATATGAGAAACAGAGGATCCCCGAACCACAGACTGAAATTTCCAGAACTTTTAATGTCTGTTGACCAAGATAGTAGGGTTCAGACATTATTTTTTATTTTTTTTTTAGATGAGTGTTTTATTATTAAAGCACTTTCCGACTCTAAGCAAAGACAATCATCTTATATTAAATTGTATCCATCTTCTGGAAGGCTGCTCGATGGGATGTAAAGCGTGTAAGAAGCTTTCTTCTGTTAGAAACACAATGTTCAAATAAGCAGGTCACCCAGAAAATATAATATATTTAAAAGGAAATATCAAATAAACCCATGTCAACTAATGTGATAACAGCTAGTAAGGAGTTCGTCCTAACAGAACCTTCTCTTATTGCCCTGGTAATTTATCGATTAAAAATGTGCCCTTTGGTCCTCTGTTGGTTAATTTGTCCAGACAATTGTACAATATCCTGAAAATGTTTTGTTTTTGTGTACAGTAAGTAGTTAAAAAATACATATTTTTGCATTTTCTGCCCCAAACAGAATGGCTCATTATGACACAGTGACCTACGTCTCACGCAAAGGAAACAACCAACAAAAGCTAACATATACACTACACCCCAACACTTCACTGCTGCTCTTTTCTCACTGAAATCATTTGTAACTGGCACAGCTGTTTCTTTGGTGTATGACTGCATTGCATGGCATTCAAAGTGTCCTCTTAGATGGCCCTTATTGTTGGTGCAGTCCTACTCCTTACCATTTAATTACCAGGATGCATGGAGAACAGCTGGCAAAATACAAGCTTGTTAAAAAGGACAGAAATGTTTGAGCCGGGTCCTCTTTACCTGTAAAATTGTTGTTTTATATACTACTTATGTCCTGTTTACCCATTGTACAGTATGATGCTGAATGAAACAATGCTAATAAAAGTATTCATTATTAATAAGAATATTAAGATTATTGATAACTATAATAAATTCCCTTTTCTCCTGAAACACTCTTCAGAGGGACAAATATATTACATTAATATTTTTTTTTATTTAAAAAAAAAAAAGGTTGACATGAGTAATTCTTTTAAAACTGGAAGGAAAAAAACATGTTGCAAGGCTAGGAGAGCCAAATGGTTCTTATCTGCTGTCAAATTCTATGTTTCGATGTGTAAGAAAAGGAATTTAAAAAAAATTAAGGTGAATCTAAACCAACAAACAGAAGTAATGGCAAAAGAAAAGAAAAAGATGGAATCATTAATAGCGTAGTAAAATAGTGTAGTGAAAATCTAGCATTAGGAGAAAGATCAGGAACAGATGTAAATGACTTGCACAAAGTAGTAGAAAGTATGAATTAGAGTTAATAGTCCAATGAAAAAAAAGTAGAAGGGGAATGGAGCTAGCAAGAGAAATGATAGCTTCTGTGAAACATGGAAATTCACTTATTAAGCATAAAGCATTCTAATGATTCACTCTGGCAATAAATTGGCTAATGTCATAAACACATGATTTCTAGGGTAGTCAATAGTCTGCTTTCCATTCACATAGGGTAAGGATGTGTTGCTTGCCTGCCACCTAGTGGTGAGATGGAAAACAGCCCTTCACATTAAGTATTCCGAGTTAATGGTAAATCATTCAATTTTGCAATGTTTTCCTATAAGCATGAAGAAACAAATAAATCTGTGCGCTCCTCTGTGACTTGTAAAGGCGGAATAGAAACCGCAATGGAATGTCAGCCCGGCTTACACATTAGATTTAATACAAAAATCATTGCAAGTCTCTGCCAAGGACAATGACAACCAAAGCTCTTTTTTTTTTTCCTCTGAAACCATAACTGGATTACATGAAGGTGAATATATTTTGGTTTCCCTTGTGTCTCGTGCGTCTTATTGCATGCTCGGATTTCTGCAGCAACAGCCCCCCTGGCGATGTAGCATATAAAACGTGCTATGGAACAAAATTCTTAAGTGATAACTTGATCAAACCTGAAGGCTTGTCCAATGCATCCCCGTAATACATGTAACCTGCTGTATACAACATATAAAGAAACAAAGTGCACCATGCGTACGGCGAAAGATTCATTATTTTTGCTTTAGCTATAGGATGTAACACATCCTAATTACTTTGAAAGACTTCATTGCATACTTTGCGATTGCTTCCTTCTTCACTATGCTAAGGGCCAGTCATGATGAGCTTGGTTTTCAGTATATATACACAACACTAAACCATGCAAAACAAGCATATTTTCATAAAAATATACTTAATACCATACAGAGCCCTTGGATTAAAAATATACAGTATCTATGGGTCTACATTCTGTTATTTCTCCTTGGATTTTAAAAAGCATAGTGTAGGGGGGGGGATATTTATGTATAAATGATGCGTTCAACTGTCCCTCTGATGACAATGCTTCCCAATGAGCAACAAAAAACACAGAGGGCAAAGGGCAGACAAATGATTAGTGTTGAATAGATGGTCGGGCTGAAGACAGGGTTCTTTTGTTGTGATCTTCAGCATGGAAAGGAAGGGAGTTCTGGAAGCCCACGTGTGTTCTGAGATAACATGTCTTCGATTGAAAAGACCGACATGGATAAGGAGCACAGTCTTGTCTTATTAGGGTTACCCCTTTACCAGAATCGAAGCACACGGCGTCTCATCACAATCTAAGCATTAATCCAGAGGAGACTTTGACACAAGGCAGCCTGATAAGATGAAAATGCTAAAGAAGCTGCTGGCACGGGAACAACCAAAATTGAGTTACACCGCTCACAGCCAGGATTTTTATTTACTTACGAAGATAAGACACATTTTTTTTTAATGCGGAATGGGCAAACACAAACTAGAGCTGCTGGTACAATATACAAAATTGTTCAGAGCTGATGAATTTCAAAGTCTGGAAGGAACGTGACATTCAAAAATGGTTCAGCAGAGAACACAGAAATCTTGCACTGTTCTGGTGGAGGGCAGCATAATAATTTTATATGTAATAATATTACTTAGTATATTTGGTTAAAATGCATTTATTATTGTGTGATTAAACCCTTTTCCATCGATAAGAAAACAGTTATTAAACAATTCTAAGTAAGGTTTGCAGAATTGATATCCCCCATTTACTGCCCTACCAATTGAGGCCGTGCGCAGCTTCTTCGGGCTCTACTTGAAGCTCTGTGTCTCTTCAAAGGGATTTTAGTGTTTTAACAACCAATCTCAATGGGCACCGGGTGAGGGAAGGTGGGCATAGCTGCCCCAATGGCTTTTTACATAAGTTGACCCCTCCATACCACCAATAGGGAGTAAGGGGGAGGCACGGGATAGGGTATGTGCCTCCCAAAGTTTTTAATTGTAAATACCCTGTTACCACTTGGCAGGGTATAGGGTAAGGAGGTATATAGTTGGGGTCTATACCCCTTAGCAGACGCCATGGGGAGGAAGAAAAAAAAAAGATCCCTTTTAATGGCTAACATAAGAAGTAGAAGTATATACACACAGACCATGGCTTTCTCTGCGATCTAAGCTTGACCTTGGCTTGTCCCCGGCCAATACTCATTACATCATACAAGCAGACAGAGTATAGGGGTTTTATAAACTGAATGAAGAGTTGTATATGACTTGCCGCAAGCTCAAACATACAATGACACAAAGTATACATTCTGTAGAGCAAATATGACCCTTCAAATCCATAGATAATGTGGTCAGAACAAAAAAATGTTTACAATCATGTCAGATGGTCAGATAATCAGAGGTTCCCTACGTCGCTTTCCCCACTGTGCGTCAAAATAATGGCAGTCACTTAAAAAGAAAGCTGTGTTGACTTACAAATAGAAACAAAAATAACCACCTTTAAAATACTAGGCTATTTGTTTCTATCGCTGCGCATTTTGATTGCAAAGAGAAGCCTGTCCATGCTAAGCATACATGCAACCCAAGAACCAATTTCATGGAAGATTTGTTGTTGAATAACATCGATGAAGAAGAAGAAAGAATCAGCAACTCAAAACAATATCTGATGGAAAAACGCATCACCGACATTTATCTCTTGTATTTCATTTCTGTTTTGCCAGGATTACGCTCTTATTGTAAGTTTCTAATTTATCCCTTTCCATCCGCGGCCTGAACATACGTCTGACGAAGGAAGCCAATCATAACTCACAAGGAAAACCCGCATTGTTTGACATCTTATTATTTGTGCAGCAATTGTTTCCTGCGGAGATACTTGTTCAGTCCGCTACAACTGCTGTGAATTTGGGTCCAACGCGCAGATAGAACAAATTCTTCAAACGCTATTTAAAAGACTGGTAAATTAACCCCCTTTTGTGAGAAAAGAAGGAACACGGATGAAGGTCAGCATTGCTTATTTTCTAGAAACACAACAGAACCTCTGTAATGACCTACCTTCTATTACCGTGTAAAGTAGGAGGCCTACATCATTGAGAAGCGATTCTATTAAACATAAAAAATAGTTTTAATCTAATTGATTGTTGTTGATTCCGTAACACGGCCCAATTAGGAGAGGCAAGCCAGAGGATAGGATTAATGAGCTTCACAGAAAATGCAATTCAGCCACAGACTGTGAAAGTGTTATTTCATCAACAAGATTACTCTCGGCTTTTTCTAAAATAGAAAAACCTCTATAAAAAAAAAATTTAAAAAAGCTCCATCACGGACAGCATGCTATACAGCTTTTATTCTAACTTGCTAATCAGTAGCCAAGCTTAATCAGACTTTTTATAAATGTTGCCAAACTGTCCAAGCAAATTTATTTTGGTGATTAAAAAGGGAAATACAACAATAAACGGGCAAAATCTTCTTGTAGAAAACGTGCACAAGCTAGCGTTCATCATATATTTTATAGATCGGGTACACGTGTAGCTCTCTATCAGTTGTGGAACTACAGCTGACAATCATACCATATCAATCATTTTCTCCAGCATATACATTATATAAATATATATATATTAAACATTGCAGACCACCAACACAAAATGCATACATGTCGGATGTATGAACAGATAACCAGCTCTATTTTGTGAGTTTATACCTTCCACATGTAATGGTCAGCATCATGTAAATTGTGTGTGTGACCTGGATAAAATGGCTGTACTGTATATGTTGACGCTAGTGACCAGGTGGCTTCTTTAACTAAGGACGCATTTATTGAATACCGAAGAGCTGCCATGTACGGTAATTGCTTTAGATTCCTCCCCAGCTAAAGAATCCATCTTGTTGCTTAGGAGGTTTCTATGACTACTTAATCAACTTGTGAGAAACGATGTATGTACTGTATACAGGCTTCCATGGAAGCTAGACTACATATATCTACGGATCAAGTCAATCATGCCAACAAAAAACTTCCAATGCAGCAAATTTGCTGCATAATAGATCATCATCGCTATGTGCAAACCCTTATGGCCCGGGAATTTATTGCAACTCCAAACAGGCCATCAGTGTACCTTGCTGTTCGTTTAAAGAAGCGTACAAATGGAACAAGTGACACAAAATACACGTTCATCATTGCTACAGAATTCTACACTTACCTCTAGCAACTCCACATTACGGGCGTCCTCACTCAAACCCTCTTCAGCTTTCTGCATACTTGGTAACCATTGTGCCAGGCTCTTCAACAAATACTCCTTCCCCTCCTACAATAAACATACACAGGGGTATTACATAAATATAGAAATATCATAAAGTGTTTTTGCACAGTCTGTATCCACACGCCAGTCTTAGGAATTGTATTTACAACCTGAAGACAATAAGATGGTCTGTAATGGACGGAAGTAGAGTTGGGCGTTTGTCAGCATCTGGGTTAACAACAGTCCTAGAGAAGGATTAGCATGATGTCATATACATGCACACACTTGCATTGAGAGGTATGACATAGTTGGTATGATATCATATAACGCAGTTCTCACACTACAAATGTGATCAGAGATATATGCTCTGCTCTAACTCACTAGACAACCAGGGGCTCCAGCTCAATGCCCCAGGCAGGTATACAACCGGGGGTACAAGCAAGTGATAGAGCCCCACAATGTCTTCTGCTCCATACTTTCAGAATAGTACAAATTTTGTTGCCCGGTGCCCACATTCACTCCGACTCACTCGAAAGGTTTCCTTGCCTTCTCTGTCAACCACTTCGGTTTGGAGGATCAGGGGGCAGCTTTCGGTGACGTACTCCCCCCGATCGGAGGATCGGGAAGATGATATCACTGGAAGCGTCGCCATTTTTGCATACGAAGATAGAAGAGAAGGGAGAAGATAAAAGATAGATGGAAGATGAGGCAGAAGTGGTCGGCAGAGTGGGTAGGGGAACATTTAGTGAGCTTGAGAGAGAATGAGAGTGTTAGTGTGAGTGCATGTGGGACCACATATTTCCCAATATTGTAATATCTGCAAATCCGAAAGTCTAAAGAAATACCCTTTATTTCAACATATTTCACTGGATAACAAATATGTAACTAAATGTATGTATGTAGATATGCTAATATGTGTACATTAAATCATATATGTAGGATAGAGTCTGGTGTGCCTAGGAGCTGCCTGCGTGAATCTACTGACATCCCCTAACATCACCAATTTCATTAACTTCTCCAAAACATCTTCTCTGTGTCTATACGACTAGGATTTGATGATGTAAATAAGTGACTGGTGTGAAGAGCGACCTTACGTATTTACCATGTCATACCACCCATCAGGTCTGTGGAAAGACAACCCTGACACATAATTGGCCAACAGTTAATAACTGGCCGCTATTCTATGTAGATCCTCAACTACTAGAGTTTGTATACTGGCTTTTTTTTTACTATGTAATTAAACATCGATGATGATCACAACAATAAAAAATCAATACATGCACAATACACGCAAACCACTATAAACAAACTGCTCATTTAAGAGTATATTACAATAAGGCATAAACACAAAAAAAGTAGTTATTATTTAAAGGGCTCATCTAAATAGAATTTTTCATTGACTATCCACTATAGCCGATCACTTATCACTGGCCTTGTTTAACAGCTATTGACCAGCTAGCTATACACAAATCATTACAGGAGACGCACTGACCCATGTGTCATAGAAGATGCTCTTTCTATACTTTACCTTCAGGTAAAGCACGCACAGACATTCATTGTGATCACGCTGCTTGGGGGGGGGGGGGAGACACGTTAAAACCAGTGACATTCACCAAGACTTTATTTCATTTGAATCAATTGCCAGAGGGATGAGCAATACATTAAAAGCTAAATAATCTATAGATAGAGAAACCGGAGTGAAAGTAGAAACCTGTCCTACCTAAAAATATTTTGTTCAAATATATTGCATTTTAAACATGGATCTAAAAAGATCTCTTAAAAGTACTATTTTTATAGGATAGAGGCTAACGATAATAGAAGCATATCGTTGGCCAAGCTGAGTTTGCCCAAATGTGATATACAGCATATATATCATGAAGGACCAACACCGCCCAGTTGGCAGTAAGATCCCACCAGGATTCATCAGTCAGATCCCAGAGTTTCACGGAGGTCCAAAGACCATGTTTGACCCTTAATGTTTCAGTGAACACTACGTAAAGAGATAAACTACACAACGAACTAATTACATAGGTAACGAGACAAGCCCCACCAACATCCAACAAGCAAATTAAAATAGCTTATTATGTGCAAAGGGTCATCTAAATACTGGATGGGGGAACTACGACACAATGCATTTTACACAGGAAACAAGAGAAGACGTTATGTTGCTGCAAACTGTACTTTAGCATATTAACCACTCCCTGGCATCTGCCTCTAATATTGTAGTGTATTTTATGTATATAGCATTAACTCATTACACAGAGACTGAATGAAAAATGTCTATCAAGCTGTGTTTTTCTAACAATTATTTCTAAGGTTCAGTATTTCATTATATTGTAATCAACTCGAATTCCGCATCCAGTATGTACAAGGAGTGTAATAGACCCCAAGGAAGGGAACAGGTGTATGTCTGATCAGCCGTATCTGCTTACTTTAATATACCAGTAGTGGTGCTAACAGACTGGTTCTATTACTTATGAGACGATGAATGTATTTGTGTGCAGTATTGGATTTTGATTGCTTAAATAACAATATTAGTAAAGCAATATCTCTGAGATGAATGCTGATAAGACAAGAGCTATAAATAAATAAAAATATGACTGTAAAAACTGGAAATACACTAGAAAGATAAAAAGCAGCAGCTCACCACTGCCACCTTGTGTTTAAAAAACATTACTGCACATGTATTATAAAGATACTATGAGCAACACAAATAATAAGCACAGACATTCTTTTGTAATTAATTCTGAAATATAACAATCACAATTGCACTTTTTACTGCTTACTCTGACAAGGTATTAGAAAGGGAGAACCACTGCGAGCGTCACCTACAAAAAAGGCTGAGAAGGCTCTGGACAACAGCAACCCACCGTTCAATTTATATTAATAACAACAATATGTGGAAAATGTAAATTATCTTCAAAACATTATTAAAACGCTCAAGAAGCATAAGGATAGCAGATCATCATTAGAAAATAAACAGCTTGAAAATCCTCATCGGAGCAGTGGGTCAATGTCAAATAAATATGAAAGATGAGCAGTAATTTGTAGCTTGCCTGGGGCACCGGCTTTGCAATAATTTCCACAGTTACTACATGCACTGCAGCCTGATGAGATATTTATTGCTAAAAAAGATGATGGGCCTGGATATCACATCAAGAAACAGTAAATGTTAGCAACTTTGATAGTCTACCAGTCAATCTGAACATATTTACTGTTACATTCTAGGCTTGTGATGGCAGCTGCCGTTCAGAAGGTTTTTACTCGACTGCTAAATTTTTTTCTGCCTGAGAATTTATGGGCTAATACAGCGTCTGCAATCAGCAACAGGAAAGAACTACAAAGTTGTTAAAAGAAGCCGGCGGGGATGACCCAGAACTGCAGCACAAAATACTTATGTTTGTCGCTTGCAATGCGTCCTAATGCTGAAAGATTTCATTTAAAGAGCCACTTTGCAAATTAGCAGTTCCCATGCCCCGACGTACATAACAAGGTTTATTCACGAAAGGGAGAGTTGAGAGGAGGGTTGTGTTTCAGCTCCTTCACATTATATTATGAGGGTAAATGAGTAAGGGTTCTTTAAAGTCTCCTTACACATTGAATTATGCATTACACAGGGCCAGCATAGCCCTTTTTGGCAAAGAAACCTGCTAGTGCTGACCCTTGGCTAGTGCTGACCAAATCTCCCAGAAACATGTGTATAAAAAACAGCTTAGTCTGTCTTAATAGAGTGAGGCGAACATACAAAAATACCCCATTAGCTTTGTTTATCTAATTAAGGAAAATGTTGCAAACAACATTATAAGTACTTATATTGCAGCGCTTCCACGAAAAGCACATTTATTATAGCGGATCACTTGCATAGGACAGCATCAAATTCAGCTGTTTGGAATTTGTCGCAATATGGGAATGTGGGAATGGTCATTCAGCTTATTGCAGGGTTACAACAGTTTCCTCTAACTTCCAAAGTGAAGTCATCAGTCAAATGAACAAAAGCCGCTTTACCTGAATCTGCTCCATGCTGTAGAGATAACTTGCCATCAACTGAAGCGCCTCGGCACTGTTGGGATCGTATTCTAAGGCTTTCTGAATGGCTTCCTTGCATCTATCGCCAGCTGTTTCCTCCATACTGTGATTAAGAGGTAAAACAATACATTAGTAATGGCAATATGACATGAGTTTGTCAGTCTTTGAGGTCATACGTGTACGCGTTTCAAAAAATGGACTTGTCTGCTGACGTCTCTCCATAGAGAACACTACGTTTATTCACTAAACATTGACTTTTAGACAAACCCAAGAAAGCTGCACTTAGGGGCCCTGTCTGACCACTGCAGAAGAATATTGTTAATCATTTATTATGCAAGGGAATAAGATTTTCATTGCCAAGTAGAATAGTTGACCATAATAATCACTTTTCTATATAATGCTATACTATAAACATTGAGGTTCCAGACACAAAAATGGTTTTAATTACTATGGTTCGGCAACCCAGCCGTGTCATGACATGAACTGAGGCAGACCTGGTCCTGTCTTAATGACCCTGCAAAAATACTCCTTTCCCTTAGACAAGTATCATGTAATATTGGATATAAGGACTTGGATTATAAGAGTATATAACAACTTGTTTGGTGTGCATTTTGTGTATAATATGCATCCTTCTCTCCAAGAGTCCACACATAAAGACAAAGAACGTATTATATATATATATATATATATATTATGCAAGGGAATAAGATTTTCATTGCCAAGTTGAATAGTTGACCATAATAATCACTTTTCTATATAATGCTATACTATAAATATATATATATATTCTGCAATGGTGTGTACGTATATGTGTGTGTATATATATATACATATACATATATACACACACACACACACACATACATACACACCATTTCTAAAGCTATACTTACTATGCCCAGCACCATGCAGAGCCAAGTACTGCCTTCCACTCAGAGTCTATGCACGTGTTAAACATACACTTTTGTAAATGCATGAAATTATTTACTTTTTTACTTCTGTAAGTTCTCTTTTAACGATGCTTCAGTACAATCCACAACTCTAAAATGATGTATATTTTTTTCCAATAATCCACTCTAAAAAAAAAATGAATTCAATAACATGCTACTGCCTGATCAGAGATGATGATTAAAAATGCCGTTTCAGAGAGGCCAAAAAATATCCTCAGGCAGTCACATCAATCAATAACCACCACTGTATATTTTCTCCCGGTAGTTTATTTAAATGGTATTTGTGAAATGTTTATGAAACAGACCCTGAAATCACACTGTGGTTACTAGACCTCCGGATCTCTGCTTACCCCCCATCTAGAACATCTGCATTTTTGGAACTGTGGACATGGCTTTCATGAGGTGTGGGAGCAGATTCCTCCTCAAGGCATGATTCAAAGACTTACTGTACGGATGCAACGTTTGCTGAATTTACACAGGTAGAGCCTTACAAGAGAAAATCAAAATAGGGAAAAAAAATAAAATGTGTAAAATTACCATAGATCCGTAAAGTAAATTTCTGCAACAGAACAGAAAGCCGCCGAGATATCTTTAGTAGTTACTTCCATCTCACCGGAGCGACTGGCTGCTCCGAACTGCAAAAGGAAAAAAACATTTTCTTTTACTGCTTTAGAAAAACCAAGATTTTATGAAACATGTTCAAAAAAAGGCATTTATGTAAAATAATAACTTTGATGCTGATGGCGTAACAGGTGAAAATGGATCCTATATGGAGAAGATGACCAAGTCTAGAAGCAATTATTGTAGTAGCATAAAGGTCACAGAATTGCCCAGACTCATGGACGTGGGTAGACACATGATGGAAACGTAGCGGAGGTGCTTTGCATGAAAGACGGATCACTGTTGAATTGATTGAGGCAGGAAAAAAAGAAATGGTGAAGCTGTTCCAAAAGTGGAAAGCAGCTCAAAACGCTTGTTACGTATTCTAACCTTAGATGTTTTATTCAAAGCCTTGCTGCTTGTGTAGTCACCAGCGTAATCTAGAATGATCTTGTTTCCTGGTGTGTTTGGAACACTTTCACAGGAAAGGGGAAAATTAAAAACAGGAGATACCCACGATAGTGTACTTACCGGTTGTGGTTGACTTTGATAAGCACTGATCATCACTTCTAATCCTTTACTGAAGTACTGTAAAGCTTCTTCTTTGCAATGTATCTGTCCGAGATACATATATTTGGCATGTCCTTTGTCAGGGCTAAGCTCTACAGCTTTTAAAAATACCTATTCCGGAGTTAAAGAAACTACCATTAAATGTGCAGCGATTATCCTTAAATGTCACAGCTTTGAAAAGATAATGGCAGGGCTTTTATAGCTTTTCATCGTTCTGGAATACAACGTTCAGGCAACAATACAGAATACGGATACATTATTGCATATTTCATAATAAAGGGATATATCAAATAAAAAAAAAAAAAAAGGACAATTAGAGGAATATTGTATATTCTATTCTAGCTGTACTAGGGAAGCTTTGCTGCTAAACAGTAATTTGGAGAGGGTCGAAAAACACCTTCTTTAGGCTTCCATGAACGGAAATGGTGAATTTTTGTATCTTGGGTGAAAAGGTGGTAATTGTTATACAGGGCTTGTTCAGTCCTTTTAGCAGGAGTCATTTACACCAAAGACTAGATTTAATACTTGAATAATTACCAAGTATCTTGGTAAAAGCACCCCCATTAAACTGTCTAAAGCTTATTACATTTCAGGGTCAAACACCTAAATCAAAATATTTTACAAAAAAAAACTTTTCCCAGTTCAAATGTTACAAATATTTAATATACTTTAAAAACTATTCCCCAACAAAGAACATTTTAATTTTCGGATCACTCATAATTCTGGTTGGACAGATATGTAAATATATGTCCTGATACCTCTAGAATACAAATCAAAAGAGTAAATTAGATCTAAATGAAGGCTTCACAGATCGGTCAGCTCTATAAAGGATATTTGTTTTGCTTTCTCTGCATTCCCCAGTTCCATGCAGATATTCCCCATCATATCCAAGATTTCTAGGTTTGTCGGATCCATATCCAAGGCCCTCTGGCAAAACAGCTGCGCCATCTCATAATTAAAATTATCCAAGCACTCTTCAGTCTGAAAAAGAAAAACAATGGTAAAAAATGGGTAAAAAGCAATCAAGTTCGTATTACAGCAAATATCACATACAAGGTCTTATCCAATGTTACAGGGGTTTATCCAACAGCATATTTGGGCTTTAAAGTTCCCAAGTCAAAAACAAGAAGAGAACAATAATATCAAAGTTTTTTTTCTACTTTTTCCTTGTTTAATCATCAAAATGCAAGGCAGAGTTTCCACACCTGATAGCTAGAAAGAAGAATGTTGACATTTTAATCGCACTTTGCGAGGTGCAGCTTCTAAGCATTTGTAGGTCATATTCACCAAAGACTATTGTGTGTAAAATCCCTTAGATATAATATAAAAAAAGGACTTTACTGAGAAAGTTTAGATAAATCAAACAGCCTCCCAGCAGAAGTAGTAGAGGTTAATACAGAATATTTCACCATGTATGTGATAGGAATAAAGCCATCCTGAATGTAAGACCAAGGACTGATAAGGTTTTGGGTCTTTACATTGGAAATAAACTGGCAGACTAGATGGGCCAAAAGGTTTTTATCGTCTGTCAAATTCTGTGTCCATGCGTGGCAGGCAAGCCAAGGTCTACATTTGTGAAAATACAGAAAAGGAAAATTGGTGTTGCAGATTCTTGAATTTGCCAGAGCTACAGAGGGGAGGCATTGCTAGTTTGTCTTTTGGCCAGTTATAAATTGTAATTATGGGGAGGGAAACAGCAAGAACAAATGGGAATAAACTGTTTCAACCCAACAAAGAAATACTTTTTCCTTCACCCAAGATGACAATCCAAAGTCATCAAAAGACTGCCTGAAGCATGTTGCACCCCTAAGAGGTTAATCATAGATCAGGACTATGTGTTTTTATTCTAAATGGAAACCTCAAGGCTGCAGAAGGATGTACAAACAATATAGATATATTATTGATGAGAATATCTCTAGAGAAAAGTAAAATTGCTGGTAAATTGTTGGTAAAATGTTCCAAAATGTCCTGTAGAATTGCATAATGTTTACGCCCCATGGGCCCAGAGTAATATACGCTGAAATCAGAACTGGCCAATAGAAAATGACTTTCGGTTCGGTGAACACAGTCCCTGTGGCCTTATATCTAAACAAATGTTTGATGCTAAAGGTATAGGGGAAGGGATTTATTATATTTCTAATCAATATATAGATCTCAATTCTTCGAACGTGACATATAGAATAACATTTTATGCTCCGCAACAGTCACATCCGGTACTAAGAAAAGACAGAAAAGGTTACTTTTTCTAATAGTTGCCCAACTGTGTATTTTCCAGCTGTTTTCTTCTTTGCCTTCTCATGCATCCTGATTTTCATTCTATCTTGTGCCGACAAACTAGAAAGATCGCAACCTAAAATGCAGAAATTACAAATGATTAGAATTCTGCAACATTATTCTATTTATTTTCTTTAAACATTACGTTTTGGATAAATAACATGGTATTTTACACTACTTTCTTGGTGTATTTCTCCATATGGTTAATGCTCTTGAATGAAAGGCTGTGTATGTATAATGAGAATACAGGCATCTGATAGATACCCTAGATTGTAAATTAATCTGAGCAGCAGCCCTCCTCACATTCTGTTACATGATGCACTACTTTTTATGCCCTTTTTACCCATTGTACAGCGCTGTGGAATATGATGGCACTATATACATCAATAAATAATATTTAAGATATTATGAGAAAAGTACTCTTAAGAATAGGGTGGGACAAAGATGGGCTTTTGCAGGCTGCCTAAGGACTGCAGTCTAAACCTGAGGAAACCGAAGGCTAACGTGTGTCCGGTGATATGTACGGGAGCGGGGCTGCATTATGTTAATGCCTCTGAAGGAACCCCACTTACCTCTGGATCCTCCTCTCTGCTTCTTCTTGGCTTTGTTGCTCTTTTTACCTTTAGCTTGACCTCCCATGGCTATCTCTTCAGGTACAGCGACCACGAAAAGAAGAAACTGAAAAGTTAAAGCTACCAAGTCAGTGCTTAGCACACTTCCTCAAGCACCATGTGCAGCAGGAGCGTGGATTTCAGCTGCTACGGTATCCGTATAGGGACAAGATACCTCCTGACACAAAACGCGTGCTCTATGTATCAACAATATTGTTTCCCACAGCGTTGGAGATGTTATTTGTTAGATTATATTATACTGTAAACGGTAAGAAGTCGAATGAGGGCTTTTGATGAACAGCTGCTGAGTACTTCCCAGCGCATTATTATCAGACTCTCCCTTAAAGTTACAAAAACAGCTTAGATAACGATTTCTGTCTAAATGTATATATATTATGGCTACTTTTGTATATGAAGACACAAAAATTATACATTTAGTATTACTGTTTTTAATAGGCTGTGTGTGTTGCTTTGCTTTTTAACACATCGACGTATAATACCGTCTGCCGTAATGTTCCATGCAAACGTGCCGGTGGTATTCTAGCATGCTAGCTGTCATTGAACTACATTTCCCATGATGCGCATATAGTGTGGAGGATCACGGGAGTTGTAGTTCATTAGCAGCCGCGTTTACTACTTGAGGTTGCAAACGGTAAAAGGTGGCGCTGCTTAATTTCCATGGTAACAATCTCCGCCCATTCAGTCAGTTGCCTTCCGCTTCCTGTTGCTGCTGTCACCTGAGTCAGGGCTATCGGGGCTGTTTCGTATTTGGGTATGTTGGCACCTGGCCCGCGGGCACGGGCAGTGGCTGCCGTCAGCTGCGCTCCCTGCTCCATGGAGGCTGAAAGTGTGACAGTGATGGAGTGTTCAGCTCTGACTGGGCACCTGCTTGGGCCTGAGGGGCATCTCTTACTGTCAGGGTGTCGTTTTTCTTATCCTTATGATGCTTACAGGTGTAGTCTGTACCTGTCTGGGGGTTTGGGACACCGAGCTTTACCAAACACCTAACTCAGCATTGTAGTTTTGATGTAGCCGGTTACCAAACCTGTGTTAGTCATGTTTGAGGTTTCTGTAGTCATGCAGCTGCCGGCCATCGGGATTGTATATTTGTCTCTTTCCATGTTTTTCCTGTGTGTATGTAGCGTGTTCTGCAGATGTATGTATTATGTGTTTTTATAACTTTGGCTTAGTTGATGTGCGCCACCTTAATAAGGAAAACAGACAACTGTGTTGATCCAGGAAAAAATGGCGTCTTTTAGTCCAAAGTAGGTGGCCTGGCCGTCTAACACCACAGGTAAATCAGGTGCTGCAGACTGTGGCTACCTGCTGGAAATGTGAGCGTAAAAACATGCGGCTGCCTTGTTATCCCCAGTCTGGCCCTGATGGAAAGCCATATGTTTTATTGGCCAAACAATAAAATAGGTGTAAAGGAACATAAACATTTAGGAACTTTTTTTCTTCCATCTGGAGAAGAGACTTTTGAGTCCACAGAACCTGAAACTGATGTAGTAATTGCAGAAATTAGTGAATGTAGAGCGAGCGACTTACTGGATCCTGTGCTGCTAAAGCGGCAGCTTGGAGTGTATGGGACGGGGCGTTCTCCCTGCTAGAGAGGGGTTAGCTGATCATGGGTGTGTCTGGCTGAGAGTAGTGTGTGTGTTTCAGTGTCATTTGGTTGGGAACACCGCATACATTTCATTGAGACATTTCAGTGGACGTCGCTACGGTTGAGAGCGAGTTGAGTTTGAGTGTGCCAGCAGTGGTCGGTGAGAGTAGCCGGTGTGTCTGTGTCAGTTTGGCTGAGGGTTGTGGGTGAGTTGAATCTGCATCTGCATCTGTTTCAGTGGTCGGTATTAATGAGAAGAGAGAGAGTCTTATTGAACGTGCTCCACGTGCTTGGGTTTGCATCGGTTTATGTGAGGGTGGGCAGTATGGGTCTGTGTTGTGAAAATCATCAGTTCTTTAATCTTTCTGTGTGTGTGTGTGTGTATATATGTGTGTGTGTGTTGAAAGATGGTACTACCTAGGACATCACAAGATCAAAATCTGAGCCAGAGGAGTCACACAAAACCACGTGACAGGGAAAAGGTAGTATTTGGGGTAAAGTTGTGTTTGTATATGTTATACATTTTTTTTTTACAATCCGCAACTTTTTGCTCAATTCATTATTTTCTCTGTTAAGCAGATTCTGAATTTCATCGCAAACTCCGCCTGATCTTAAAGTGATTCATGTTGAAGGGAGAGCGACATCTGCAGCATCTTTATTCAAAACAAGAAGAGAAGGTCAAGGGACGATTATGTCAGAAACTAACAAAGAACTGGTGGATTTAGTCTGGGGTCGGAGGAACAGTAAAGGTTTGGTGGACAGCATCTTCAGCAGATGGACACAAGGTAAGTGGGAACCAACAAATTATTCTCTGTTAGACTTCAATACGTTTTGCTAGCGTTTCTATTTTCAATTCAACTGCCAGCGTGTTGTTTTATACACTGTAAAGAGAGGGGTCTATTAACTAAATGGAGTTTTATTTCCGCTCCTTGACATATATATATATATATATATATATATATATATATATATATATATATAGACCCCCACAGAGCTTCTGCTGCAGGAAAAGCTTAACTATAATGTATAGTTAAATCTTCAATGCTATTTCTTCACTCTCCTTATGCATTGAAATATACATTATACAGGGCCAGCTCAGCCCTTCTTGCTGGAGAAACCTGACAGTGTTGGCCTTTCATGATGAATAGTGAAATGGGAAAGTTAAACCCCCCCAACTCGCCTGACAACTCTCCCTTTGGTGAATAGACCCCATAGATTCATAGAAATTAATAGTACAAGCATTTTAGGAACCAAGAGTATTTTTTGACAAGCCATGCTTGTCCCAATTATTTGTTCTAATTGTCGGAGATCCCCAGGCATGTTGGAGAAAAAGGTATGTTTTTGGATAAACTATATGGAAATATATGTATACTCTATGTATTTAGATAGTATAGTTATTGTCTTTGTAATATTTTATGTTTAGGATTTGTGTTCAGTGACTCAGAGTCGACTGCATTAGAGCAGTTTGAAGGTGGCCCGTGTGCCGTTATTGCACCAGTGCAGGTAAGCAAAAAAATCCATGGCTGTGCATCTTATTGATTAAAGTTTTCCTCCAGTTACTGGTGATATTAAGAAATTCACTATTAAAAGATGCTTTTAATTACATTCTACAAAACAACATGAATCAAAAGCATTTTTGGTTTCAAACATAATTATGTTAAGACAGCCCTGGCAAACTAAAAATGTCAGGGTTTGTTTTGTTTTGTTTTTTATCTGGGAGAGGTATTTATTATTTAGGGGTTAAATCCGTGACCATTTCCTCACCGGTTTGTTTCCAGTAGTCACCTTTGCTTATAAGTAGCCTCACAGAATGACCCAAGTACAGCTAAATGTAACATTTTTTTATTTAACACAGTGAACAACTACATACAGATATTGCAATTGGAAAGTGTACAGATCGGTGTATATACCTATTAAACATTAAAAAATATCTAATAAAAAGATATCAGATGGGTAATGTATATGGGCATCCCTTTACTAATAAGTAAAAGTCAACACGTTGGTTTGCAAGCACCTCTAGCACAAGTAATGTTTCAAAAGAAAATGGAAGAAACTTCTCAAAGACTAACCGAGTGTCGTAGAGAAAGCTGGAGAGCGAGCGTGCTATTGGCTTCCCTGAATCCAGGCGAATTGTAAACATACATTTATTGAACATTCCCAGTTTTTGTTTTTCTGTTTTTATGCAATTTTCACGCATAAAGCTTACATTTGTTTCTGCCGTTTTTTTTTTTATAACAGGCGTTTCTGCTGAAGAATCTTTTGTTCGTTTTTGAGAAACCAAACTGGAGAAATTGCCACGGTAAATGATTCCGGCTTTCTTAAGAGAGTTCCATAGGGGGGGAGGAATAACTTGTTTATGACTTTATAGGGATATTCCCCTTAATATTACAAACACAGCAAATAAACACGTCTTACTGGCGACAAATAAGAGGCTATTTATTTTTATATTATAAACGATAAACGGTTACTGTCCGCTTGTAGCAAATGATTTATAAATAGCTTTGTAAAAAATCTTTTTTTTTTTTAAATTAAAAAAAAAAACGCTTTAATGCGTTTTAAGTACATAAAAGGTATTTGCATTGTTAGTGATGTGTATTGTTATCTGCAGTGTATGTTGTTACTTTTGTTTATCTGCTAATTATTCCAGTAATTCATTCTGGGTGTTGTCTGTACACATGCTGCCAAATCTTTTATTGGTTAATGTCGTCGTTTTTGTGCACAGAGGATGAGCAGAAGGAGGTCTTGTGCCAAACGCTGTGCGATATTATGGAAATGTCTAGCTTTAATCATTCCAACACGTACGTCTTGGCAACCTGGCTGAAAGGGAAGACCGCTCCGGAAGCAGAAGTGGAACTCCCTGCCGAATCGAGCCAACGCGAAGAACAGCCGAGTAAGATTATTGTTTGTTTGTTTTAATGCAGCATTCCTTGGCTAAAGTTGCTGTCATTCTTACATACCCATTGTCTGTAATCCGTGACCGATACAAATCTTCATCTTCCAAAGAGCTTTCACAGAAAGCGTTCGCTGATAAATTACCACCATAAGAATAGGAGAGCTGTCAATATAGTCAGGTTATTTAATAACACTAGTCACAAACCACACTGCTCTTCTTATATGCAATATCACATAAATGCAAGATACTGGTCCAGCAGTTCCCGTTCAGTTACTGCCATATAGTATGTGAATGAATAATCGTTCATGGAAGAGCAAATGAACATACTGCTATTTTAGCTGATCATGCACTACACTTAGTCTGTGGTTGCCCCCCCCCTAGCCTTTCTTCCATGAGATCCACTAATTTTAGGATATTATATAAGTTAACATGGCTGTCTTTTCTGACATTTGACTAGCCAAACATTTTAAGCATTACACCTGGAAATAGGACTTTTATAATTCATGACTGGAGCCTGAATAGGGTAATTTGGATGGTTTTTCACAGCAAAGATGAGCAAATCCTGCTAACAGAGTATGTGCCCGCAGATATTTAATGCAAATAAATATCCATATATAGTCCACAATTTCAAATTGTGCTGCATGTATGTGCTTTGTGACATGTTGCAGATATCTAGTACCATGTTGCTTGTATAGCTGAAGAATCTCAATCTCACAAATTAACTCTTACAAAAAAAAAAGGCCTGCTCTTGGCCGTTAATCACAATGAAAAATTCCACCTGCAATTGTATCGCTATGTTGTTCATTGCTAAATCCTCATCACTTCCGGTACAAGCAATGCTTTTGCCTTCATTGTAAACTGTGAACTGTTTAGTGAGCTGGATAATATAGCTGTTTGTGTGTTTTATTGCCGTGTGTAGTGCTGAATAGTGTCTTTTGTGTGTAGCTGCCTTGGCTGCAGAGGAGCTTGGCTTTGAGCGATTTCATGCATTAATTCAGTAAGTAACCTGTCAAAGCATTTAAACTGGGGTTTGCTAAGTGACAAATATTACTATAAAACATGTGCGCATTCAAGTTTTTGTCCTTTTATTTCTGTATGGTGCACAGAGGGGTACGCAACTTTGGCACTGTGGTTGTGGCATCTCATCTCCAGGTCCTAGGACCCCCTATTGGGCTCTTTATACCTAAGGGAAAACCTTAATATAACATACTGTTGGCAATAAAATGAACCTAGGCATGGGAACCCATTGGGCGATATATTTCTTCAATGCATGCTGAGCACCATGGGAGATGTCCACAGTGACTGCACTGCTAGAGTTTGCCTATCACTGGGTGAAGTCCTGCTTTATATCATCATTTTTTACTTTACATTGTTACTTCCTCGCCGGCTTTTTTTGGTTCACATGTATAAATGTTGTGGGCCGAGCGCTGCCGTGCAGAATGGGGATGTATAACGGGGTTACTGAATCCATCCATGGAGTTTATACATCCCACATACAGCAGGGGGCAGTACTGAGCCTGCAACATTTATACAGCTGTGTCCTGAAATAAAAATCCCCGCTCTGGTCGCCCTGTCTTTAACTCTTTTTCCATTGCAGCCTTCCGTAGGTTTGCCAAAAATCTGAAATATATCATTTATGAAAGTGTCAAAGAAAACTACTAACTGACTTGTTTTTACATACATGAGAATGCAATATTTTTTTTCCTCAATTTTTTCCCCCCCTCAATGATTTTTAAGATGGAATAAAAAACGCAGGGCTTCGTTATCATGTCTCTTTAACTGAGCCATCAGACTGAAATGTAAAAGTTATGTTACCTGCACAATTAAGCCAGGAGGTTAAACTGATTGTATGAAAGAATTTGGGCATCACAGGTACCTTGAGCATCTGTAACTTACTACAGCTTTGATGCTTTGTCCACTTGAGCCCTCCTCAATTTTTAGCACCTTTTATGAAGATTTCCTCCCCTTTTAAAAAGTTTCTGAGTGATATCTCCGTCCACGCTTGGGCTTTATGAAGGGTCACGTCTGCAGATGAGGTTCACTGGCTCTTCATATGGTGCGTACACTAAGGAGAGAGTTTGCAGTAGAGCTGAACATTTCAAACTACCTCAGGTGTCGTTACATTACAGGTGTCCAAGGTGGAGACCAGAAGACCAGGACAGTAGTGCCTTGAAATCAGGACTGTCGTGTGGAAAACAGAACAGTTGGAAGCTATGCAGGACCAACCTCCATGAGCTTCTCTTGCAAGAACAACAGGAGAAGCTCACTCGAGTTGACCCTTCATAATGTGTAATGATATCGGGGAGTTGAATTGTTAGCTGTCCTGCAATCTCTCTGTTTAGTGAATATGCCCCAGTTTATAGCTTATGTCTTTGTATGATGTTAAGCTCCCTGTTCAAGCTGTCTATAAAATGTCCATGCGTCAAAGTATGAAGTAACACAAAGCTAATAACTCTGTGTTCTTCCAATACTTTAGTACTTCAGTTCCCGTAGTGCCTGGGTATTTATAGAACATCTAGACAAAATGCGAAGGAATGTTTTCATTCTCCACCGTGCTTTAACCGCCCTGACATTCTCTAGACTGCTGGAAAAGCTTAGACATGCTTAGTTATGTGATTCTGTGAAACTTCTGGCGCATAGTTTGTTGCTTCCTTACAAGCATATGTGATATTGGTAATTGCATTACGTATGTCTGCTATCTTAGAGACCTGTTGAAGCCTATATTTATGGGGATATATTTACTTAACATCCATGTGATAAGATGATCGCATCACGTTTATGGTGTAGGAGAGAAGCCCTCGAAACGTTAACGCTATCAGCTGAGTATTTTCGGGTCCCCTGTGATAATCCACGTAAAGCGTCTGGGCTGCGGGGCATGCAGGATCACACTTTATGCCATTTCCCAAATCCTGCATTTTAGCTGTTCATAATTCCTGATATACCTGTTATGTTTATTGTGCTTTTAATTAGGGGAACCTCAAGGAGGAATGATGAGTTTAGGGCAGGAAAGCGATCAGTCCGGCAGTTTTCTGCCACACATGCCAAAAAAAGATTTAATTACGTTATAACAATACAATCGAGGTGTATGTAAGAGTTGTCAGGTTTCTCTGTAAGCAATCATTTTATCCCTTTGTTTACAGCCGTCCTTAATCCCAGGATCATATAAAGCCAATTAGAATTTAATATTCCTTTATATGTGATTAGGATTATCTCGGCAGATACATTATTTCGGAATGAGTCTTTCGATGATTGAATTTCATATGGTAAGGAAACAGTTTGCAGGGATTGAGATACAAGTGGTTGGCTTAACCCTTTAAAGTCAGAGTGCAGATAAGTCAAAAGGGGAGGTTAGAAATCCCAGTAATTTAACTATGCATTAAACAAGACCACCTCTGTTCTTGTGGGGTTGACCCCTCATAATGCATAGTGAAGTAAGTGATGTGGAGCTCGCCAGTCATCTGCCCCTCTTGCTCCATGGATGTTACATACTTCATTTGCATTTCATTGTTCTCAGATTTAAATCAATACGTGTTATGAAAACTCGGGGGCCATGACTTACTTATACGTCACATTGTCTTTATAGTATAACTTTGCTGTATTGTCTTACAACCACACGAAGCTACAAAGACTAGTAGTGATTCAAGATAGTAACGGAGGGGTTTTATTTCACTTGAGGAGAACAAGCGTTCATAGAAGGAGGGGCAGAGGTTTAGATGTATTGTAAGGAAGCTCTACTTCACAGAGAGAGTGTTACATACGTGGAACAGCTTCCCAGCGTAATTGGTAGAGGCCGAGACAGTAAGAGAATTGTAACCATGCATGGGATAGAAATAAAGCTATCCTGAATCCACGACTAGACCAAGAACAGAGTTCGGGAAAAATGGCCAGACTAGATGGACCGAACAGTACTTATTTACCATCATTTATTTTGTTTCTATGATTTTTCTTTCTTCATGTGATTAGAGCTTTTAAAACTGAAAACTAACGCTGCTGGCGATTTGGGATTTGATTATCTGTTTATCTTAATTGTTTCTAAAAGTGTCTCGCAAACTCTGGTACAAAAACCATCGGCTGTTTTGGAAATGCTATGTGTTCTGTGCATGCTAGTGGATGCCTAAGAATGCCACGGATATAAGCTCGGTATTGATGGCCAACTAGTTTCTATTAACTTTTTAAAGTTTTGTTTTCTTTTGACGTGGTTAAATCTAGAGCAAAATATTGTTCAAAAATGAGATGATGCTACAATTGTAGACATCTTTCTGTACTGAATGCTTTTCAAAGGAACGTATGTAATTTGTCTTTTAACACCATAGAAAGAGAACTTTACCAAGTGTTAGTGAACTTAAAGGAGCCATTTGGGATGAATATTCAACATGGAGAAACAAGTTCGGAGTCCTGCTTTTCCTCTACTCTGTCATTCTCACAAAGGTACGTTTTAAAGAGCGACGTGATCTGCGGTTCTCTGTTTAATACTGTTTGGCCCCATCAAATGGCTAATGGAGGTGTAGTCATCTTCTGATGGTGATGACAATTGTCTGACAACACTCCATAGTTAGAGAATTCTTTATAGAATTCACATTCTTGGCAAACCATTTGAGGAACTTGCAGTATATACCATGTAGCCTAACTGAATCCCCCAACATTTATGCCTTAGGTATTTTTTGAATGATATTCGCTGCATATTCAGTGCATTATTGCGTTAATTTATGTATTTATTGATCATTATTATTCTAGCAGCAACCTGAGAATCTGAATGTGTATGTCTTTTTATGCTCTTAAGGTTGTGTGCTCCCCTTTTTTGTATGTTCCTTTTTTGTTTTATAAAAGGAAATGTATATTAGAATTTATATATGTACAAACCACACACGTTAACCAATTGTGGTTTCCCCCTGTGTGAGTATGACACACAGTAAAATAATGTATAATAAAGTTTATACAAATGTTGGCTTCTTTCATCAGGGAATTGAAAATATAAAAAATGAAATAGAAGATGCGGAAGAGCCTTTGATAGACCCTGTTTATGGTCATGGCAGGTAAGTGTCAGTACCTAAGACATAAATCACATGTAAATGAACCATTTGATTGCCGGAACATGTACTGTAGATTGGCATTACAGACACACAAGGGGTCCACTTTTCAGAACAGCACTGAGTTAGTTGCAGCTAGCTTCAGATGTAACCGTAGTAGTTGTTTTTACTAAGGGACAAACTCTAGTTGGACGTTAAATCTTTGAGCCGAACGTAATGTTTGTACAGGTGAGTTTCTTTCTTGGGTTTGACATCTGCCACTAAGAAACTAAAGCTGCTTACGCATGCTCAGGTTTCCTGAAGGAAAATATTAGCATCGACGGTAAAGTAGGATGGCCAGTTGTGTACTAAAAGGGAGCCTACGATTAGATCCTGTATTACGAGGTTCCCCAACAGTACCTTGTTTTACACAGTAGAGGGAGCCAGAACACCACATACAGTTATCTCTATAAATTACCCAATTAGTGGGAAGAACAGCTTATACACCCTTTAAATGGAGGAAGAAAAACAATTCTACACTAAGAGATTTCATGGAGAAAGAAGGCACTTTGTATTGGTGCATGATGTTTTTAAGATGCTGAATACTTATTTATATAAATAACAGTTTGTATTATGTTGGCGATGTATGTGCTAAGCAATATAAGTGTAAGGACAGAACACAGATACATTATTGAAAAAATGAATTATACTAAAAGTGTAAAGCATGCTTCTTTCTATGTTGATATATACATAGCCATCAAAAATATTGTGGCCCAGTACAGACGTAAAGCCTGGGCCTCCATGTCCAGCCATGTTCCACCCATCACCTGCCTTGTTGTTGCATACGCACACCTTTACGCTCCTATTAAACAAACGCCTCCTATCATCCTGCGTTATTATCCTGCTACTGGCTCCCTTGTGTTCCTCACATATTCAGAGTGTTTTTACTGGTTAGGGCCCTGTGATCAAGCTGTGATGTTGGGTTCTTTTTACACAGCTGGGTTTGGTAGAGCAGTACTGATTGTAACCCCCCTGATGGTGACCCTGTATATCTCTATAGTAAGACAGACTTGGGTAACTCAGAGACTTGATCCTCCCCATCTCTGAGAGAGCAGCCTTTGCTTTACCTCTCTGTATCCTGCCTTATGCTGTGAGCAACTCACAG
Source organism: Spea multiplicata (assembly GCA_009364415.1). Lineage (NCBI taxonomy): Eukaryota > Metazoa > Chordata > Amphibia > Anura > Pelobatidae > Spea > Spea multiplicata. The sequence goes on from VKOC01000006.1 coordinate 6,785,716, forward strand.
TCAGTCGGCTACTGTGGCTTGATTTGTTGTCGGTAGACTTTCTAGAGGCCGTCTAGGTGCATGCTATTCTTCTCACTTCCGTGACACCAGATACCGTACACGTACTGCTGTGCGGTGCCAAGGCGTGTGAAGAGCAGGGGTGTTCTGACATTTCCGACTCATGGACGCTTCTAGAATAGTGGCCCGGGCAAGTATGGGAGCCTCACTGAAGCCTTGCTTAATAATCCAACCTTTCTTCCCTGCTTTCAGGCCACTGGGCCATTTTCAGCCATTTAAGCACCCATAGAGTTACCTGGCAGTCTGAGTCCAAGATTGTAGGGGAGGTCACAGCCCCTCCGGGCCTGAGAGGGTTAAACTCGTACAATTAAACATTCCTGTCCATTTATAAAGCAGAATGTAACGCATTTATACAAGGCAATGCCAAGAACAATTTAAAGACAAATATTCTTCTTTGTGAGTAATATGGAGTAATATGTCAGGTGTTTTGAAGCTACAGCTTAAAAGGCAGGCAAGGTTAAAGGGCTGGTTCCCTCAAGTGAAACAGTTTATACCCCAATGTATCTAAAGAGGTTTTTGATACATAAGAGTTATCAAGCTTTTCACGTTTCATAGTTTAGATATCCATACCTGCTGTTCCATTCATGTGTTCGTTTTATGTGTCTTTCCTTTAGTCAGAGTTTAATCAACTTGCTGCTAACAGGACATGCTGTTTCAAATGTATGGGACGGAGACCGAGAGTGCTCGGGGATGAGTAAGTGTATTTTCCTTTTCCTAATGGCATTGGTATAAACTTTGTGTGGATGTATGTATGTATGTATATATATATATATATATATTATATATATGAGAGGAAGTTGCTTATTTCAAAGTCCATTGTGTTTTCCGTTTGCATAGTGCTAAGTAAAGTCTCTAACTATTAACACCAGTATTTAATTAATCCACACCGATAGCTGGCATACAGCTGCCCATCAGAAATCTGTTTACATTTTTGCCTTTAGCTATGACATGGTGGGTATTTTCTGTTTTGTGACGTATCCAGATCTTTCCTATGAAATCGGGTTGCTCCAGACAGAGGGGGTTATTTGCTCTGTGGTTGTTATTTTAGGTTGGAGGTCCAGTGTTGAGTTGGTTTGAATCCATCCGTGTATGTGCCACCGCTGATGATGTGCATGCTAGTATACCGTCTGCTGCTTACCCAGTGCCAGACTTCAGGCGCTCTATCAAATCTCACCTGGAACGTGCAATGCGTGGTTGTGGCCAGTAGGTGGCAGTGATATCATGTGGATAAATAGCTCAGAGATTCCAAAAGTAACTAAAACTGAACTGCTGACCAACTTAAAGGAAAAGTTTAGTGTTTCTGACACCTATGAGAATGTTATGTATGAAAGTACTCTGTGAGTTACCCTAACCCTGAGTACTTTAATATATATGTTTTTCCAAAACAAAATAAGGCATTAGAAGTTGCGGGCCTGCTGCAAGAGTTGCCCTCCTCCATGATCCGACATTATTTCGCACATTTGCATGGCATTCTGAATAGACCCCTTCTCCATGGCAGGATCTGACTGGCGAGCTTGTCATGTGCGTTGTTTTGCTAAATGCATCTCCTGCATGGCATTTAAAAGGGGGATGTGGGAAGGGGCTAATGCATATGGGCCTTTCTGCAGAATCCTCCCATACATTACAATTTAAAGGCACCACGCAGCTATCGTATGCATTAAAGTGTTAAATATGATGGCTAGAGTATCTATTCAAGGGTTTTCTGTATGGCAAAACCCAAGGCAAACCTCTTTGGTAGTCACTTTTCATCATTATTAAAGTTTTTTTTTAATTGTCAGAGATACTAGTGTTATACATATAGTCCAAAGACATTTCTACCCAAATTATGGTGAAGGCAATTTATAAAGCTTTTCACTTAACCTCGTTGTTGTTGTTTTTATTTTTTTTAGCTTCTTTAGACAATTTATCCTTAATCCTTAGACTTACAAGCGACACTGTTTCTCTCAATATTCTGTTTAAACAATAAGACAGAAAAAGTCCACAGAGAAACTACATAAATTTCCCCTTACCACTTTGGATTGAATTTCTCTTACTGAGAATGGAAATAAAAGTCTCAGAGCTGCTCTTTCCTCTCCCTACAGACAGGGGTGAGCTACCATGTCTTGGAGAAATATAGACTTTGTTGGTAGATGAGAACCATTGACCTACTCCATATTTAAAAAGCACATCCTCTGGTTTTTGTCTTGCTTGTGGAAAGTCCCAGGTGTCCATAAACCTCTTTCCATGCATTCCCCACTTGGGTGAGATTTAAAAAACTGTACACAACAAAAATGATGGTTGACATGGGACACTACGTATTTTATGGACATGACCTTCACAGTTTTAGTATAAAACATCATAATAACGTATTCAGTCTTTATAATTATGAAAGTAAATATATAGTCCTGTGTGAAAAATGCTGTGAAGTGTGAAAATAAATGCTGTAAAGTGAGAATTAAATAGTGAATCGTATCCTAAGAACTCCCATGTTATGCACAAGTAGATTGTTGAATGGAATTGATGCCATTCATAAAAGTCTGTTCACTTGGCTTTGTCTGTTAACATTTCAACAAAAGGAAACGTGTGTGTGTGTGTGTGTGTGTGTGTGTGTGTATGTGTCTTATATATATATGCTGTCACACTATATGGACAAAAGTATTGGGACGCCTGACCATTACACCAGCAGGGACTTCAATATGTAGTTGGTCTCCCTTTTGCAGCTATAACAGCTTCCACTCTTCTGGGAAGGCTTTCCACTAGGTTTTTGAGTGTTTCTGTGGGAATTTTTGCCCATTCATCCAGTAGAGCATTTGTGAGGCCAGGCACTGATGTTGGACGAAAAGGTCTAGCTCATAATCTTCTTTCCAGTTCATCCCAGAGGTGTTTGATGGGGTTGAGGTCTGGGATCTGTGCGGCCGGTCAAGTTCTTCCACACCAAACTCATCCAACCATGTCTTTATAGACCTTACTTTGTGTACTGGGCACAGTCATGCCGGAATAGAAAAGGACCTTCCTCAAACTGTTCCCGCATGTTGGAAGCATGTCTTGGTATGCTGAAGGGGACTTACCGTACCGTTTTGGACAATGCAATGTTTCTCCCAGAAACACTCCAAATTGTTGTGGAAAGCCTTCCCAGAAGAGTGGATGCTGCTAAGGCTGCAAATGGGATACTGATGGTTTAATGGTCCGATGTCTCCATGCTTTCTGTACAAATACAAAGTATTGCATGAACTCATTCTGAGTTTTTACCGGTAGCAGTCGTAGCGCTGTGAAGTCCAGTATAGGATTGGATATTTTGAGTTCATTCTCTGTAAAAATAAAGGAATGACTATACATCTCAGTTTGTTTTATATTCTATTCTGTAACATTTCAATGAAAAGTCATTGGATAACAACAAAATTCCAATAATGTACTAACCAGGAACAAACTAAGTGAAGCCGTAGGCCTCTTCTTGTTATGCGTCGTGTGAGGTTGACGTCTGCTGTTGATTATTAATCTTTTGAACGTATATTAAACTGGCTATACTATAGAACCAGCGGATTAACACACATTGTGTCATCAAGTAAAATGTTTGTCGTTAAAGGTAAATATTTGTAAGCACTGCAGAGTCTACATGTTTTAGGAAGCTCCTTCTTATACACACAAGCCCTAGGAATGAACACGATTAACATTCTTCATGCTTCATCATACCTACTGTGAAGACGTATTGGCCGGGTCAAATTAAATAGTAGTTTTACTATTTTTTGTGCAGCTTTCCTTATTAAAGCCATCACCTAAAGCTCTTTTTCGTTGTTCAGACCATTCTATTTTAAATATATATAAATATAATGTGGGCATGTATATCACTCCTGTGTTTCAATGGCATGTGTTTACTTGTGTGTGTATGTATGTATGTGTATATATATATCTATATATATCTAACGTTAAGGGTATTTATATTATACACACAGATATATATATATATATATATATATGTCTGTGTGTATAATATAAATACCCTTAACGTTGGTGTTTTTAAAAAATGTATAGTTTTTTTCAGAAGACATATATTAAATAGTTACGCTGTTGTTTTGGTTAGATTATTTATCCTAAACATTTTCTCCCCCCCCCCAGAACTTCTTGGCATCCATAGCCAGGGAACAGTGGGTTTCCTGACATTAATGGAATCCCTACGGTACTGTAAGGTAAGCCTTTCCCCGTGCTCTTCAATAATTGGTCTTTTCCTTAGCAATAAAAGGGTTTCCTAAAATTCTTCTATAAAATTACAAAAATATATATATTTTTTTTTGTTGCCAAAGTATCACATTTTCCAGAATAATGCAGTTACAACTTCCAGAGACTAGACTGCTAGGTCAGAAGTCTGAGAATAATCGTGTTGGTCTAGATGACTTGGTGTAGCATTTCGAGCCTCCTGCGTGTCGTCGTCCTGTGGATGGTTATTTTTGTGCGATGGATGCAGGCTTTCACTATGTTGTCCCAGGGCACCTTGGCGAGCGCTGCCATACACTAATAAGCCGGTACTGTGTGGCAGCTCACTATTGTTATATACCAGACACCTCTCTCAAGTGCTACTTGCGGCTCTGCGTATTAATTTCGTTAGACAAAAGCACATCTGTTCTGAAATGTACAAGTGTAGGCGTTATTAACAGACTTGTAATATGATCAACTATGCATTTTATAAATGTCTTGTATGCCTTCTTATTCTAGAAATAGACGTGTGATTTGAATCGTGTTTTTGTGACATGTAGTTAATGTTGCCCATCAGAAGCACTAGCAAAAAAGAGTTCTGTATATTTTAGTGTTTAAGGCCTGAAAATGCCCCTACCCCTAAAGTTGGGAATCGTACTATACTTCTATAACGGTTATATTTTAAAAACTGCACAATATTGCGGATCGGCTTTTCAGATGTTTTCTCCTTGCTAGGTTGGCTGCTACTTGAAGTCTCCAAAGTTTCCTATCTGGGTGATCGGGAGTGAAACTCACCTAACTGTGTTTTTTACCAAGGTAAGATTCCAGTACTGCTATTTCACACATAAAATATCAGTTTGTTCTTCTGTCTTCTTTCTTGGTCCTCTTCTCCGTGGTATAAACTCTGCTATCCAGGTACTTCTGGAAAAGCAAAAACGACGTTCTTATATTCAGGCTTTTTTTTTCTTTTCTTGAAGATCCAAAATTAGGGGGTTGTCTTGTAATCGAGCAAATCCGGTAGTATGGCTAACATATTTATACATTTGAAACAGTTTAGTGTGGCTCATTACTGTACCGGGAACATATGTCCAATCTTAAATACAATTACAGTGTCTACAGTTCTTGCTATTCACAAGCTTAGTCTGCAGTGTGTAGTACATGCATGATGCAAAGCTTTCCTTCTAATACTTGGATTTTGAAGAATGATAATTAGGTTATGTAAAGAAAAAAATATATAGGAAGATGTCAAATTAATACTTTTAAAGAAATCAAACCCACAATTTGTTGAGTGGTTTTGCGTAATGAACCTTCCCGTTTGTGGTTAAACTAGCAGGACAATGGCCCAGACGTTCTCCGAGCTCTGTTATTTGCTACAGAACTATTTCTACAAATAGTCTACATGTGCTAAGGGCATGACTCCGCTCGGCTTAGCAGTCTATCATCCAGCTATGAAGGAGTCTTGGGCACGTTTCTGTCTTCGTTTGGCTGTTTTGTTAGGCTTGTGGTGGTGCACAGGGATAATAGGCATTCATGCCTCCTTCACCTCCTAACCCTGCTGTGAGTTTGCTTGTTCTCGTCCTTGTAATGACTCTTTGGCTCTTTACGAGAGTTGTGGGAACTATAATTAGACACAATACAGATGTGACCTCACTGTGTACTTCACAAGATAAATTGATATAGAAAATCTATTTATGATGTGTTCAGATCCCTTCGCTTCTGTGGGAGGATCTGTTTAGAGCACAAACTACTCCTAAGGACTTATAGGAACAGCTGTCCCTCATCTGTTTGATAAATAATCCGATTTGTCGTGGTAACCTTTAAACCGTCTCTCATTTAATGGCATCCTTGCCTCCTTTTGATCTGTTTTAACCATGAGATCTACATAAATTCAAGTGTCATTCTAATGTTGTTATGTTACTAAAAGATTCTTATAAATCATAATAGGAGTGTGGAAAGTGGTAAAATGCGCATGCCGTCAAAAAGATGATATACTGGGGTGGGGGGGGGGTTTCTAGTGAACTTGTGCTAATCCAAAAAAGTATAGCTAGCTTTATAAGATTATATTAATACATTCCCACAAGTTGGAAGCCTAGCATTGTCCAAAATGTCTTTGGTATGGTGAAGGGAACATTGACCATGTCCATCTACATGCTGAGGTATACATTCACATCATACTGTACTTTGTTCTGTTATTGTATGGAGGACACAGTAGTATGGCTCATGGAAGAATGCGATATTGTTATTCCTAGTGTGAAATTATAGTAGAGGAAACAGGGACTTTTTACTCTCCTTGGCTCAAAAAGTACATTTGTGTTCTAAACTACACAGGTTCAGTGTAGGCGGAATAGCCCTGTCTGAGCTGATGGAGCAAGCATTGGTGAAGCAAACCATTTTTTATTCCCTTTCAATAAAGTGGCCCAGTGTTTCACGTAGGAACATCGGCCATTGTTTTCTTAGGTGAATGCGCTACCAAAGGAAAAAGGAGCTTCAGTATTTTATATGAAGGAACATAACTGTCGTGTTAATAGGACGCCTTCCTTTGCAGCTACTGTTAGTGATTTTTAAATGTTGCCTATTCAGACAATTATTGTTAACACTGCAATCTTGGCCTGATACCCTTTGGCTATAACTCTTAACGTTCTGCTTAGGTCAAAGCCCCCTTATTTTTTTATTTATTTTTTTGGTTTTCTAATAGAGGGTATGAGCAGAAGTTGTTCAAACTTTTGCTGAATCACAAGCAGGGGAGCCAGACAACTTTATCTCAAAGGAACCGATGCAGCTCTCTTAGTGATTGATTGTCTAAGAAAACAATATGACTGGCTATTTTTAGTCTTCATAAATAAGGCGTATGGAAAAATAATATTGTTCTAACATTTTGCCTATGAAATGTTTTTGTTCACAATGCTGTTTATTTTGGGTCCTCAATAACTTGGTGTTTTCAACCTAAAATGCTTACTCAATCCCATGTCATGCTGTGATGGGATACTTTCTGTTTGTATGATCGATGTAGGCTTGGCCAAGTAGTACACAAGTAACGTTGTGTGTTTTTTTTTTTTTTCTATTTTTTGCAGGATGTAAATTAATATGAGAATATAATTAACTGATTGATTTATATATATATATATATATATACACACACGTGTGTGTGTGTGTATTTGTATTTAGTGATCTCTATTCTTTATTCCACATAAAATATTGTAGAAAGAAACAATGGTTGTTCGAGAAAGAAAATGGATTACAGGAGGTTAGATGTGCAGGTGATGTGTTAACTGTTAACACCAACATTTCAGCAGAAGCTTTGCCCCGATCAACTGTAAAATTTATTTTTTTTAAAAAACCTTTATCTTAACAGGGGTCCGCAAGGATTTTTTTTTTTGGTGGTGGGAATCCATTGGCCCATTACATCAATAATACAACCCTTCAAAAGCATATTTAGCCTGCAATCCTGAATGATCTAAGGCCGTCCTATTCAAATAGTTGGACAGAACTCCCTAAGATGACGTAGCCGCATAGCAACGTTTTATATATTGTAATGGTCTGTGGCGTAAAGGTTGAATGCACCTGGTTATCTGGCTACCTCCATATGGATAGTTGGCTGGATGAAACATGAAAAGCAAGCTTCCCATCGGTTTGACAATTGCAGGCTATGTTTTTCTCGGCTCTCTGACGTTAGAAGGCTGTTGCCCACGACCGGAACCTTTAGGACACGGGCAATGAGAACCCCCTTCTCTTGCTTGTTTCTGAAATAATGTATATGGACAGCTTTTCATTTTAATTCTGCAGCCAAGTAAGACAGCACTTCCAAATCTAGCATCTGAAAAAATGTGTTTCTTTTCAGCCTTGCAAATATAATCTGTAGAAATACGTCTGGCGAGTGGGGTGACAGGTTATTTATTAAACGCACATGAAACAACGTTTGAAACGCCACAGAAAGGCTGGTCCATGAAAAAAATGGGCTGATTTTCACACAAAAAAAGTATAAACTGTGAATCGGTTTTGTACCTTTTAGTCACTGAAGTTACATAACCATTCCTCTTCGTTTCTCTACAAAGTATTCTCTGTTCTGGTGTCCACTTCAATGCCTTTTCACTATGTGTGAATGTCAGAGATTGAAACAACTTAGTACCTTTTAAAAGACCTATTTTATTTTAAAAAATCATGGTCTTTTTAGATCACAAGCAATCTATATTACTTCAAACTACCTAAATATGGAAAGTTTGCATCTGGTTTTCTAGAAGACTTGTGGTGGCACCAATACCCATACGCCGCCCTGGAGACCTGATAATAGGACTGCGATTCCTGTATTTTCCGTATCAGTTTTAAAATGCTGTAAATTGATAAATACATCTCCTAACTTGGAGAGGTATAGATCTTCGTCATTATTTTTATCTTAGTTATAAAGCACCAACAATTTACGCAGCGGTTCATACAACACACGTTTTTAAACAATATGACAAAACCTGAATGGACAGACTAAGGCAAACTGATACTCATCAGGAAAAGAGCGGGCCTTGCTCACAAGCTTACACTCTAGATTACATTGATCCCGCAAGAATCAATACGCCCAACATAGTTACAACTGATGGAAAAATGTAAACATTGTCCTAGAGCTTTGATGTAGTGTGTGTGTGTATATATATATATATAATGTTCTAATTTTAAGGGTTTTTCAATACTCTATGATCAACAAGAAGAGTGAAAAAATGCATCTTGCATCAGAACTTTAGTATTAAGTGTGTGTGGATATTCACCATTAACATTAGGAGTCAAATCCCTTTTTGTTTGTATAACTGTCAGACTATTAACCAGTTAAATGCCTTGGGTACTTGGGACCCTGCTGCAGAGTATGATGGCTCTATATAAAGTAATAAGACTACAGTCAGACTTGCAGTAATACTTTGTAACAATCTGGCAGTGAATTGAACATTTTGTATCTGTCTGGCAAGCAGTGCACTATTATGGAAAATTCACCATGTTTTACATCTCACTGTTACATGTGAGCTTCCTAATGTATTGTTCGCAATATCCTTTTGGTATCGGTGATGGATGAGCCTGGCGAGGCTTAACTAGTGGGTCACAGGTCATCACAAGTATCCATGCTAGAGTCCAGACATGGAAGAGGCTTCCTCCGCTGGTTTTCTCTGGCCTCATGTCTGAATCCTCCTTACAAGCATGGTCATCCCACCCTGGACAATCTAGGTCTTCAACACCTACACCCTCAATCACGGGTAGAAAACACAGCTTGTAAACGTGTTACTTAAAAAGGCAATGCATCAGCGCAAAAATGTATATAGTCTTTTTGACAGTAACGATTTAGTATATAGCGGAGTCATCACTGGTTAAAATAAAATTTGTTTAGGGGGCCTGCGTGTCTCTGCTGTTAATCTGTAAAATCCTACTAGTGTGCGCATGCCATATTTACTGGTCCCCTAATATCCCCGGCACTCGTTACAGGTTGTGTAACTAAAAGCGTTCTTTTGTCAAAAAAGCTACGCCGTTTACAAAGGGAAGTGCTGGTGATACGGTACATTCTGTTTCATATTTGAAAGACTAGTCTGTTCAAAAGCGTTCCGCTAACAAGCAGCAAATTTATTTGGGCCGCTTCTGAGATCTTTGCGTGCGGCATTATAAGCTAAAGAATTCATATGACGTTGTCATGTGAATGCTTCTCTTAGACGAGGAAGCGATGTTCAGAGTTACTTACGTCCACAAACCCATACTTTTATTATTTAGTTTGAACACATTTTCGTGGAATTAGATTTTTTGTCATTGACAAAAAGTTAAGTATTTTTTTGAGGAATAGGACAGCAAAAACTGTTTGAACAAATAATCCTTTGGGGGTTTGTTTAGTATTACGATTGTTATTCATACTAGATTCTACTTCTATTTCCGCTCCCAAATAGCTGTACTCTGATTTCTAACACAGGAGTTATACCATTTTTTTTAGCTTTTCTTCTTCAAGGGTAGCAAGAAGTCCCTACCAGAATTTACATGAGAAATCTTGTTTTAAAATCTACCTTACTGTCAAGGGTCCGCGAATAAACCCAGTTAGCTGATTTGATTTGGTGAGCCTATATACCCAATGATATAGGCTGGGTTTAGCACGGATTGCTGTCCATTGCATCATCATGGACACTTTTTTTTTTTAAATTATTAAATGTTTCAGTTACAGCTACAATAAGCGAGCGAACCACTGAAATGGCCACTGGCTTTGGAGCCCAACTTCCTACCACTTTGTTCCACTAATCCCTGGGGGGCAAACAACATGTGTAACACAACCCAGCATGCATATAAAAATATCTTCCATTTATTAAATCCACCACACCATTTAATGCCATTACCACTTAAACAAAAATACGTAGAAGGTATGTATTTCTGTGGATTCACTTAATGACTAGCAACCTGGCTAGTTAAAATACCAGAATGCATTTTCTTAATTGAGCAGACCACACGAGCGTTTGCACATCAAATGGAGAGGGCTACCTAAAATGTTTTCTAATGGTATGTGTAGGCTCACTACAAAGAGAAGAAAGAGCTTTCCCAAGAAATGGTAAATTGCTTAACTATCCTTATCATAATGGGTAGCTTTTAAATGGAATCCTAGTTAAGGTTAATATTCATGGATGGTTGATGCAGACCATGAAAACGTAATCGTACATGCCCCAGGGACAGCAAGAAAATGATTTCCTTTTTCAGAGAAAATGATCTGTCTCTTGCCCATCTGTTTCAAGTTTCTATAGTGGGATAGAGATTTGAGCTGTCCTAATGGCTAAACGTGAATGCTTCTAGGGCTGTTTAATTTTGTTGCGTTCAGTTAGGGAAGGACACCTCCGGATGATATCACTTGCAGGGCTAAGAGTATCTGCTGCGTCGCCTACCGGCCAGTCTTTAGGCAGGATGATTGCCGCATGCGATCGCACATCATAATGTTATAAATAAACCTGTCTGTCCCACGGTAATTAGATGACCACCAAACACTGGGGCACACTGTAGTTGTTAGGGAGGGCATTGTTGCATTGTTGAGCAATGACTAAGCCTTCTAATGGAAACCAGACCTACTCAATAAAGTGTATGTAGCTTCGGGATATATTTAATGAGCTTCAATGAGCTGTATCATTTAAAAAGATGCATTTTGTTCTATGTTACTGCAAAGTATTAGTCTTGTAGATCTATACCCTGTTTATGTCAGATAGTGGACATATGTTTGAGGATATGAGAATCCCATGTTCAGAAACAATATCTACCCATTATTCTAATTAAAGGATGAGTGGATAAAAGTATGGACTCTCATTTATTAAGTAGCTATCATGCCCTTAAGACCCCCAAATTACATTATACTTGATCTCAGCATCTCAAAAACAGTTACTTCTTGCTAATTGATGGAGTTGTCGGGGACAGGCTGGCAACGTTATTTCTAGGAGATTACGTAGTGTGTGCATGGGAGTTCCAAATTCACCACCGTGATAGTAAAGCTCTGTGTATTCAATAAACCCGGAATTTGTAAGAGAGCTGGACATTTTAACTCTGACTTTACTGTACATTATAAAGGGCCACCTGCCGTGGCTTGTCCTGCAAGAAGGGCTGAGCTAATCATTTATAATGTTTAGTTAACTCTTAAATGACATTAAAGATGTCATCCTATGGTAGCTATATGTTATATGGAGCCAGCTTAGTCCTCCTTTCAGTTGGCTCCTTGGAGGGTTGGCACATTCAGCTCTCTTGCAAGTAGATTCCATGGTTAGTATGTACCTGGTGAGCAGTCTGATTTGTTATTATAGATTTGTTTTATAGCCATACGTGGAAAAGCTGTCTTCCTCTGTAGCTTGGGCCATGTCTCATTCCAAATGGTAGGACAGTCAGCTACGTTTCCACCAGTCTGTATCAAATCTCCTGTCTTAACATGTCCCTTTTGCTGTCAATAGACATTTAAAATATCTCCACAGGTCCAAATGTGAAGCATAATGTCCTCAAATCCATTGAACCCAGGGAAGGAAAAACAAAATGTTTCTTTGAACACCAATAACTTGTGCATGGGCCTTTGGCAGATTTTCAGCAGTAGTAATATCGTGTTATTCATGAAGAAAACTCTGCAAAATAAAATTCTTCATAAAACTGGAGCAGTCCCTTGACTGATAAAGCAAGACCTTTTATGTATTTTTTTTTTTACATGTACCCTGTTACTTAGTGACACAATAGTGCATTTGGTCACATTAATAGAAAAATGTAGCTTATGGTTTGGGAACCTGAAGTTTTTTATTTACTTTTATTTTTGCAAAAGCAGCGCATAATCTATTATTTCAACACTAATACCAAAATGCATGCAGAAGTTGCAATACATATGTGGTGCCCTTTGATTTTAGATAGTTTGTCTCTTGCACGGTAAAAGGTAATGGTTGATCCATATTATTAGATTATATGTAAATTAACAAGGAGTCCTCAACATCTGAAGAAACGCAAGCGTTCATTACAGACATAAGTTTTGAGATGATTACAAATATACAGGTTTTGGGTGCCGCTAACATGAACAATATGTGTGTGTGTATGTATATGTATATATATATATATATATATATATATATATATATAAATATAAAGCAAGGACTCCCCGCACACCCAGCAGATGTATAGTGCAAACACTAGAAATGCTAGTTAAAAACATCTCCGTGGCAGCATCGTGTGTCTCCATACCTTATGTCTTTAGATCAGGGCTGTTTTATCTCCAGGTCTTGAGGGCCACAGACAGGCAAGGAATTCCATGTATATTTGCTTAAAAACTGTTTTTAATTGAGATGTCTGTGCTCAAGCTAGGATTGCGACTATCAAGCTTGGAGTTGAGCACCCCTGCTCTAGATAATTTATTGACCTCCCATTACTTTTCCCCGCCTAACCTAAAATATAGCCATGTTTTGCAAAATATATAATTATTTGTTTTATATTCATATGCTGGTTATTTTTGGTAGTGATGCATTTGTGTTAAGTGATTCACACTTGTGTCATACTTTTTTCATTGGCTTCTAATTACTAAACCCCTGCCTGCCAATTTGTTTAGAACTTTTTGGAGAACTTCCATGTTGGGACAGGAGTGAAAGATCAGGGGCCAAAAGGGAATTGATTGTCTACTGCCAAACAAATGACACTTAGTATTGCAGTAAATGCTACAGGAACCTTGGTCATGAAGATTACTCTGGTGTGACTTGGGCATTCAGTGTAGTCTGAAACAATGAACGTTAATAAATGTTGTAGCTCACACTGTAGATTTTTCATACATATGTGTATATCGATGGTTTACATAAAATATGATTAGCACGTGTCAGCCATATGTTGCACGGGTGAAACTTCAAGCCTTGATGAATGCACACCTACTTGGAAGGCTGCTTTGCAGGCAGTCCATATGTAAAAGGAAGTGGGTAAAACATCCTAGAAATGGGCAGAGCATAATTGGAGTGGGTGTGTCTACCATTTAACCCATCCCACAATGGCCCTAAAAATCTCATGCCTATTAAGCATTCTGGAATACCTAACCACAAATGCATGGTCTCTCTGGCATTGTTGTGCCTGCTGCATTATCTCTGTTTCTGCTAGTCTGTCCATGATATACCATATGTTGTCTGCACTATAATAGGCTCATTGCATAGGTTAGGTGTATGTAAGATTATCTAGGGGCATTTATTGGCACATAAGGTTCTCCATATGTTTCAAGGAGACCACAGGAATCTTTTATGTTGATTTATCTACATGTAGAATTTTCTCGAATGACCTTTCGTAATATTTTTTAGAAACATTTCAAACTAAATGTATTCTTTTAGTTTCTAAACTTTTGATTATTTTCCCCATATTGATGTTGCTCAGCCTTGTGTAAGTGAATGAGACGAAGAGCAGAACTCTATTGCGACTGATTCATTTGTACAGGAGCCGGACGGTGTCTGCTTAGAATTCACCTGTCCCTTGCATCAAATATCAGGCCTTGTTTGACATTGTTCCATTGTCTTGTTTCTCATAGTGAATGAGCTTTTGTTTATGTTAGGCGGTCACCTTTGGCCCCATCTTACAAATAACTAGCTTCACTTTCAGGTAAGGCCACATGAAAGGATGCTTTGAAGGCATGAACATGTCCTCTGGAAAGAAAATGTCCCAAAGGTTTAGAAAGGGAAAGCAAAGCTTGTCTGAGATAAACTGATAAGCCTGTTAAGAATGCTCCATGGGAGCCTACATGGCAGAACACTTTTCCTCCTAATGTTCATCCCTTCCAAACAAAACATCCAGGCTTGTGCAAGTCTATAGCAAGCGAAAACTGGTAACCGTTTCACCCATCCCAACAGTCTCCGGTTTACATGGCATATCCACAGGTTTAAGGGCAGCGTCTTTCTCTCCTAGGTAGCTGCCCTACTGTCCTTGCAAGCAGTGGGGGGCATGGACAGTTTGGAGAAATTTTTTGATGTTTCCTAACCAGAGAAGGGGGGTGAAAAAAAGCAGCACAGAGGCCCTCTAATTACTCTGGTGTTCCAAGGTGACTGTTCGGGTAAGGGGAGTATGGTGGCCATGACTGGGACTGGTCGTGCCTCTGGTCACCGCCAACACAGGTGGCCCAATTTTGGACACCCAGAATGTTGGGGGTACGATCTTTTAGAACCCTTTGCGTATTAAACTTTGGAAAACATTAGATTAAATTGTTTGCAGGTATTATGTTAACATCTTTTCACTTAAAAGATCCGAACTTAATCCGAACAACTTAAACAATATATTTCAGGTAATGACTGCCTCTTTAAGGAGGTCTGTAGTTTGATTCACACTAGAGAATCTGCACAATAAAGACAAACAAAAACCAATATGAAAGGAAGTGGCGATACAAACTTGGCTTTTTATACTGAATGTCTTACTATTCACGTCGGAAATGAGTCCAGTGTCTTTGTGTCTATAATCCATCACAAGGTTTTTGTTTGTTGTTTGCTTTGCTTAATTTGTATTAGATAAAATTGATATTAAAATAAAAACTAAGCTTATGAAAGTAAAGAACGCCTTGTCTTCAGAGCAGCACAATAATTGTAGCTGTTTTTTTTTATATGGAAACAAACCATTTCCTCTAGAATTATCTCAAAAGAGTTTACTGGCATTTGTTTTATCTTTTATTTTAACAAAATGTGACATGAAAATGCGACATGAGGAGAATTATAGAATAATATCCTACACCACACTGACAATGAAATGGATATTGTATTTTGTCCAAGAGACGATGGAGCCCTTAATAGAAGTTGAGCCTTTTAATAAGACTCCATTTGTGTTTCAACAGTGTGTGTGTGCGTGTGTGTGTGTATGTATATATATATAATATAATGTATGTGTGTGTACAACAGAAGTGACGTAAAACCAGTAGTAGGTCACCATTTAACTTAATGTCTATCCAGGTCTCATCTCTAAAAAGTAGAAATTGAAAGTCTGAGCTCCATCCTTTTCTCCGTTGTGATTAGGCCACGCAGGTTAGGCAACTTCAAGTACACAACCCTTCAGGAATACTTAACATTCATATCTTTCTTGAGTAAACCGTACAAGTTACAGTATGTGCTTAAGATGTACAAACAATATTGTTTCTTCTAAAAGTCCCTGAGACACCCGTTCACAATACCAGAATGCAGAGGCATCCAGTAAGATGTGCCGCCAGTACTAGACTCAGAAACAGGCCATTTTCTTCTCTTTCCCATACATCTTTGTAAAGCACTGCTTTGACGTTGATTAAATGAGAAGAATGCCGGTTAGAAACTTTATCCATAGCATTTTCCCTTAATAGCTAAGTAGCTTATGCTCTGTTGCCTGCTTGAGTATGGAGATACAATCTAATTGGGCTCGTTTTACTATGGAAAATATGTTCATTCTGCTACTTAGACTTTGTATAGTTCATTTTTTTTAATTCATAGTGGCAGTATTGATGATTAAATTAAGGGACCCATTAAATATTTAATTGGTAGGAGCCATATCACATTAAATCTCTAGAATATATATTCTGCTGTGTTTCATTAAAAGGCAACATACGTATGTGTGTCTAAATATACAACAGAAATATATTTCTACAGACGCACATCATGTGTGTTTGAAGCTGTTGATCACATTTTGTTGATTTTTGTATTTGGGTCTATTTAGTGACCCCCTACACATTTATTGTCATAATGCCGTTATACTTATCAATGTAAAAGTTACCATCCTGTAAACATACAGCATTTTATGAAGCCCGTTGTCATGTTAATGCTTTAAGATCTTTTTTATTTGTATCACAAATTAAAATTAAATTGCTTCAAAAATTTATAAAATTCTAACGTGATCCTCATTTCCTCATCTCGCCACTGACAGTGGTGATTTTAAGTGTTCTTTATTCCATTTCCCCTTTTTATAACACTGTAATTAAGTTTAGTATGCAGGATGATGTTCTATTTTTTTTTAGTTTAAAGTTTTAATTTTTGTTCTAGTGAATTTATTTTAATGCCATTTGTCCTGTTGGAGAACAATTTACTTTCATGTACTGAATTTACTGGCTTGTTCCATTCTAATCTTGACAGTACAAGTACAAAGGACCTTTTAGTTTAAAGTCTACATTTGAGGCAAACCTTACTTTGTATTCTTTGTGATAGAACTGAGGAGTGATAGAATTGAAGTTTCGCATCTGCTAATCCCGTATTACTTTAGTGAACATAGGAATGACTGAGCGGGACCATCTAGTGTTACAATCTGTATAAATTTATTTATAAAACTTTCAGATAAGCTCCAGTATTTTAGGGATTTCACAAGGACCTGTTGTTCTCACTATTCAAAGAGTTTTGGTTACGGGGCAATCCAATAGTTCTCTTTATAGATATAATCTGTTCTGCTGATAACGTCATGTAACTGAGAAATGGCAGTCACCCACTTAGATTTAAGGAATTGTCTTGCCTTTCTCTTTGATGTTGTCCAATTTGGTATTCGAAGTAGTATCAGTAATAGATGTTCTATGGTTGATTCTATATGTGGTCTTCCTTTTCCGAAGGCTTCAATGGGTACATTGTGGTTTCTTGGGAAAATGCTTTGCTGTTCAGAATGCCTTTAACTGAATCACCTGCCAGCAATCAATATGGCTGTTACTACATCACTAGGTTCACTTTAACGTCTCCTTGACACACTACCCATCTTATGCACTCTAATGCATTGATTGCTGTGTGGTCCTTTGGAATTTTGCTGATGTCAATTTTACAGAGGAGGCTGCCAACAAATATTTACATTTTTTACGTAAGTTGATTCCATACAGAAAATGATGATGTAATTCTCAATTTTATTTAATATAATCTGGCTTGCGTTTGTGTGTTAAGCAATCTAATATGCCATATTATAAACAAGATCTTACAACAGACTGGGTAGAGTCGAAATAAGGACACGGTTAAACTTTCTATATCTGCCTATATGCTATGCCTGTAGGACAAGAATTAGAGAAGGCCAAACGCTAACAAGCATGTTGGCTTCAGCATTCTGTTTCTGATTTTCATGATCAAACTTTTGGAATGTTTTCATTGGAACTCACGAGCGGCATGATATTTTTGCCTCGAAGGGTAAACACAAAGTCTGAAAATAACCAGTATCGCTGCAGAATGCAGTTTTTCAAAATGTGCTGCCCAAGACATGTTTATCGGCCCGTGTAAAAGAATGAGCTCTGCTATTGTCCTCCCCCCAGTGTGGATGGGGCATTGTTTTTGGGATGTTTTGTGCAAACACAAGGAAAGTATGTAATGTTTCATATTTTTTTTTTGTCTTTCTCTCCATGTAAGGACATTTCTTTGTATTTCTGGAAAATTGAAGGCTAGAGATTTCGTTTTTTACATGTTGGCAGGCATAAGGAATTTAGCTTGGAAAGATGCAGTACTTTTTATTATTGGATTCACACATTGAAACATTTTGGCTTGATTTGATAAGTTACCACATGTACAAGGACTGAAGAAGATCAGGAACAATCACTATGCATGTTTTGAAAATAGAGAGAATCCTGCGCGACTAGCCAAATGCTTTAGTACCTCCAGGGCCATTATGGGGTCTATTCACTAAAGGAAGATTGGCACACTTCTCCAAAAGGAATGGCTGAACTATGTGTTATACAAGGCTAGCCAAGTTCTCCCAGCGTTAGAAGCTCATCAGGGTTGGGCCTCCATACTGAACTCAACGACCTGAAACACAACTTACCTGCAAACTATTCTGTCAGCTCTGCCTAGTGAATAAGCACAAACTTAACAGAATGACTATGCCAGAAAGTTCAACTTCCTGATGTATACCTTTTTGCAGGAGAAGCTACCTGGGTTGGCTCTTCATAATATATAGTCTTATCTCGGAGTTTGACTTTTAGGGAGTAAACCCCATTGATGATCATGTTGTCTGATCTATGCATATACACTATATGGACAAAAGTATTGGGACACCTGACCATTACATCAACAGGGACTTCTATGGCATCGCATTCTAAATACATAGACATTAATATGTACTCGGTCCACACAGACTCTCCCCCTTGCTGCTATAACAGCTTCCAGAGTCCAGTGGTGCTGTGCTTCACACCACTTGATCCAACGCTTGGCATTGTACTTGGTGATGCGAGGCTTGCATGCGGCTGCTGCTCGGCCATGGAATCCCATTCCCTGAAGCTCCCACCGCACAGCTTTTGTGCTCATATTAATGCCAGTGGAAGTTTGGAACTCTTCAACTATGGACTCAGCAGAATGTTGGCGACTTTTACATATCATGCGCCTAAGCACTCAGTCTCAGTGACTTTACATGGTCTTCCACTTCATGGCTGTTCCTAAATTCTTTCTCTTTCCAATAATACCGCTTACAGCTGCCCCGGGGAATATCTGGCTGGTATCTGGTAAGTTGCACAAACTGACTTATTGTAAAGGTGGCATGTTATCACAGTACCACGCTCTTCGCAAATGTTTAGAACTGCAGGTCTAGGTGCTTGATACACCTGTGGTAATGGGCCTGACCAAAACACCTAAATTCAACACCTAATGTTGTGTCCCAATACTTTTGTCCGTATAGTGGATACTTTTGAGATTGTGTGTGTTGTGTTGCAGACATCGACTTTGTAGTCATCTTTTAGCTTGGAAGTTTGTTCCATAAACCCCAAGTCAAACAGCACAAAAAAAACAACTCAAGCACATGTACACACAGGAATTGCGTTGAAAACACATATGATGGGCACAGCTTGTACGCAGTAAGTGTGTAAATGCTGCCTAAAGTCCTTGCCTCTGTAAATACCCTGGTGGCTGTATGTAGGATTTTAAGTAAAACACATTGTCTCAAACAACAAATTATTTGCAAAAACCACATTAAAATAAAACAAGAATAAAGCGTTGTGACAAAGCTACGAAAAATGCTATTTTCTTCCACATTAAATAAACTGAAATGGTAGAATTTGCATGTTTACCTCTTTGGGGTCAAAACACATGAATCTGCTTAGAGTCATTCAGAAGACAGTCTGTATACCCAAAAAATAAATTCTTGGATTATGTGGCCATTGTATAACTCCAGCGCTAGAGGACAAAATGGTAATGCAGAATTTCTGCTGTCTTTAAAGACCTTAAAGTGGTTAGATAAATGTTTAACAGCTGGGCGCTGGTCTCAATTAGGTGCCTATAAATTAAACCTAAAACTGACACTATTTTGACCAGTACTCTACCTGTTCTTTAACCCCTTCCGGACCGGCATTTGCATACTGCGTCTTCACTTGAAGACCGCAGTATGTTTTTAAATATTTAAATTCCGTGATCGTGATTCGCTGAAAAGCGATCACGTGCACGGAATTGAGGGGGGGTGGCTGCTACTGATCGCTGGGAACACCCAGCGGTCAGTAGCAGCCGCCCCTCGCGATCCCAGCGTTCAAAGCGACGCTGGATCGCGTAAAGGCTGTGACGTACCTGGTACGTCCCGGTCTGCCGGTGACCCGTGACCCGGAAGTACCAGGTACGTCCCGGTCTTGAAAGGGTTAAATGTAGATGGCTGCATATGATTCAGATATTGTCTGGGGGTCCCACAGCATTTCGTTAAAACCTGAAACCATTTTATAATTTAGTACTGCATGCTAGCAACAATAAAGCTTCGGTAACTTTGTACACCATCTTCTGTTAAAATGCATACAAAAATGGCAAAAGCTGAAGCTTCACAAAAAATTAAAGAAAAACAAACAAAAATAAAATTATGACTTCAAACCAAACGATATGTCCACATATATGAAAAAGGTGATAAGAGATTCTTAATATGTTTTGGACAAATGCCGTTACACTATATAGTGCACTCGACTAACAAAAGCGTTACCAGCGGATGCACCACGCTGGAATTTGTTCACGTTGGTCTTTTACCTGAAAACGGGCATTTTTCATTTTGAACAGAAGAAGAGCTATGGATCCACAATTTCTCCAGACACAGCTGCAGAATCGTTTCTTCCATTATAACTTGATCTGATTACATCATGACCCAGTTTTCTTTTTACTGAATTCTAAAAATAAGCGTCTCCATGGTGTTTTAGAGCTTGACAATGCTTCCTGTTATGCGTTCTTGAAGTTAGATCATGCTGAATTGGTCCTCTGTACATGTTTTGGCAGATTATTGCAACCACACTTGCTCCAGTAGTATCTCCTTACTTGGGTCGGCTGGAGGATTTTAATAAATCTTACAAAAACCCTTCTGGCGTTATCAGTCTTTACACGCGCTTGAGAAGGAGCTTATCTAGGCAACCTACCTGAGTAATAACTAAACCGTGTCATATCTTGGTGACTTCTTCCGCTTCCTTTTTCCGCCTACGCCACCCCTTAATCATTAACATAATTATTCACTTAAAACAAGCTGATTAACTGCTGCGTACGTGGACTACACAATGATTTCATGATCTTTTTGGATTGTTTTGTAATGGAGCACTGGACAGAACCCGTAGAGGTTTTATGTGTGTTAGCAGAGTATATGTATTTATTTTTTAGATTGTTTTTCACTTGTCGTAGTGATTACATAAGTTATTAAACGTGTGGATTTACCAACACTGGACCGTTCTCGCAGGAGAAATGTCCCAAAGATACAACTCGTGTACATCTTTTGGGAAAATAATTAGTTTTAATCTAGACATATATACAGTTCTAGATAACATTTGTTTGGGTCCCATAAGTGTGGTTCCCGTTACCCATTTATTTCTTGATCTTTCATATACAAAGTACATTTCTATGAATCCTACTGTTTTTGGTTTCATGACTTTGAATCTTTGTTTAAACAAACGCTTCTCCATCTATAGTGTATTACTTTGTTACATTTTGCTGTTCCTACGGCACAACGGATGAACCCTTATTGTCATGTTGCTCGTTGACTCTTGAAATGTTACAAACCTTGCAAATATATAAATCTTGGGATTTCTTCCAAACCAGCAATTATGAAGCTGGTATAAAGAGACTGAATACCACAAATGGGCCGGGTTTTGGTGGCAGAAATAAATGGGTGATTCACAGGAGAGCTTTGAAAATTCTGTCTGTCGGCAGCGTTGAGAACTGTGTTGGAGTGCGTCGTGAGTGATCTTCAGCATATCCACAGGAAGACTCCGGATCTGACAGCTCCCCGAGTGACAGTCTGTAATAATGTAGCTGTCTCTTGGGAGTTTTAAGCAATTATAGGGATGACTTTAGAACCCAGCCGAATCCTGCTTGCATTGTAATGAATTGCTCATGGGATCAGCAAGTGGGTGTTATTTTACTGTAATGTTTTTATAGGGTCTTAAAACAGTTGGAACTGATACGCAACAGAAATGATACGCAAATGCCTCTGGTCTCAGATCAACGCTGCCACCCCAAAGGGATATACAGCTGAATACTCATCAACACTGTGGCGTATGATAACAAGTGTAGTAATGCTTTAGTTCAAGCTTTCCCTTTTTTTCTGCAATAAAATACTTTAAAAGGGGCATCTTTTCCATAGATGATGGAAAATGTTAATGTTTTAATCAGTAAAAGGTCATCTACTGTAAGTGACTTGTAGATAACACGGTTGGGTCTGTTCAGTAAAGAGAGTTTGCAGGAAAGCTGTGGTTTAAACTCCTAGATGTCACATTTTGAAGGTCCTAGTGGGCCTCTGCTACAGGAATAGTTAAATCGGTGATAATTGATTTATGCATTGTACAGGGCCAGCTCAGCTCTTGCAGAACAAACTCCTCCAATCAGTCTTGGACTTTAGTGTGTACTATAACATGCAGGTATACATAATTCTCATGTTTACATAAAAACAGAAAACAGTATAGGTAAATAAAGTGGAAATAACGCCACACTTGGATTATTTGAAGTTAACACGCAGCTATATACAGAAATTGATTGTGTATAGCAAATTATTGTGATTGCTGCTCCTGTGATGGTCTATACATCATTGCTGTATTGTTTAGCATCAGTTAAATACACACCAAGTTCCATGGCACAAGGTTCTGAGAAGGTGGTCTTTGATCTTGATATGCCACTTGAGTTTCATGTAAATAAAATTACACCTGAGTAAAAGATGACATTATCTCAGAATCTAAATAACCATTTTCCCCCATTTCTTGCAGGAGATGACCCTGGTTGCCCCGGAATCTCCTTCTGAACAAGCAAAAAGAATTTTCCAAACGTACGACCCAGAAGGTGAGTATTTCTTTTAAATTTGTACCTCCTTAATACCTCCTCCTTATAGAGTGTAAGCTTATTTAAGCAGAGGCCTCTTTACCTTTTGTTTCGGTTAAGTCTGGATTGTTTTGTGATGCATCCTTCATTATGTTCTTTATACCTACTGTACAGAGCTGTGGTTTATGGTGGTGCTAAAGAAATCAACCACTTTAAGTTACTTGCACTTGATCTTAAATAAAAATTATACTCCTCCTCCGTGTCACAGCCAGTCGGTGACAGGAAAGTGCTCCAAATGAAATCAATGGCAGCACTTTCTACACATGCGCTGTGGGATCTGAAGAGGCGCCCATCGAATTGTTCACCGGTCCGCGCTGTATTTCACCTGTAGAGATATATGTGTATAGCTGAGCAGATCTCCCATGCTGCATTTAGCATGGGGGAAGGAAAAGGGCATATGTATATGGGGAGTTCTGCAGAATCCCCCCCCATGCGTTTGTAAAACAGACTTCAATATTTGAATGGATCATGCAGGTATATACTTTCAAATGCATATGGTGGCTGGTGTGTCCCTTTAACCTTTAGATAGGAAAAGAAAATTGTCCTCTAAAACACTTAATTTAATTTATCTCTCAAAAGCAAGTTTTTACTTTAAACACCATTAAAAATTACACCGGATTTATTTTATTTATTCCAACCTCGAAATGCGACATGGTAGATATTGAATGTGATTTAAAATAAAAGATTTAAATAGCAGGCAAAACAAGTTTGGTTCTGATTACGTTATTCTTATGAATTACTTTTTTTCATCCCATCAAACACTGTGTTTACTCCCCCTCCGTTGTCTTTAATTTGTTTGAATGATATAAATAAAACATTAAAAATTGCTCCTGGGCTACTAGTTACAAATCTTTTTTTGGTACTTAATGAAAACAGTTCAACATCTGTTTGGGTGATTAAAAGGCAGCTCTTCATACAGACTCACAACATTTCAAGTGTCCAGGGCATCTGTGCTGGAGTTTAGTCTAAATGCAAGGAAGAGCAAAGTGGTAGTGAGCAGGGCTGGAGGCAGCAGCATAGACGGTTATTCATTTTACAGCTCCCTGGGCCAGTCAGAGGATAACCGAGGAAGCAAGGATCTTGCACACAAAAATTGAATGCAAGTGAGTTTATTTATGAAAGTGCCAGTGATTTAAAGAAGGAGATCCAAGAACCTCCCCAACTGCTCCACGATCCTCACTGCCCACAAAAGTACCGCAGCGGCTACTCGGCGACGAAAATTGGGACGCGCTGCAGACATTATTGTCTTATTTGGGCAGCTAATCTGTTTCTACAGAATGTTTGAAATTGCCATGCAAATGAATATTATGGAGAAAAGTCAGTTTAGTGAGCGAATACCAAACTCTGACACAATCCCAGGAACAATGGAAAATATTTGATTTTTATCGCTGTAGCTAGGAGGGAAATGGCCGTGTGCGGCGACACAGCTGCTCCATGAATTACTTTTTGTTTTTTTAATTGGGAGAAGAAACCTGATCAAGTAGTGCCGTGATCCTTACTTGACTCCGCTGATTTCTTAAACGTTACTGCAGATTGCTTGCAAATTCAGTACATTTAGAGATTATCCATCGGCCATTTACAATTGATATGTTATGTGGAGAACTTAAAATGTTTTTGGTTTGCTTGTTGTATATCGTGCTTGGCCATATGATGCATTATATATATATCAGAACCATTGACTAAGGAAAATCAATGTGATGTGAAATACAAATGACTTTTCTGCTGTGTGATTAATATTGGAGTCGACGGAGATGTTGTACAGGGCAGTACGTCAATGACCTGACGAGTAACCAAAGAACTTCCCTCAACCGCAATGGCCAATAATTGTGTTATTTAAATAGCGGACTTTAAAGGGGAAAGTAAAGCCAGTCTTTAGTTTCCTAATGAATGCCTCACACCATCTTTGAGGATGCGCTCACTCTTTTTAAGGCCAGCTACCCTGTAATATAATTGTAATGGAATTTGTGTAAAAGAGATGTGAACATGCTGTGACCTCCAGCAATCGGAAGGTTTGAATCTAGTGTTATCCTTAGTAATTTACACGTATCTACTACAAAGTGGCTATTATCCACTTAGATATTGGGTAAGCCATGACCTACAATGTGCTGGAAGCTTATGTTGTATTTTCATATTAGTTGTAAAGAAGGCATCCAATTAGTTAATTGAAAAAATAGAATGGCGTTGATTTGCTAGTTTCTTGCTAGATTCATAATTGTGTGTATATAATAAGTAATTAAAATGCGTTCCTCTAACACGGATTGTTATGTGAAGCATGGTGTGCCATTCTTGTCGTTTGGACAGGGCCATGAAATCACTTTGTATTATGATCTGTTATGTCTGCTGTATTAAACACCTCATTTGCCTCTCATTACATCCCGTAGCAGTTATTATTGCAGCTGGTTTAAAAATAACTACAAGCAATTGTGGGCGAAATAAGGTAAAGCTGGAGGAAAAGAACTCGGCTCTTGGTTTCTATTTCACAGATAAGCCTCTCGCTGCTGAGCATCATAGGGAGCTGTCTTTCATTAACTAGTAAGAAATCACAGGGTGTCAATAAATGGAACTTCACTAAATACTAAATAAAGACGCTTGTGAACTCTCATTGTCAAATTTACTTAATTTGCTTAATTGTCCCAAAGCTGCAGTGGAAAAACCAGAGGTTTCCTGCTAAAGCAGGTGTCTGGGCTAATTTATAGCAGTAAAAAATATATATATAATACTTAATATTTATAAATCTCTCCTTTATCTCTCATGTGCATATCTGGGGGTTCTCCAGGTTTTGCCCAGAACGTCTTCCCTGTACCTCTGGCTCATTTTTTTCTTTCTCCAGGTAGGGGGTACCGGATTTGGTCCTTTCCACTCCCCCGTCCATTTCCCACCAGGTTAATATTATCGGCCAATATCGGCAAACATTGTGTGGTCAAATGTCCAACTCTGTCACTCCTGAATAACTGAAGACGGTACACAATCTATATTCCCATTAATGTTTTCCAAATAATATGGGTTGCCTTCAAGGTGATGCCGCTTACTGTTTAGGGTCATAAAGGAAATACAGAATAAAACATAAGAATTGGATTGCTGCGGTTATTATTGTCTCCTCGGTGGGGAGCCATCTTTGTTTATAATCTAATGTGTATCCCAGAGCTGTTTGGAATTCATTACTAGTCCTGAGCAGCAAGGGCTGTTACTTTGTACGTTCACTAGAGTACACTGTATGCCGTTCACAAATAAATTGCATAGTAGGGATGAAGAAAGCCATCAATCCTATGGGAAATATGTTTAAACACTTTCTTTTGTCTAAATATGTATTAACTTATAATTAAACACTCCGATAATGGGTGTCCAACAGTATACTGAGAGAGTAAAACTCTTAAACACAATCCCTTACTACTCTATGCAGAATATTCATAAAGATTAAAAAGTAGATACAAAGAATTTGTTACATTCAAGTGACCAACCATAACCGTGACGCGTTATATTATTTGTTATTACTCTGGTTTGTTTTACAGACCTATTAAATGTATGCATTATTTATAGATTGATCAGGGATGTGTATCCTATGGAATAAGGCATTAGGTGAGGTATGGCATGGGCCGAAAACCGGGTTAAATACCAAACTCCGCTGCTAGGTAAAAATGCATTGGCTGCACAAAATCCCATGCGCAGGAGAGGTCTCTGTGATAAATACTTTTACTGATGGTAAAAGGCTGTGAAGATGATGCTAAGAATATTCTTAAGACATGTCACGATTTCTTCACATTGTTTTTTAAAAAGCTACTCATACATATCAGTATTTCAGAGAATTTATGAGAACGGAGAGTGGACTTGGTTCTTTTTCGAGATCTGCACATTTTTAACACATTTCTGTAAATTAAAGGGCTATTTTAGAAAAGGTGCCTTTAAAATGTCATCTTAAAGGACTTTGGTAGGAAACCAGTGGCCTTCAGTGGCTTTATTGGATAAAACACTAGTATTTTAGTACTTGGCTGGAAAAGCTATTCAGTAATGATGCTCCGCTGGGATAAGGGGATGTTTTACTGCGCTTGAGGTAGATGGACAACAATCAGTTTCCAACTGGCTTGTCCGCTTATCGTTAATGAAAATGATAGTGAACTGAAGAAGCTGAGATGGCCGTTGTCTGCCATTAGTAAGGCATTGAGTTGGAGGTTAGAGATTTTTCTTGTTAGGTCATTTACTCTTTTTACTTAAACCACCTCGGGACCAGCGTATCGTCAAACTGCAACATGAGAGGTGAACGCGGCCGTATCGTTCCCGGGGCGGTGAAATAACTTCAGATTGTTTGAGGGTTAATGGAATGTTAATGTACATGGAAAATGCATCGTTTGTTAAATTATCAATAGTGTATATGAAACGTCAAAACCTCCAAGGTAACAAACATCTGTAGGAAATTTAAAGCTGGAATGGCATTTTGAAATCCGGAGCGGCTAGTAATACTATATAGGCTTCTGTATGAGCATCTGCAGAATGTACCGCGCTGTAATGCAAATTCTGGGTAGCACTCGGCCGTAGTCATAACATCTGGCAACACTCACGTTATAACAATGCTTCATTAACGTTTTGGGTTCCAATGAGCTCGTCTTCTGACAAGGCCTATAATTTGTCACTGGTGGGGGATTGAATTGTAGCGTTTGAGGAGGAATGAGAGCGTTACAATGCATATCGTTCCCCCCAGTGTTTACATGATTCCAGATCACAAGCACTTCTAATTGACAGGCATACAACATATGATCATAACCAGCCCCTTGATTCTTCCCGCTGGTCAAACAAAGAAATTAGAGAAGCAAAATATGAGAAGAATAAAACTGAAACAGAACATGTTTTAATAAGTTTGCATCGTCTATCTCCCTCTAATAATGGGTTATGTTCCTGATAACAGAATATCATATTATCTTATCCAAAGCTGGGTCTTCCTGATCTGTTGTGTAGCGGTGGGGAAATGAGTGAAAGAGGATTTAAAAAGTCCACTGCAATGGTTTTCTATGCAAGGGACTGCCTCACACCAAACAAAATCAAAATCCCTGTGCAATGACATGTAAGGCAGGTTTACACTCCTCCGTATGGCTGCTTGCTGACCATGCCATGAAAACTGCCTGACGCTCATCTATACTTGGATAATTTGGCGCGCCATAAAAATGGTCTGATCCCAGCCATTATTATGGATATGACACATTGTGCTGTACTAAGTGCCCCCACTTGTCAACCCACTCTCCCCTATTTAAAAAATAATTTAGAAAAGAAAAAAATAAACTTTTTTTTGGTATAAGTATATATATTTTTTAAATGGACTATTGAGCTACAACTCCCACCACCTTCAGTTAGACACATACAAAATAAGGTGCACCAGTGGTGCAGAAAAAGTATCCTAGATTGCCATATAATGTGTTTGTGGCATTAAATCTTCATTGCCCACCCTGTTAAATGTTTCTTACTATTACTAAATTGGCTGTGTGTGCAATCTGCATACATGTACAACTACATACATATGATACATATATAAAGGGACAGAATTTTATGTTTTATTTGTTACTTTTTAAATTATTATTATTATTTTCATTATTATTATTTTATTATTTACACTTGTACCATTATATCGTGTGATGCATGGTGTGTTGGTCTCTACATTAAAGTTATGGGAGAGAGAAACCGCCATCTAATTGTTGACATTATGAAGCCTGTTAAATGCTTGGCTTGTGCGGGTTTCTGTAGCTTTATTTGATGTATAATGTGATTTCGCCATATATTTCAATGTGTTTCATCATTCTTTCCTTTTTTTTTTAAACAGACAATGGCTTCATCCCTGATGCACTATTAGAAGATGTCATGAAAGCTTTAGACCTTGTGTCTGAACCAGAGTAGTAAGTATATAGTATGTTTTACTATTATACCGAACATTCATGGGTGCTGGATGTTAATAAAGCTGTACAAGCAGACATAAGTGAGCCAAGCGGGACCTCGGGCTCTTCTTTGCTCAGTTCTGGGATTCATCTTACTCATCAGTGTGGACGAACATGAAGAATAAACTAGGGTTTACACTATAATCTGTTTGATACACATGCATTGCGAATGCACATATATCATTATTACGGAAGCTGGAAAGGACGGCCAACAAGTAGGACATCCCTAAACAAACTGGGACACTCATCACCGTGCGGAAATAAACACAAACCTGTTTTTCCATTATCCCAACTCCTGGACTGTTAAAATTCTAAGCTGTAGTGATAATGTAAAAAAGTTTCAGGTGCTTTCTCATAAAAAAGGCGGCTTGCCAAGGCCAAAGGGATTTCTGTTGGACTGTCATGTCACGCGCACCCACTCCCACACTACAACGTTGGCATTAAGCCTGTAAATTGAAATAGTGACATGTGAAATGTTTTGTCTCGCTTGCCTCCAATGAGCACTTTCTTATTCCCTCTAATGGTGGCATTGTGTTTGGAAACTGCCTTTCATCCTCCAGGTGGTCTCATTCTTCTAAATCAATCCACAATAACATTTTAAAATATATCGGAGATATCATAAGTGTAAGAACCTCGTGTCACACATTCTTACTGTATATCAATAGACCAACAAAGGATCCTTGCCATTTACTCCGATCAAACGTGTACGATGCCCATACTTTGCACCTCTGCTTAAAATCATAATTCCTTTCACTCAGAAGTGCTATGGGGTATCCTGTTTTCCTGTGACCGCTTTTAGTAGGAATATGGCATTTTTGATCACACAACATTATGACAGGAATTTGGTAGTATATACCCACATGACGTGCAGACTTATTTCTGCATTGAGAGTATGTTCAGACTCGCTATATATTAGTGCAGGGGCATCCAACCTGCGGCCCTCCAGCTGCTGCTGGACTACATCTCCCACAATGCTCTTTCAGCTAAGAAGCAGGCTGAAGAGTATGGGAGATGTAGTCTTGCTGCAGCTGGAGGACCGCAGGTTGGACACCCCTGTACTAGTGCGTGGAATCCAGAAGCATAGGGGTTTTTTGTGTTTTTGTTTATTTCCCCTTTATTTAAAATTATAAGGCCTTCATATTGTTAAACAAATCACAGAAAATTGCAAGTAAGTCACAGATATAAAAATATATCAAGTGTCATTGCATTGGCATCGGGAAGATTAACTATACAACAGACCACTGAGTTTGGAGAACAATAACATTTATTTATTTTTTTCCTTTCCTTTTAATGCAATAATTATTTTGTTACTGTGCCTATATTCACATACAAAATATGTTGGTATTTACAAAATGCTCTGATTTCACCTTTGTGACCAGCATTTAAAATACTGCAATAGTTAAGAATTACGTATTATGACTTAGACGCCCAAATCTTTATGCGAATGTTTTTTTACATGTTTACATTTTTTTCTTAAATGGAAAATGTGCTGTTAATTAAACAAAAAAATGCAGCGGTGATGTGGAAAGGTCTGTAGTTCTCCATAAATACCTTAAGATTAATTACACATGGCGTTGTATACTGTGTTTAAGTTTGTATAAATACAGTCCTTCTAATAGACACAAAGAATTCAAATCTGAACTGCCATTAGGGTTTCTAAATATTGTCTCGTTTATATGAATATTTTCACATTCTCACAGTTTCTTTGCTGGGCTTCACGTTTTGTGATTGAGGTGCCTGCTATCCAATGTCTACCCTAGGACATGGCTAATAGCAGATAACTGCTTAATCCACCTATTTGCTGATTTAGAAAAACCTATTATCTGCAGCAATCATCATAGAAACATACAGTATAATGATCTCTGTAAATATGAGCCTTGGAGTGCTGTGCCCTAATTTCTTTATTGCTTAAGCTTCTTCACTGTACCACAGGTGACAGGCAATGGCTGTAACCCATCATATTTCCCACTGATGTACAATGGGCAAACAAGCTTACAATCTAGAAGAACATGTGATAAGAACCTTCTGGAGGTGCTCCATACTAACATGGCGCCATAGAAAGCAGCCTGGTTTGGTACAGCTGGGACAGTATGTTACAAAGCTGTCTGATTGCCCTCTGATTGGATCCATTGAAAACCTACTGACTCCTAATTGGTTTCCTTACAAATCCTGCAGTCTCTGCCAGGGATGATGCCCAGCCTGCATTCAGGCATTCAAACCCCTCTATAGATAACAGTGCACAGCAGTGCACATGTTACATTTCATCATTGGGTTTTCATACACTCGCATGGATGAGGCATTAAGATTAGTAATTTAGAACAGCGTGACATCAGTGTTCAAAGTAAAAGTTCATAATGCAAAATATCATTGCCTTTGTTAGCAACTCCTTAACATATCACAGAACAGTTTATTAATGCCTGCTGTATAAAATGGGTCAATATTAGCCCAGCTCCCTACATGCGCAGGTTTCTCATAATAGTCTGTTTTACAAAATGTTTTCCTAATAAGGCACGGTCTCCAAAAATGATCATCGCTGTTTTGGTTTTAAGATTAAGGTCTCTCAAAATATCCGCATTTGGCGAATGGAATACCATTCGCATGAATGTGTTGTGAAAACTCAAAATAGAACTACATTCATTTTCTTGGCAAAGGCGCCTGCTGGAGCACCACATATCCTAGGAACGCAGAAAGTTAAATATTCTCTGCTTATTATTTTCTTTCCAATGTTTTTTAGTGTAAACCTCATGAAGACAAAATTAGACCCAGAAGGACTGGGGATCATATTACTGGGCCCGTTTCTGCAGGAATTTTTCTCTGAACAGGTATGCTACATCTTTTCCAAAATATTGTATTGTATTATTCTCTGTATTGGTTACTAGTTTGAGTCCAGTTCAGTTTTACCTGAGTGACCTGGTAGAGAGATTAATTAAAAATGAATGGCAGATTACATAAAGAGGTTCTCATGTCTCCTGGACTGGAGTAATGATTATAACACCTGTTTGCTTTTGCGCATTTATTTAGGGTTCAAAAGTTCCGGAATCATTTAGTGTGTTTCACTACAATGGATTAAAGCAGTCCAATCGTAATGAGAAGGTAGGCTTTCCTATTTGTTAGTAGAAATCTTGTTTGCCAAGAGCTGTCTACTACAGCTACATTATTAATTGGGGACAATTTAGTGCCTCACCAACGATGAATACATAATCAGTTACTTTGTGAGTCCTTTTATTGTGCATTCTTTTTTTACCTAAAATTCAAGATTTACTTGATAAAATGCTGCAGCTCCAGAGTATACCCCTGTGCTTTCCGTGTTTCACGTCCGTTTTGGCTGCTTGAAGAAGCTAATTACTGCCAAGAAAGCGGTGGGATGACTTTCTCCACATGTGCACCCAGGGACCTTGTTAGACCCCCCTGGAAGTCTTGCACAAACCAGTAATTGAGCTGACTGGCGATGGGTATCCCATTCATGCGCGTTGCTAAGTAGGCGCGTTTGATGGACACATCTCCTGCAAGGCAAATAGCTGGTGAATTGGGGGAAAACAGATAATGTATACAATGGATTCTGAGGGGCCTTGCTGGGCTCGCGTAATCCAATGGTTGAGAAGAGTAATTTAACTGTCCATTATCCAGAGCCAGTCAAGCTCTTCCTGTAGCAGAAGCTTACTGATGTTGAACCCTTCGTAATGTCAAGGAGCTGAAACACAACTCACCTGCAAGCTCTCCTGTTAACTCTCCCTTTAGTAAATATATCCCCAATGACCGTGAACCTGGAGAAGGATAGTGGAGGTGGTAGACACACAAAGTATTATGAAGGAATACCTGAAATGGAAGGCCAGGAAAAAGTTGTAATGGGTGATATGTATTCCCTTTCTTCGTTAAGTATACATTGTCAGTAGATATCATGAAACATTCTAAGAACAGCAGCGTTCTTCATTTTTACAAGTAATAAAGAACATGATCGGGTGTAGATTGCAACATCACTAATGTTCTGTTAGGAAGTACTTTGGTGCAGCACAAGTAGTCACAATGTACTGAATGAAATGTATTATGAAGACTGGTCCAAAAATTCTAAAATTATTGGCTGCCACACTCCTTAATCTCTTCATTTTAAAGACCTGCTTTCTTTCATTTCAACTTGTAAATAGCTGTGATGAATCACCATGACTGCGTATCCAGAAAACAAACAAGAAAGACAGTACTGGCTCAGCTGGGACATCTTGATGCATTTTTAATAACTCTTCATACTTCTCTTTCTAAGTCATCTTCTAAATCGGAACACAGTCAGCATGTCTCATAATCGCAGCAGAAGACGGCAATTCACAGTCATATTTTACAAATGTAGCTCCTTTTGTTTGATAGATGAATGCTTATCTGTTGTGTGTATCGACGAAGGTAAAATAAAACCTTTTAAATGTCAGATAAACTTAACGTGTTATTGGAAGGGAGGCAAAATGCAAAGGAATCCAGAGACTTATCCAGAGTGTGCATATCCCCCTTTGAACTATGGCAGATCAACCACTCGTCATTCAGAAAATGATGTTTACAAGGACTATTGAGGACTGTGGCAGTGCTCTCCGGCTTTTATATGTTGGATCTTTTTGGGTGTTATTACCTTTTATAAATGTGTTGCAAATATAGTAAGTATTCTTCCTACCGGTGCTTTGTGGACAAACTAGCCACGCAAATAGCAGCCTCTAATGCCCAATATGCGATGACAAGGAAAGAGGGGATTTTCACAGAAATACTATTATTTATCTGTTTTAAGCTTTTAAACTCTCCTTTTATTTTTATTACCATCCATTATATAGATTTGCTTCTAACAATGAATAACAATTTCTGCATTGGCAGGTCACTTATACCGAAGGAACAGCCGTCATGGGTTTTGAAGATCCGAGATTACAGTCGGATGATACGCCTATCAAAAGCTGTCTACAAACCAAATGGCCATTTGTAGAGTTGCTCTGGTCTACGGATAAACCTCCCTCTTTAAACTAAGTTCATCGTTTTCTACTCCGCTCCCATGGTTACATATTGAACTATAAATAGTTAATATTTACTGGAAACTTTCTATGCTCATATTGGGGTAAAAAGAGTATTAATTGAGATCGTTTAAAATCAAATTATATTCACAGTGCAGACATTGATTTTAGTAAATGTAATCTTTAAGTTGATGATCAGCCAGTATCTACAAGGACAAAGTGCAGTTTAAAATCCGTATTTCATAAAGGATCTCATAAGATTTGATATTTATATCTGTGCATGACACATGATGTCAAGGTATTTTTCTCCTTGTTGAGAATTTTTTTTTAAATAATCTGAATGATTACTCATTTTTTTTGGAACACGAAAAGAGAGCCCCCCCTTGTATGTTTAATGAATAAGCGTATACAGACCAAATGTGAAAAGCTTATTTTCCCTTTAAATCTTACCTCTGATATCATCTCAGATTTTAAATGCACCTGGTTAACCAAAATTCAGTTTTTTTCTTTCCCCCCCGAAAATAATTTCATTATGAACACATCTAGTTAAAGTTAAAGAGCTGCCAAATATAACGACAACGTGCACTTTGAGAACAAAGATAACTTTTGATTTAAATGTCAAATGTGTTTTTTTCAACTGCTAAGTTTTACAGGGATCTGGCATACGAGATTACGGATTGCAGAGAGGGTTTTTTCTGCTATTGTATGACTTTTAAAGTGTTCTCATACATATTGCCAACTACCTTTTTCTCCGGCTTCTTCTCAGCCTGCAGCTTAAGCTAGTATATTGTAATGTTTATAACTGTGTGAAGCGCATGAGAAACATCTGTTACTATACAGACCGTTATTTATTATGATTGAGTTGCTAACCTTAAATAAACAAACTTTATTCTGAATTGTGATCTGCTGTATAAATCGTTTCTATTTTCATTCCTTGTTTTAGTCTTTTTTATCATTATTCCTGTAAAAATCAGGGATTTAAATATTGGCTAGTATCATTCCTGGTTTTGGTTCAAAACACTGAAAATAACAATGTAATTTTCAAAAGCCATGATTCCTGCGTTCCTCTCAGGTCATATGTTGAACGTTGTATATAATGTGCTTAGAATTTAAGATAACATTACATTGAATATAAAATGTCTCACGTACCATTTTAGTTTGTATATCCATAGGTTGGAACCAATTAGCTCCACTGTATGTTGATGCCTGAAGAAAAATATCTGAATATATAAAACATATAAAATAGGCATTGGTACAGATGTTATAGTAGTACAGATGGTATATTAAGTATATAATACTTTGTGTTATATGTAACGGGAACTACCATGGCCTGGAAACACAGAGATAATGGCTTATGGTTGGGATGTGTGGGTGTCATGGTAATTCCCCTGAGACATATGGGGGGGTAGGTTTGAGGGGGCCATGGCAGATTCATGGGGACGTTCCTTTCTCAGCTTCCCAGTCCCCTCTTATGTCTAAGTCATCTTGGGACTCCTGATCATTACACAAACAGGGACTTTGATGACATTGCATTCTAAATACATAGACATGTAGTTGGTGCCCCCCTGTTGGAATTGTTGCCCATTCATCCAGTAGAGCGTCTGGGGGCACCTGACCATTACATCAGGTGACCTAATACTTTTGTGCATGTAGTGCAAGTTAACTGCTTGTAAATAAGTAAATTTACTTTTTTATATAATGTCCCATATCTAGTGTACTGTCTCCATTTATAAGTGTAACTAGTACGCTCTTTTCCGCTGGCTGGGCTTATTCTTAGACCATCGACAACAGTGGCACAGGAATCTATATGACGAGCTTGGATCTTATGTCGGCAAACAGTCTGCAGCAGTTTTGTTTATTCACGGGTAAATAATTTTTAATTTCACTAACGTAAATGTGAAATATGATGTCCCAACCCAAATGTTTAAAAGCAAGGGGGATTTAACTGGACCGGCATAATGAATATTTAAATAAGTGCAATAAAACTTCAATATATTTAATCATGGGCGTGAAGTGTGACACAGCTAAACCTTTGTAATGCCCAGTTAAGGTTAAATGTGATTCCTAATGGGAACATGAATAAATTGTAATTTATTAAACCTACAATAAAATAGGGTTGGGTGGCCCATTGATCGATCCATAGTAATGTAAAGCTACAATATTCAAAATCACTGCACAAAGAGATGGAACATAAGTGAAGGTTATAACAAGTAACATGGTTCTTCGGATGACTGGAGCTAATCATTTTTTGAAAGATTTCCCAACAAATTGTCTTTCTACTAAATGCAGTCCGGTAGCGGTGTTTTTGGTTATTCATTGCAACTGTCAATCGAGTATTACGTTTACTAAGATGATCATGGTACAAAGAGATGAGGCTTCAGTGTTCAAATGGAAAATGATTTGTAGTGTATTAGAAATAGACCCTTAGATCAGCAGTTTTTCAGGCAATATGAGAAATATAACCAATAAATAAACAAGTTACAGAAAGAAGTCAAGTTTTTTACTGCCAATTATTGGCAGGAAAACCCTCCCATTGAAACCAGTGGAGGCACTTTCTGCGCACGCATAGGGAGGGATTTCTTGTTAGGCTTCCTAGTGCTCTCACACCGATATCATATCCATTAAAATACATACTGGGTGTACCTTTAAATTTACCCAAAATAGCATTTGTTAGAAGAAGCAACAAAAGCCAGACAACTGGGACGGCAGATGATGACATAGATAAGAATGAGGAGAGAAATACAAATAAAGGGAAGGAGGGGTGAGGTGGTGACACGGAATGTATTTAGTGAAAGCAGAATGACATTGCCACATGTCCATTGTTTACATGGATACATCTGGGACCGAGTATACATTGGCGAATATAAAGTACAGGTGTTGTGTTTAGCATTACCAACGCCTTCAACGCTATAATTATCGATTATTCTAGGAACACTTCCATAAAGTTAAGGATTTTGTAGGCATATAGTTAGGTGTATGATTAATCAATTAATTATTAATACTAAACACGTTCTAACGTTTATCAATTTAAAATATAGACTGAGACTTCCGTGGTATAGCAGGAGTTAATAAACTTAATACGGGAATCCGTAGAATCGTGCTGGGATTTAAAGGTCCGTAAGAGCTACTCTATTGGTCATTGGCAGGGGGCTCACCTGGCATCAACCAATGAAGGGCAGCTGCCTGTCCAATCCACAGCAGAGGAGTTGCCCCCACTAAGCTCTTTGCCCTTGTTGCCTACCTTGCCTATTTTATTATCTTATCTTCAGCGTAAAGAAGAACAAGGAGTCCTGGAAAAGCAGGAAATACTGAATTTCTAAATAAAATTCACAAGCCTTAACCTTGTTGGGACAATAACTAGTTAAGTGCCATTAGATTCCATGGTTTTCACTCTACATTTAGAACACCGCTCTTTATAAATATGTCTCATGGACATCAATTAAATTAACAATAGAAGACAACAATTTCCTGGCTTCTTATCTGCAAGGAGGAAGCGCTGAAACTCTGTCGTTTTAGTGTAGAGCTTCGCAGAGTATTTATCTGAATGATTTAATAGCTGTGCCAAGTGCTAATGTTCAGTTTCCATCTTGTGCTCTCTGTTTAATTACGCTTTCTGTAAATATGAACCTGATATGAACCTCACAGGTCAAAGCCTTCCTTATCTTCCATCAACTACAAGACAGAACTGGAACTGACCATCGTCATGTACTGTACACTCACAAATGTCGTATTAGATCTGCATCTGAAAGATGAATGGGTTCATTTCCATTGAGGAATACTGCATTCGTTAGAACCTTTGCATCTGGAATTTTGTATAAAAAAATATGTATGAATAATATAGAATTCAATAGATGGTAAGCTTGCAATGACAGGGCCCTCTTCTTCATTACTAATATGTCTTAATGTGTCTAAATTATGTTGGCAATTTTCAACATTGTCAAATTTAATCTTAATCCAGTGTCCCATACAGCATCTCCAGTGGATAACGCATATTAAATACATGTATTTAATGTAATAAATAAAATCACCTATGTTTGGGAGCAAGTACCTAAATACATAAAATAAATCACCTACCTTTAGCACAAACCCTCCATTGCCCCATAATAATGCATTTTGAGCCCGTACATGTACAGGCTTTGTCATTAAGGGTCGTTAGGAAACTCGGCAGGTAGGTTGTTCCAAACATCTTAGAGAACTCAACACAGTTCCTTTGTGGATTTAGACTGCCTTAGTTGCTTCTCTCTCTTATGTTATCCCTGACAGACTCAACAATGCTCTCATCAGGTCTTTCTGGGGCCATAGCATTACTTCTAGGACTTCTTATTCTTCTGTACTCTGAAGATAGTTCTTAACGTGGGCTAATCAGGTACCTCGCTGATGATATTGCATGATGGATAAGTATCTGCCTGTACTTCTCAGAATTGAGGAGAACATTAGTTCTGTCCAAATCTTCACCTTCATTTGCAGAAATGCAGCCCAACTTGGCTAGAAACCTCCACCATGTTTCACTGTTGCCTGCTAACACTTGTTTGTGTACTGCTATCCGGCCCTTCAGCAAACAAACTGCCTTTTAGTACATTCAAAACAATTCCTGTGTTTTCATGAAAAGTTCAGTCGCTTGGCTTTGTTTCCACATTGGAGGTATGCAAGCCTTCCATAAAGACCACTTTATAAAGACACCAGACTGTAGATGGGTTTACCAAGTCCCACTGTTTTCTACAAATATTGAGTTGATGGTACTGCTGAACATCTTCATATTGTGAAGGGAATTAAGCATTATATTTCATCAGCTGCGTTTTATCTACGGTCCCGCACATTGCACATCTGGAACATCTGACAACTCCCCTCTTCGTTGAAATTTCTGCCTGGGAGAGACCTTGCTCATGCAGTATAGCTACCTTGTGTCTTGCTGCTGTTCTTCGTCTTGCTGCTGTTCTTCGTCTTGCTGTTCCTCACCCAGTTTTATTGCTCCTACACAGCTGTATCTGTTTCAGTTAATGGTTTCGTTTCTATCTATATATTAAATTGATGATCATTAGCACCTGTCTGGTATAATTGTTTAATCATACACCTAACTACAGTATATGCCTACAAAACCCCTGACTTTCTGCAAGTGTACATAGAGGAATTGATGCAGTTTTGAAGGCAAATGGTGGTCACACCGAATACAGATTTGATTTAGATTTTACTCCTGTTCACTTAGCATTTTGTTAACTGATAAAAAATAAATTATTAATATATCTATTCTTGAAAGCGTTCTTACTTTATAGCATTTTTTCATATCTGCCTAAAACTTCTGCAAATTACTGTATATTATATTTATTTGGAATTGAACATAATTATTGTTGGTTACAACCTCTGAGCGTAATACACTTTTTGTATAACACAGTCCATAGGTAGCACCTAGATATTGTTTTTTATTAACAATTATAAGGCCAGTGCCCTGCAGACGCTGACCCACAATTCTTGGCATTAAAACAAAACAGAGGTCTGGGTCCCACCAACCATTCACAGCAAGAAAGTCAGAAACTGTAGGGTACAGACAGAAAAAAGGAATAAGACAGAAAACGAAAAACATGGGGAGATTTTTATTAACGCGCGGCTCAGTTTATTTTCTTTGGATTGTCCAGTTTGGGTAATGCTTTGTTTGCTTTTTTTACGGGAAGCTCGCTGCCATTTGGAAAAGAGAAACAAAAGCTTTTTTGTTTGTTATTGTTGTTTTATTTATTTGGTCTGGTGTATAAAGACTTTATAATCACTTAATGAGACTCATTTTTAACTAGATGAATACTGTTTAGGCACTTCTGTTCTCAAACAGTAAATCAGTCATTTCCCTCAACTTAACTTGTGGACCTCAAACCATGTAAGGAGTAGCAATATATGTGATAAATATACTCTTATCCAGATTAGGAATCCAACTATCATTCTAGAATTCAAGAATGTCCATTTGTTTTCATTGGATCCAATTATTATTATTATTATTATTTATTGATTTATGCAGCACCATCACGATCATAATAATTAAGTGTTCTGTTAGATGAGTTCTTAAAGTAAATCTTTATAATTTGGATCCTATTTTATTTCTAACAATTACTTTCTATTCCTTGTCTCCTATCTCCAAGGTGAAGTCAGGAATTGGGACCTGGACAGTGTTATGGGCAGATGGGGGATTATTTGAGGATTCTCTTTGTTTTCTTTGTTGATTGCTTTTTAAGGTTTTAGTTACATATTCTCTAAGCGTATCCACATCATAACTTCACTTCCTTCCAGTAGAGTCAGGGATACATCTGCTAAAGCTCTGTGTGTCTACCTACTTCATCAGTAAAAAGAAAAGTTCACATATTGACATATCCCACCGTCTCATCCAAAGCTTTCACAGATTTAAAGACATGCCGAAAAACAAAACAAAAAAAAATGTTGCTTAGCTGCCAAAGTTCCTTGTATTTTTGTTATGATCTTCTTTAATATTGAAATAAGATAAGAAAAAAGAGAAGTTCTATAAGCAATTGATCTATATCTCTCCCATGTGTCCTAACAGTCTAAGAATCTGCCTCTGTGAGTGTATGCGGTAATCAGAGACAGGCAGCCTTCGAGCCTCAGAAATGTGTGAACAATTTTTGAATTGTTATAAATCTTTTAGTTTACCGTTCCTAGGATAATCTGACTCAATGATGACATCACAGTTTATCCCATTTTATTATTTATTTAATTTGTAACCAATTTTATTTGCAAAATACATTTGTTTTAAGTGGAAAATTAATCTCAAAACAAACATATTATGTTTTGATTTAATATTAAGAGGTTTTTTGCCACTATCCCTTGTAATCTACACAGTTGCTATAGTCTGATATGTACTAGAAATTGAAGACACATAAGAGCCCATTTAGTCCACATAATCTGCCAGTTTCCTGCTGTAAAAAACCTTATTCTGTCTTTGGTCTTGTTTTTTTATTTTAAGGATATTCCTAGGCATGTTTAAATTCCCTTACTTTATTAACCTCAACCACTTCTGCTGGCAGGTTGATCTACTTATCCACCACAGAGGGTGCTATATATTAACAGGATGAAAGGAACAGCCATGCCCTCCCCCCTCCTGTGTTCATTACACCATTATATTACTTTTAACATCTTTATGTTAGATTATCAGCCTGTTATTGAGATGACGTCATTTGAATACGGTTTACTATGGGCTTGATCATAGTTTAAACACTACTATAAAGTTATAGCCTATACGTTAAAAAATATATAATAATGTTACTTATTATGCAACGTTATTGAATGTGTATGGTAAAACCTTTCTGAACATGTGAAAATATAGAAAAAAGCTGGAGATCACTTTCTTGTACATTCTTGAAGGGCATCTGCTCTCCAGATAAAAGGTCCAAATGTGATTCTTTGATGTTTACTACTCCGTGGAACTTCTGATTTGTCAAAAGCATTTTAGATTTCCTTTTTGTACTTTCTCTGAATTTTCACCCCCTCCTCCAATATTTTTGGGGCGGGTAGAGAAATAGACTGCACCATGCGTTTGAAGTGCCATCACACCTGAAATAGATTATTCCACAAATCCTACGCTTGGATCTTTTCCCCGATACAAATAAAAATATTACGATGGAATCCAGCAAGACTTTACTTAGAAATTCAGTTATTGGCAACATCAGAGGCAAACGCAGCGCTCGTCTAATGATAGTAAAGCATGCCCTTCGTATTAAAGACGTGGCTCTAAGCAGGAAAAGCTGTGCATTTTATATGGATTACGACATATTTGAATACATAATGTACCTGTGTTTGACTTCAATGAATGTTACAGAATAGACCTGAACCCATTTACGGGAAAGACCTTTTGAAGTGTAGTGCAATGGATACAGACATCCATGATAGGGAACTGACTCCTATTACCCTTCCACAAAAACCTAGGAGACCCCGTCTGATACGGGGGCAGCCAGTTATATGTTTTATAAATATCTCATAAGGTCTTCATTCCGCAGAATAAAATGAGATTAGTTCTGCTTGCACTGGATATTCCTCTACAGCAGATGATAGATATTCTGGAGACATCCCAAATCATAGCTTTTGAAGGAAAGAAAAATATGATGGAAATATTATCATTTATAACTGGGTTAAATGAGTAGGAGAGATTTATATTTTGAACAAGAAAGAATGGTATGAAAATACGTTATAATCTAAAACTAGAGCCTCAGACATGTAGATGTAGTAGTGGAAATGGTGGAGAGAGAATTTAGCCAAATATGGGCCAGATGGGTGGAAAGATCTGCTGTGAAATGGTTAGTCCATTTGGGATCCCTGGGATACATTCAAAGCCAGTGATCCTGGCTAACCTGTAATCCGTGCATGGAGTATATGGTCACTTATACATATATTCTCTGTTGAAGCATGTGTTTTAATCATTTAAACAATGATGACCTTGTGACTGTTCTACCGCCGGACCTAATGACCATGAAGGAATTTGTTGCTTTTTGTGTAGACAAAATGGGAAACTCTTCTTCTGATTTGGTATCCATACGTTCTCCGTTGAGATGGGATGTCATCAAGCGCCCGGTAATTCTCACCCTCCTGCCACAAGCTCTTTGATCTCAGTTTACTCTGAACAAATGGTTTGTCAATACACTTTCCCAAGAGACAAAGACAGCTTCCTAGAGCTTTATTAACAAGAGTGTGTATTTTATGAAGGACAGGATGGAAAAGGAGATCAATAATTTATCTTTCTGATTATTCACAACTCAGCAATTTTCTAGATGCAGTAACATAAATCATTTGCATGTTTGGCTTCATTAGAAAGGAATAGTCAACAATTCAATAAAGAGAACATCAATAAATGTGATGTTTTTAATGACCACACATCACCAGTTTACTCATTGAACAAAGATAATGAGGTTGTATCATGTAACTGA
This sequence comes from Spea multiplicata, assembly GCA_009364415.1. Taxonomy (NCBI): domain Eukaryota; kingdom Metazoa; phylum Chordata; class Amphibia; order Anura; family Pelobatidae; genus Spea; species Spea multiplicata. Next base: position 6,828,423 of record VKOC01000006.1, read on the forward strand.
ATTGTGTATTACACATTACAGGCTTTCTAAACAGTTCCATGAGACGTGGCACTAATTTTCTTGGTTCAATATATTTTGAAAATATGATATTTGTGAATGTCATTTAGGATTGTAGCCATATCAAACATTAACCCTATATTTAATATACCGGTATATGCATTGTTATTGGACTATAGATTTTCCCTGGCACGGTAAGGAAGCCTCGGTTTATGAAGCAGATCATAGCTATTGTATAGTTTGTTCTTTTTATCTATCGGTATAATTGTTTTGGATATATTTAAGCGTTTAAAGAGTTTCATTCATGGCGACCAAGATTGGCAGCAGCCTGTGACACAGCCAGCATTATCTAATCAATTTCCTATCCTAAAGGTCTCTCCTTTCAACTAACTCACCCTTAACCCCTTAATGACAAAGCCCATACATGTACAGGCTCAAAATGCATCGTTTTCAATGGGTTTTGGGACCGCTTGAACTAATCACTGACAATCAGCAACACAGCAATAGAGATAACTTTAATGCATTTCAGGTTTTCAGATGGGGAGACCTGTGCTGGAGGAATATCAAGGGGTAGGGAGGGGTGAAGTTGGCCCCAGAAGATCGCAGGGCCAGCAGTTGTGGCCTGGGAACTCTTAGAGTTTTGCTTGGAAAACTCCATGTTCTGACGCTCCCCACTCACCGCCTATTTCCCTCTTAAATAGCAGGAACGCCCAGTCATGTCAGCGGGACTCCCTGCCCGCATCCTGGGGGCTCCGAGTAGCTGGGGGCATAAAGTTTCCAGTTACACAAATAGCCACCTTGCAATGCTAGCGAGGAGCCCACAAGGAAACTGCAATAGAGGTCTGTGCAGCAACAGCTCCTCAAAGGATCTCCCCAACCAGCCCATGCTCCCCACTGCCTACAAAATCAGGACAGTGGGTCAGCTGCCCTAACAAATTACTGAAAAAATATTACTAAAAAATCATGACCCTTCTGTGAAAACTGGAACATGGAACATGGAGGGTTTGGGGGAATATACAATAATATGTATACAGAACCTTCTACAGAAACTGTATTTCAGAAAAGGAGAGAGTGACTGCTTCATGTGTAACATAAGAAAAACAAACAGTTCGGCATTTATGTAGCTTAGACATTATTGCAAACAGTTTGAATATTTACTTAATTGCAAAATTTCCCCAATTTTCCTTCACTGAACAAGATTTCAAATATTTTAGTCATGACAGGCATGATACAAATATAACCCCATGAATAAACCACATGTCCCCGCTGCAAAAATGTTATTGCCCCTCGGTGCTTTAATCAAATAAAATGTAATTAGAAAGCTAGCATATGCTCTGCTGTTTATTAGCAGAAACCCCTCTTAGATTTATATGTGGCTGCGAATTAAACAGTAGATCGCGGCTCATGGGAAGAAAAGAGACTTGCAGGACTACTAATCTTAACATGCTCAGCTGCTGTTGGCCGACAAGCCATGCCGGGAGTTGAAACCTAGCAAGCAGCAGTGGTTATTGGGACATTTCCCTGTCCCCTGGAGATATTCTGACACCTACCCAAGATGAAGGAGTATAAAGCTCCGTAGAGTATTTAAACCAGTGTATTCTCAGCAATTAAGCACTGAGGTAGGTAACTCAGCAAGTGAGCTCCACTGGTTTGTCCTTTTGAAGCTATGACACTTTAATGATCCCACATCCCTTCCTGAGACCATCTCTTTCCTTCTTCACATTGCTGTAGATCGGAGTCTCCACCACCATATGCACTCCTCTGCTGCCTTTAGGACTGCTACGGCTATATTCTTTGAGTCAAAAGCTGGGATTTTTCAGCTTCTGAGAGAGAGGAAGTGAGTGAGAATCCATGAAGTAGAAAGTAGCAGCGCTTCCTGACGTTCCATTAAGGGTTGTCTTTAAACATAAGGCCCTGAGGTGACAATGTTGGTTACTATCCACGTGTTTGTGAATTGTGTTAGAATACAGCATGTAGATTTGTTCCCGTGAATAGCCAGGTTGGTACCAACTGTTGAATGTAAACATTTTGATAGTTTACATAGAACCTTTCACCTAAATCAGCTTGCGGACATTTAGTGAAGGCCAAGTATTGGACTCAATCTATAATCGTCTAACTCTGTTTCCACAGCTTCTCAGTTTCACACACTTGGGAAGTGCAGGTGCGCCCATTACCCCATGGCTTCCATCACTGGTTAACAGCAGTTGTTCAAGTAAATAAGACCTCAATATGTTTACAATTAGTGTTTTTTTTCTTCTTCAGAAGTTCATTAGACATCTGAAAGGAAAAGCCAAGTGCCTCCTAGTGAAATGGAGAATGTGGAATGGTCTACAGGTGTCACCAAATAAAATTTTTACTGCAAGTTTTAGTTGATTCTAACTACAAGAACATCTGAGGCAAACATAAATTAACTTGACCATTCCGTCTGAAGTACTTCATTATGGGTGAAATGAAGGCGGTTTAGGGTAAATAAATCTTATAAAAAAGAATCATCCCATCATTTAGGAACGCTGGTAAAAATGACAGTATACCAACTATCGCCAAATGTATTCCATTTATCTTTTTGCCAGTGGATTGGGGGATGCAGATCATACAGGACACTGTTTGTTTACATCCCAGTGTTAACAAATTTAAATTTAACATAAGAATATATGTGTATTAGAAGGGTGAACACTTTAGCCATTTTTCCAGGACACATATATACTTCACGTGGTGGTAATTGGCATGGCTAAAGCAATCTGCGAGTTTATACATCCCACATACTGCAGGGCAGCTCTATACATGTGCTCATTCTCATTATGTTTATAATATGGGAGCAGTCATATTAACTTCCTGCTCGCTGGATCTGCAGGATTATTACTTCCTGTTTAATTACTCTTCCTTTTTTGTTATTCCCGTTACTAGAAACAGTAAAAGTATTCTGTCCCGGATAACCAGTTAAGCATCGTAGGGCCCAAGGCTGCAGGAGGACACAGGGGCAAAGACTGAAGACCGGCAAAGGATCAGCTGTTAGGGGGCAGCAGAGGATGTTCCCAAACCAACCAACCATGCATGGAATATAACAAGGGGGTAGGAAGTATTCAATAGCACAGACCTCTCTTGCAATTCTGTTTCCACTTGGCAAGAAATGCCGGTGTATGAATTCATATTCCAGCACTACATGACATTAAATCTGTCTACTAGATTTAACGGTGGGTTCTATGGAGGGCTATATTGTTACAATACATAGGCAACCATGGCTTTATATTCTGGCTCTGCTATTAAGGGGGGGGGCAGATTAACAGCATGGGAGACAAGGCTGGATGTGGCTGGTCATAGGTTGAATAGAAATTTCATTTTTTTGCAAGAGCATGTAAGTGTCGCTTTAGTTTTGCTACAAATCTCAGCTTCGCTGTAGTAAAATACTGTAGTTGCTTCATTTTAAACCAATCATCTCCGAAGCAATTACACTGATTGAAAAATAATGGAAAGCACAAGCTGTAGGAAGTCTTAATAAATGAAATACAACTGTGTCTGTGTTTAAATGCTAGGAATAGCGACAACCATGGTAGTGTACGATAGAACAGATCTCCCCATTCCAAAAGTGAAATGACTGGAACACATATTTCCGAAGAATGCCGGCACGCTTGGAAAAGTTACAGTGCCTTTACCGGCCACTTTTACATGGTAGTCGGGTCTGAGCCTTTTTTATACATACAATTTTATTTTTTAATAAATACAATACAAAAAATACATTATATTAGTAGACTAGACTGCTATAGGTTGAGATGGTGAGGGGGTAATAGCTCATGTAGCCTATCTCATTACAGGACTTTATACCATGTCTGTTGCATTTATTCTTGGTGTCGGCAAATCGCAGGAGGCAGAATGTTCCCAGTGATCTGCAAAACTGCTAATGTTCTTTGACTAGTGTCAAAACCAATGAAACCGGCTTAGTTGATGGGGTGGAGGATTTGAGTACAACAACTTGGAAGAGAATAAAGGACAATGTGATTTGTCCAGTAATACATATACCATGCTTTTTGGATAAGGTTGTAACTGTTGTTGAGTAGTTGGGACAACACTTATTTTTTTTTTAAAGGAATTGAATTATTGCTGTAAATCTATGTGGTTTATGCCTTTTTAATAATGGATTATTGAATGAAGGGTTACTTACAGTCACCAGTTTGGCAATGAAGGTCTATGTGTTGACAATACTTTCCTCTGTACCTTGGGCATATTGAATGTAAAGCTATTGATCTTCTGTCAAAGGACACGTTTTCATTTCCGTTGATGCCTTTACATGAATAATGCAGAATTGAAACATACTTATTTTTAAACTATGTCATTAGCTACAAATGTTACAGGGACACTCCAGCCATCATATGCACTTTTATGCATGTGATACTTGGGTGGTCCCTTTAAATGTCCTTGTGGTCTCCAGTACAAAAGCATGGAAGGATACAGCAGAATGCCCCATATGTATTTGCCCCTTTCCCCACCGCCAGCTATTTGCTGTGCAGGACATGTGTCCAGTGCTGGCTCTGCAAATGTTCCAAGGGGATCAACCAAAACCCCCACAAAGCTATGCAATTGGAGCACTTTCCTGCCACTGATGCCAATCAGGACATGGAGAGGTTACATAGTTACACAGTTACATAGGCTGAAAAAAGACATGCGGCCATCAAGTTCAGCCTTTCCTATCCCCTTAATGACAAAGCCCGTACATGTACGGGCTCAAAATACATTGTTTTCAATGGGTTTAGGGACCGCCCAAGGGGCTATATCTGTTAATTTGTTGCTGTTGATCCAAAAGCTGCAGCTCTGGAACTGACACTTCTTAAGGTAACTTTTTTTTCCCCCTGGGTTGGAGAATACATATAAAACATTTTATAAACTTATAGGGGGAAAGATGGTGGCATGGCTATAACAAGGGGGTAGTTAGCTTACTATGAAGTGTGTGGAGAGTAACTGAGTCTCCACCCGAAGATTTAAGACACTCACCCACTAAGGTACTAACTCGGACATTCAGAGACGAGGTTCACCACTCATACCATAGACCACTGTTCAAACGCACCTCACTTGTTACTTACTGTATAACAAATAGCTTTTTCAGTCTAAGATGTTAGATAAAAAAATCTCTGGTGCAAAAGTGGTAGAAGTTGAGAAATCCGGATCATTCTATTGATTTACACGTACTCAATTTTTCCTTGTATCTCTGCCGTCGATGTTTGGCTCACTTTCTAAAGTTACATTTCTGCTGCTCTGTAAATTCTGTTAGGTAATATATAAACCAGACGTGGGCAACATGTGTTTGTAAACAGTGACAAAATATTATAATTTGGAAAATGTTACACTTGACAGGAATTCTATCAACGTCTACAACAGATTTTCAGAAGAAGTTTCATGTTTTTTCATAAAACTGCATAGGAGTATATATATATATATGTCAGGGAAGCTATAATGGACATATTTATAGCATATATGGTCGCTGTAGTTCTTCACATATATATATATATATGTATGTATATTTATATATGTATATATATATCACACACAGTATATTTAAACATCTGTTATCTGTAAAGTGTTGGAAGGTAGGATAACCTACATTAACTCCATGAGAATCTTAATACACAGAAAACACAATTTTAAATACCACTAATTGCTAAGTGGTTTCTCTAAGATAGTGTATTATTCACAAATAGGGTATTTCCCTGGACCAAGTGACACTTATCTGAGTTGTTTTACTAAATTAGCAATTACAACAACAACAAAAAAAATCAATATTCCCTAATGCTATTCTGCTAATGGCGAGGCATAATAATGGTGTGCGTGGAATGCTCTCAACAAGTTAAACAGGGGAAGCGAATATTACATAGTAACTCAATTTTGACTTAAGGTCTTCCTTATTTCCCACAAAGCTCTCAGAACTTCCTCTGCTTAAAATTACTGAATGTACTTTGATACATTCCTGGACAAGGCTGTTTGGTAAGCTGACTGATTTTCTGTAAAATATCAAAATAAAAAAATAATTTATTTAATAGCTACTACCTTAATATTAGATTGGAATCATTGGAACAACAATTTCAACCAGGCACAGAAATAGGGTTGCCACATGTCTAGGTTTTACCTGGGAAATTCCTTATTAAAGAGGTAGGTCCCAGATTTACCTCTTTGTGTCCCAGGAAAGGGTAGGTCGATGGCCGCGTGAGTCCACATTCCCCAGTAAGGGGAGCTGGGCAGCCTTTTAGGCAAGATAAGGCAATTGGTTATCACACTTAGCTGAAACATAGACTAGATAGCATGTGGAGGGAGGAACAACATTTAGCATGGTTTGTGAGCTTGTTTGAGAAGGGCTCTCCTTACCTCTCGTTTCTGTAATTGTTCTGTGATGCACTACTTGTCATTCTACCCATTATACAGCGATGAGGAATATCATGGCGCTATATAAAAAATAAATATTAATACATTGACTTTCTGTGTCTTCTCACCATGACACACGCAGGAGGAGAGTGGGGTTACAGTATCCAGATGGACATATGCTGTCCTTACTGTCCTTTTTTCCTCCTCTCTCACTCTTTTCTCTATCTGCTGTCTTTATTTTCTGTTTTATATCGTTTCCTCTTTCCTCCATTTTCTACAATGTCCTCTTTTCTTGTTTGCCTGTCTTTCTCTATCTTCTCCCTTTTCTCCTCCGCCTCCTCTACTTTCTTTTTTACCTCTTTCTCTCCCTCTCTCAATGTTCTCTTTTCCTTTCTCTCATGTCCCTCATCTATCACTACTAAACAAAACATTTTAGCTGTCTCTGATAAAATTACACCCATGGCCACACACCAGACAAAACCTTTCAAAGAATGCCATGGAAGTGGCTCGGCAAAAGGTAGCAGCCCTACACAGGATGGGCCTTACCCTCCCTGTATGTCCTTTTTCCTAAAAATAATCATTGACATTTCTAGTGTCTCCTGATGTGTTTGCGACGGAACAATGGGTACACAGAACATAGCAAGTAGTACATCACATAATTTAGTTTTACAGAAACACAGGTTCTGCTCAAATGAGCTTACAATGCTGTTTTGAGATGAATCACGATACACTGTATACTTATAGTACTCACAGTGGTGTGCAAATGTTTTAGGCAGGTCTAAAAATGTTGTAAAGTAAGAAAGCTTTCAAAATTAGACAAGTTAATAGTTTATTTTTATTATTTAACAAAATGCAAAGTGAACATAAGAAAAATCTAAATAAAACAAGTATTTGGTGTGACCAATCTTTGCCTACACTTGCAGAAAGTCAGGAGTTACTGTAGTTAGGTGTCTGATGCATGCAACCAAAGTCATTAAGAAGTATCTTCAGTGTAAATAAGAACAAGGAGTCCTAGAAGTCACAGTATGGCCCCCATGGAGCCCTGATCTCAACATCATTGCGTCTGTATATGAGCATGCATGTGTATGTGTAACAGTTTGTGTGTGTTATCATGTATGTATGCATGTATGAGTAAGTGTAATTATAAGCATGTGAATATGTGTAAGCGTGAATGTGTAAGTTTGGGTAAGCGTACATACAGTATGATGCCAGTGTATGTTGGAGGGGGCAAGGGGCCAGTATAGGCCACTTGGAATGACCTAGCCCTACCCTGCTGCACACTGTTCCTGACTGATCCAGTGTGTAGGAACCTACATAACATTCACTTCCTGGATGCATGCTGGATCAACCTGCACAGAGGAATACAGACACGGCAGTCCTGCAGGTACCTGAGGTGGGCAGGGATGGGCAAAGATGGCACAGGGATGCTGTTTGGGGGTAAAGATGGCACAGACAGGATATTTGGGGGCATAGAAAGCACAGACAAGCTGCTTGGGGGCTAAGATGGCACTGATAAGTTGCTTGGAGGCAAATGTGGCACTAACAAGCTATTTGGGGACAAAGGTGATACTGTGGGACATGTTGCTTGGTGGATTTGGCAATGGAATGGCAATGGGAAGAGTAATGGGGTAGGGAATGGCAATGAGAAGAGCACTGGGGTAAGAATGAGCAGAGCACTGTGTCAACGAATAGTAATGAGCAGAGAAGTGGGGAAAAGAATAGGAACGAGCAGAGAAGTGAGGTAGGGAGCAGGAATAAGCAGAGCACTGGTGTAGGGAGAGGAGTGAGCAGAGCAGTGGGGTAATAAACGCAATGGGCAGAGCAGTGTGGTAAGGAATAGGGATTAACAGAGCAGGAGGAGCAGAGCAGTGGTAGGAATAGCAGCAGCAGTGGGCAGAGCAGTGGTAGTGATGAGCAGAGCAGTGGGGAATAGCAGACAGTGAGCAGAGTGGGGTAGGAATGAGCAGAGCAGTGGAGGTAGGACAGAACAGTGGGGTGAGCAGAGCAGTAGAGGGCAGAGCAGTGGGGTATGAGTGAGCAGAGCAGTGGGGTAGGAATGAGCAGAGCAGTGGGGTAGGAATGAGCAGAGCAGTGGGGTAGGAATGGGACCCGCCCCCTCCTCCTCTCATTGAGATCGGAGGCTGAGCGCTAAGCGGAGTCAGTGAGAGTTGAGCCGCTTCCCAGCCTCCTGCTCCTGTGCTCTGCGCTGCTCACTCGTCCGGCTCAGCGTTGGATAAAGGCGCAGGACATGATGATGTGTGAGCCCGGGAGCCCGGATCCCATGTACACGGTATCTGCATCTCTGCTGCTTCTTGGGATGCTGAGCCCGGCTCTGTTTGCCTTTAATTTGGAAGTTGACAAAGTGACGGTGTACAGCGGCCCGGCGGACAGCTACTTCGGGTACTCAGTGGATTTCTATGTGCCTGACTCCAGGACGTAAGTGCCCATTCTTCACTTACCTGCACAAATTGGAGACAGGACAGTAAGGAAAGAGTTAACTGCAAAGGACATGCAAAGGGTGCAATTACATAAAATATGCCGTAATATCAACCCAGAATGACGTGATACATTATACATGATTATACATCACTGAGACTCAGAATCATTTAAATCAATAAATTGGTTAATAGAAATAACTGTATGCACGGTATTCAAATAAATATATAATAACAATACAAATAATAATAATAATAATAATAATAATCATATATTATAATAATGTCATAAATACATGTTAACCATTTGTTTTCCACATGAGTAGATGCAGTGTTTGCTAGTCCTGTGTCACTCAGACAGTAGATCATGTTTGCCCCTATCTGGCATACTAAAGTTTAAAGTTTGCCATCCCTTCTTTGCATTCAGTTCTATACATTGGTATAAAACTAGACTGAGCTGAGGACCAGAGTGCTGCTTGGTAGACATACTAAAACATAAGAAGGGTTTAACCCTTGGACTGTCAGAAGGAATCAGTGATAACTCATTGCAGACCACCTCATGCGTAGATAGCTTTTTAGGGATTATATGATGTTTGATCCATAGGATCTGTTTATGCTCAGAAAGTAACTGGACCTAAGAAAGAGGCAAGTGACTTGTGCAAGGTGTCTCATCATTACAGCAGACATTCTATCCACTATGTGGTATATGTGTAAGACAGTATTTATATATGCAATTAAACGTAATATTATATGCTTTTTAAATAATGTGCTCTCCATCTAATGTATATTACTAAACCATACGATATTTTCCAATTTGTAACAGTGCCTCTAGGACAATTTTCCCCTATTTCCATATTTCATTAATTAGAAAATGAAATAAATGGCATCTGATATGTATGCTATAAGATGCTATATTTGATCTGGTTCTCCATGCATTTACGGTAGAATCCAATGTGACCCTTTTGAATGAAATTATATTTTATGATATATTATATTTTTCATAATATGGGACATTTAATAAATTTTAGCTATATGTTGCAGTGCTCATTAATACTTTGAGGGTTTATTCATGGTAATTAGGGATGTCACTGTGTAACTATAAACTAGTAAAATGTACTTTCCGGTGCTAGTGAAGAAGAAGCAGAGGAGTATGATTTTGTAGCCATCTATTATGTCATATCTATTAAATTACAATATATGTTATTACAGGGCTAGTATCTTGATTGGAGCTCCCAAAGCCAATACCTCTCAGCCGGAGATCGTGGAAGGTGGAGCTGTGTACTATTGCCCATTTCCAGATAACGAGAGTAATGGATGCAAGCAAATCCCTTTTGATACAACCAGTAAGTATGAATATCTGTATCTCCGGATGGCCTCCATGCCAAATGCTCACTGCCTTTACAGAATGCGTTTGCTCTGTAATGCACTAAGCGCAGCTACTTAGCATGAAATCTTTCAATCTCTGACACATGACACAGCCTTCGCACTCCAAAAGTATGTGGCTGGAAAAAAGATTTTAAAAAAATCATTATCTGCTGGAATAGTTGTTGAAGTTGCTTATTTCAGTAAATAGAAGGGATTGTAAATAATGCAGATAAACACGTCAATGCATGTCAAATTCCTTATCTTCTTCATGATTTTCCTTCAATACTGAAGTAGGCTTGTTGTGCGACGTTCCATCTGGTGTTAGTTCATTGCTCTGATGACCAATGCTTTAGAAGTTGCAGAAATTTTTGGAGAACATTGAACACTGAACTTTGGGCTGTAAAATAGAAGCCTGTACCACTTCTGCTGAGATGCTATTTCTTCTAACACTCTCCTCTTTGTTCAACTACATAACTGCAATGAGATGGACCAGGGATGCAAATTGTCCAGATATCTTAAGACTGCTATGCATGCTAAATTACATACATGTGACTGCCTGATGGATACATGCAGCCACACGCTACACTCTTACAGTCCATGTAAACACCTTCCAGCTGGGGCTCATTTGTTCTGGTGTCTTTGGATTAGCAGTTTATTTTAGTCCATTGTAGGTCTCGATATTGAACCTTTGACTTGTCTTCTTATTTTGTGTGTCTTCTGCCTTCCTGTTTTCGGGTTGTTTGCATCGCCTTTGTTTCAGCCCATGTGCGGCTATTTATTTGCAAGCTAGTCTATTCTACTGTTGTCCTTCTCAGATATTAATGACTGCATGGGCATGCGTTGTGCTGAAGTTGGGCTTCAGACTATAAGACTCTTACAGTGTATTTTATTATATGATGTCATCAGCTTTAGCTCAGTCAGGGTTTTAGTTAGTTGTATGACAATATTATGTGTCAGCCATGTTTCTGTTTGCTTCATACATGCCTCATTTCTCTGGTTAATGCCGCGGTAAAACTCCAGAGTTAGAGTTAAACTCCAATAACTAAAGTATGTCTGCACCTATTTATCTGACACTATATATAATCCACTCTGTATTCCTTAAGGTTCAGACATTCCGATCGGTGTTAAGGTTGAAGCTTCCTTTCTGTTTCAAGTACTAGATTGATCCTGGAGAAATGAATATGCGTTAAATCCCTAAAAATCAATCTTGGCACCTTAATAAGCGGATTCATTTATTTTTGTCTGTTGTACGTGAATAATGAAATGAATGTTGTGAATATGTATCCATTATGTAATTTGCGTGTGTATGTGAGTTTGATGAACGTCTGCGTTCTTGTGAAGCATGTGGTTTTCTTTCCGCTTCCAGGAGGGAATAAAGAAACTCATGTAATCGTGTTTATAGATGGGGTGCAACACAACACCCTGGGCTCATCATCCTTTATATGCTGTTTTAGATGTAACTGTATGTAGCTATTATGGAGCAAATAAATGCAGCAAATTACAGCCAGGTTGAAATGGCCTAATTTTGTGTTTAGGCATTGGGGCTCCTAGGACCAGGGACTGCACATCCCTGTTTTCTGTGTGCAAGTGGGAACCACCTAAACAATCATCTTCATTTCTTGTTATCAGGACTTAGGGCAAGGGTGTCCAACCTGCGGCCCTCCAGCTGCCATATGCTCTTTCAGCTAAGGGGCTGGCTGAGGAGTATGGGAGATGTAGTCCTGCAGCAGCTGGAGGGCCGCAGGTTGGACACCCCTGACTTAGGGTATTAAGTCATGGCTCTCTTTTGGAGGAAACCGATTGGCTCTGTAAGGGTGTAAGGAAAGTTTATGAGGCAGTTACAAAATCACATTTCCATACTCATGCTTGTCGAACATACGTGCGATCGGCCATCACTGATCAGCAGTGCTACAGAGCCTATGCTCCACAGTGCAATGTAAAGAAAAATAATTAAACACGACTATCGGAAAAGAAAGGAAACTATAAAGAAATGAATATACTTAAAACGGAATGTTACAGTAGCTGTTTCCACTCGGTAGGAGAGGCAGCATTCAGTACTTTAAACAAAACATACCCTAAACACCATGATGTGCCCACTGGGGGTTATTAAAAAAAAACAAACAATGGGGCACAAATAGCGTTTTTCAGGTTACGTTATTTTTTCTAAGTGAAAATTCTGAAAAAAAATGTAATTTCTGGGACGAATTAGTAATCTGCCAGATTATTCCTTTGTGAATGGTTACTCCACTAGTAATCGGATGTCCAGTTATTTAATCCTAGGAGGAGGCAAACTTTGTCAACTGGACTAAAGCCTCAGTGCTTTGCTTTGCCAATATCCGCCATGGAACACAGTGACCTCATTGCATAAACATAACAAAATACAGTACGCCAGTAGTGTATGCATATGGCATAGAAATATATTTATATAAAATGCAATGTTTGCTGCTTTCTTGTAGGACATAACAGTCTGTCGTGTTTTCACAGACAGAAATAATCCCTCAGAAGAACAGAGGGAAGATCAAAAGCTAACACTGATGGAGTAGTGAATTGTATTCGTTTCCTCATCCAGATACATATGTTTCTTATTTTTTACACAAAAATGGCTTTAGAAGAACACAGCCTGAATACATTTCTATGGCCAGTTAATTGCCTTACACGAGAGCATCATTGTGCATCGCAAGTTCCAATTTCTTAAGGAAGGGAGTCATTTGGCTGAAAGGGGAGGAAGACTTTATTTCAAAGTTATTTAAAGAAAAACAATTCTAAAATTGACTTATTCTTTAAAGCAATCATCAAGTTTAAATATTAATGATATTTATTAATATTATAATGTTTATTTATTTTAACCTAAGCCACAGATATCTGCAGTTCCTACACCGGTGAACGGGTTCTTCTTGACTCTCTAGTCTAAACTGAGGGGAAAAGTACCAGCATTGCATTTTATAGAAAAAGAAATCAGGTATGAAGTCAGTGCATTATTTGTGAAGCAGTTACTAGGGTAAGAAATGACCACATAGAGTGCAAGAGAAGGACCTGCTACAGACGAGCTTCTCATCACAAAAGACATATAGAATATAGACAGTGACAGTGACAGTCGTTATTGTACCTTACGCAGCATTGAAATCTGCAGTCTGGTACAGTAGGCAAAGTATGCATTTTTTCATAGCGGAGCCTGATCAGGGCCAGACTGAGGATTAAAATTGTCTTTTGGCACTTTATTACCTGGGGTGATAAATGGCATACATACAGGTGATGGACAATGTGACAGCGTGCAGGGAGCAGAGCAGTGAAGAAGCTGTATAGAGTAAGGGGCAGAGCAGTTCTTTCCTATACCTGGTTCTGATGCACTCAGTGTACCTGACTCATCTGCCCCTGCATAAGAAATAATTGCTCTGTACCCTACTATGTATAACGTCTTCACTGCTTGATTCTGCTAGATTTTAAATTGTTGCCATGGAGGTAAAAGATTGGGGGCCTGAAGACCGGCCCCGGATATCAGTATTTCCATCTGAATACAGAAGCAATGGTTTGTGATGTATAATGTAGAGCTTTACAAAGTTATTATTAGTACAGTGTTACACCGTAGATTCTGAAAGGCCAGAGTAAATTCTGATCATTAAGGAAAACGGAATTAGCATGCAAATGACTGAATCTCACATTGAGTTTGTGTTACAATAACTTAAATTAGTTCCTTCGCTAGAACCACAGAACATTATGGCCCCACATGTATTTGTGTTTGTAGGAAGTACCAGCTGGCAATAGTACTGGTATTATACATAATCTAATTAGGGTCTACAGTACATCAAAGCCACCCTCAGCTTGAAGGAAATATACAATTAGCATGACTGAATCCACAAAACGGACAAAACTTATTTCTAATAGTGATCATTAGTTTTCCCAAAAATATGGCTGTGTATGTTTCATCAATCCACTACTGAGCAAACATGTTCTTCAACCTTCTGGCCCGCATATTACTTATCACAACATATTGAGTCAATTCTAAACTCTGAAGAGGGCATGCAGGTTTAAAGCATTGTATATTTGGGTGATCTAGGTTGTCGAGGTCCCCTAACCAACAGTAGATGCCCCAAAACAGGAATGCAATCTTTTATTTTAATCAATTGTTTTACTGTTACTTATTTCACAGCATGAGGGTTATCACCCTGTTTAACCCCATGTCTAAGTCGGCCTCCAACCATCAGGCCTGAGGATAGGCCCTGGCATTTTAAAGACACCAACCCAAAGGTTAATTGATATTATGTATTCACTTCATCTGGAAAGTAGGCCACGGCTCCATGGCCCATTGGTCATGTGCACCATATAGCCTGTGACTAGCCCAAGTGTGCTGCCTGAACTGCTATTAGCACATTGAAAAAAAAACTGGCCTTTGTGGGACTACTAATATGCCAGCACAGAAAGACATGGGTTCGCCATCAATTGTTTCTTGGGTCTGATTTATGTGCTATATTAACACTGAATGTAAATCAATAATTTCATGTTTCATGTGAGACAGGGCTCGTTAGCATTAGGACTCCATTTCACAAATATCAACTTATATGTTGGATGCGAGGTATAGCCTAACCACAGCTGGTATAACCAAGCTTTCTTATCACAATATAATTCAGTGAACTATCCCTAAAAAATTCATAATAACATTGACTAGATCAACTATTGTGTGGTACTTAAAGTAAAAGATTGAGATTACTTTTTAAATATCGTGTACCTCCTATGCCAGGTCCATATTGTCTGTGACTTTTTTTTTTGGTATTTTTTGTAATTGTGATATAGTGTCTGGGATATGCTCCAGCGTGTTAAACCAAAGACCATATCTGGCCCCTTTTGTAAATATATTGTGCTTCATTCCTAAATCACCAGCTTCTACTAATGTGACTTTGGTAAATGTGTATTTCACACGTGTGAGCTGGGTTGTGTCTCATCTTACATGTCCAGAGTCTGTACAGAATGTCACAGCAGACAGATAATGAAGAACAGAAGAAGTTCATTAGCTGTGACTTGTTAGGGAACGTATCATAGGCTGAAACATGTGGGAAATCAGCTCACTTCGCAGAAGTAAGGTTGAAAGAATGGGCTGCCTGCTTTCTATTAAAACCTGCAATATACTGTAATTGGGGTGAGTACTTAAGCATATGGTTTCCCTTACACGGACATCTGCAAAGTGTATAGGAAGTAACGTCAAAGAGTTGTCTCCTATGGCATAGTGTGTATATGTGTCAGCTACTGCTCTTGGTAGTAACAACTGGGTCTTAATCAGTCATCAGTCTCGTCTTAGATTCAAGTATAGCCATGTGCCTATTAATGCATAATTTCCTCGCTGTTTTAACCTCTACTGCTCTTCTGGGAGGCTGTTCCCTTTATCTACCACCCTCTGAGATACGTTTTGATAGTTGTAGTTGAACAAACCTACAAAGAGTTCTGCAGAGTGATGGTAAACAGAACATAGTTTCATCTGGCGGAATGTGACTCTGAATTTTTTGTTTTCTTGCTATAACATTGGTTGAAACTCATATCCAACCCTAAAACTAACAAAAAATAAAAACTATGGTTGGAAGCCGGCCAAATTCTTGAGAATTAGAAAAATATCCAGACCCTTTTCTGTGGTCGCATTGTCAGTTTAGGACTCTTTCCCTCGGCTAACGCGGAAAAGTTTAAGTTCCATAAAATTCAGCAGGTCTGATCAGAGGTAAAACATAAATATCCATTTAAAGCTAATTTTCTATTTTTTTGTATCCTGCTGCTAGCATTTATTATGAAGCCATCGACATTTCCTGCAAACCGGTGCCAAATTCGCTTTTAGAACTAAGGAGACGTTATAAAGTTTACATGTAGCCTCTATTTTCGATTTTGTATCTTTGATGATTTGCCAGAACACTTTACTTTTTATTGTTCTACTTCTGTAACATAGTAAACACAATAAGACAACTAGACATAAATAGAGTATTTTTTCTCACTCATATGTAGAAAATCTACGTTAAACCTTTTGATAAACCGTTATGTATTGGAAAATTCACTTAAATGAAGGTTGTTAGTAGCTTTATTAACAGTGGTAGTGAGCTTATAATAGGTATTTGAATTGATGAATTAAATTAATATTTAAATTAGCTAATTGGTGCTTAATCTGTTTTTTTTTTTAAATGTAAAAGAAAAAAGGAAAGTTTATACTACTGATGATTTTCTGGAATGCAGGATGTCTTCCAAAACACATACATTTTACAGGCTGTTGTCAACAATTGTAAAGAGCTGAGAATTCCCTACAATTAATTACTCAATAAGAGAATTTAGTAGATACAATAAAAAAAGCAATCAAACAAACAAAACTGGATAATCTATTATTTGAATAACTAAAGTCCAAATTAGTCTGTATTTAACCAGGAAAATGCTCAGAAGTTGGGTCCATTTCTAGGTATCTCTAAATGATTTTCAGGGCAAGCTCAAACCCAGTTTATTCCGCAGTTAAGTATTGTTTCTTGATCCGGGGTAAAGCATTCACAAAGTAATAGTTTGAGGTGTGCCTTCTTCTCAATCAGTCATCTTCTGAGTCTCCGTAAATGCTGGAGCTGTAAGGAGGAATCTCTGCATATGCAGGGCTTCAACTCAGTATACTCACTCACACTCACACCTTGTCTGTTAGCACTGGCATGTTTATGGCTTTCTATATATATATATATATACAATATTGTATTGGACAGAAAAGACTAGAAGAAAAACATTAAAAAGAGAAATACATGTCTAGTGTTACTTACGTATACCGTACACATGTCAGAATCACTCTGCAAAGACTTCTGTGTGTTTATGCTTTTTTTCATTTCCACTTATTATTTGGCTTTTTACGGTCCAGACAATGTGAGTGGATTTGGGTAAATTGAATGTATTTCAATCCGAGTTAGATTGTAGCAGAAACAGTTATGCAGATTTGTGTGAAATGAGTGGTATTTGACCACTTACCCAAGTTATCCTTTCCCTGACAGATAACAGGAATATCCGGATAAACGGAACCAAAGAGGCCGTTGAGTTCAAATCAAACCAGTGGTTTGGGGCAACAGTCAGGTCCCATAAGGAAAAAGTTGTGGTAAGCATTATGGTAAAATGTATAGTTTGGATTTCCGGATTAGCGCATGTTTACTGTTTTGTTTCTGCTTTTTTTGTTGTTTTTGTTTCGTCATATTGTATATGTTCATATTCACTGAACCATACAGAACAGATGTTTGTTTACAACAGCAATAGTCTTGTTTCTCAAATGCCAGCCCAGACTTTGTATACTTTGGTCGTGAACAGTTTGTCAGTTTTGGCCATGATTCAGTGAAGCTTTTTCCTTATCTCATGTTACTGCTCGTTGGACAATCATTGTCCATCTCTTTGACTCCCTGTTAATGGCAGGGTCATTTTTGTGGGTATCTGTAGAACATTCATGGTTAGAGGTACTGAAAGAACAACATTGGAACCTTGTCTGGTAATGTCAGATAGATGTGCATTCATGTTTTCATAACATTAGAGGATGACCTGATTTCCTCTTTGATCTGGGTATATATACATAAGACCATTGGTGCTCCACCTGATGCATGCTCCATATGTCACCCAATGTTATCATTATTATTATTATTATTATTATTATTATAACTTCTCAGCTATACCAAGCTAGATGTCTCACCCATTATCTCCATATACAAGCCAACGAGTAGGCAGAAAGTAGGCAGAGCTAAGCACTATTCTTCTCAATATGGAAGTAAAAAAGGCTGCCATGGGAGCCCAGTAATCTGCTGTGATACCCAAAATCTATAGGGTAGATATGGATAGTTGGCAGTTATGAGGATAGATTATACATATTCATTCATCCTATGCAGTGCATTGATAATATGGTGAGAGAATTTAAACATGAATGGGATAGGCATAAAGCTATCCTAAATCTAAAGCAATACCAAGCACTGATTTAGGTCTGCTGTACAACGGAAAAAATGGGCAAACTAGGTGGGCTGAATGGATCTTCAAATTCTGCCTTGAAATGCTATGTTTCTATAACACTGTAAGTTATAGTCACATTTTAATATAAACACAATTTTAACACACTACATGTTCTCCATAGGTCTATTTCTCTGGTTAAATCTTAGTAAAATCTTATAAAAGAGATACCATAATCTAAACAATATGAGTTTAAAATTTGAGTTTTTTTGTAATGTTGGTGTGTATTTTTTAATGTAACTGTCTTTATAGAAAGTAATGAAGGTCCCCTGGGGCGATGTGGTTTAAAGGGACACTAAGCATGTCATTAGAACCTTAGTGTCAGATGCTAAGATCTTTCAAACTTCAGTGTGAAATTTAAAGTAGAATTTAGAGTGGGTAGGACATAGGGACAAAAAGGTTGTTTTTCTATACTGTTTTAGCTTTTTATTTAACCCTTAGAGTATTAGATGGTCAGGCAACGCATTCATAGGTTTGTACTAGTACCTTTCGTGTGTGACATCTGTGTTTTATACATGTAGGCCTGTGCTCCCTTATATCATTGGAGAAGTGTCAAGACTGTCCAAGAAAAGGATCCTGTTGGAACGTGTTATGTTGCCATCCAGAATTTCAGTGCTTACGCGGAGTACTCTCCTTGCCGTGGACGTATGTTTACCTGTTGTTTAAAAACTTCTAAAACACCTTTTTTTTTAAACACTCAAAGCTTTTAGAATATTTTTTTGGAATTCAAAAATCTTATCACCTGAGAAAACTAGAACTCGCTAAATATTCTAAGATGGAAAGATTAATTGGGTGATTTCCTTCCTGCGGACCTCTTTGCTTTCCATGTGTATGAACCTTGCGTTTCTTCTGTCTCATGATTGTCATAATATAGTCCAGACCTTAAGTTGAGGCGATTGGCAAAGCAAGAGTAAATAATAAGGAAAGGGTACTCAACATCTCCTCATCTGACCAATACTGCTTGGCAAACTAATAAATGTGTGTGAATAGTGAATACTTACATATTAATTCCATCTGCAGACAATGTCGATCCTGAAGGGCAAGGTGTCTGTCAAGCAGGATTCAGTTTGGACTTTTTCAAGGTAATAATATTCCTTGCGGGTCACATTTGGGGGGAAATGCTTTAATAAGTAACTTTTATTGCTTCAGTACCAAACTGGCCAGTGCAGGTGATTTTAGCAGCTTTCTGTCGGCGCGTTGCCGCATCATTGTGATAAATGCTTCTTAAAAGACATCTGGTCTCGACAACTCCTTGATCTCATCTGTGGTGTGTGTCAAAACTAAAGCCTTCTTCAAAACCCATAGACAATCACTGGCAACATGCATGTTGTTTTACAGTGAAGTGCAAATGGTTTAGGACAACATGAAATAATTAAATGTGTTGACTTTAAAATGTAAATTTATTGACTTTTAACCCCTTTCAACTCTTTAAAAAACTGTTAGTATGTGGTATGTCCTCCTCTAATTACATTCACAGTTTTAACATTCTGAGACATATTCTTTACTTCCTCATCATAGAAGCACATGCTTATCACACTGGATATTAAAGGCCCCTTTGATAAATAGTTGATTTTCCATGTCTAGCTTTGATGATAGCCCCGTCCCCAGGTCATTGACGCATGTTTATCATTAGGGTGATAGGGTGCAAGGTCTAACTGTAGTATCCCATATTTATATGTAAACGTCTGTAACTGTAGTACAGTATATTAATGGATGCTCATTATTATAGATTTAGTGGAAAGAAATTTGGTAAACAATTTTATTGGGTGAATTTTTTTTCCAATTTTGGCTGCACAGCCCCCAAGGCGTGTGGTATCGGTGCCACTCATCCTTAAGAGAGAAGACAGCGGCACAGAGGTGTGAGCTCTGGGGGTGAGTGTGATTCTGCCCTGGGTCAGGAGTAGGATCGCCCCCCAGCCTAAATACACCACTGATAAGCCCCCCAGAGCTTAGTTGTTATTTATCAGATACATACCGGGTGTTTGCTGCCATATCACTGGCAATGAGTTTTTTCCAGGACACGTATGCATTTCACATGTCGCAGACACAAGTGATGTCCTGAAGTATGTGGGATGTATTCAGCTATATATCACGCATACTGTAGCACAGTACTGGTCAGCAAACATGTAATATATATGTTTCTTGGAAAAAAATGGTTGCTCTTGTCACCATCTTCTAGATCCATGGCATGACATGGACCATATAGCTTAAAAAATGTTGCAATACGGGGCTAATTCTAAAGGAAAACTGTACTGATCATGAGGGATTAATCTCTTATATTTTCAACACACATTCTTGAAATAGTGATAAATAGACTGCGATTTCCAAGGATACATAAAGTACAAATGAAGTATCCGTGTCCTCGTTGTTTAAAGGGTCACTGGGATCTGAGTGTCTTATTTCATATTTAGTGAACAAGAAGCAGATTGGAAGTGTATGTTCTTGGACGCGGTGTGGAAGGTTATGTAAGACATAAGTATTTGAAAATAAACTATCTGACAAAATTACATTTTTCAACGTTTGTACGTTAAAACTGTTACATTTGTAATAGCAAAGGCAAGTTCATTGATATTTATTCGTGTTTTACTAATGTTTGCTCATACACAGCTGCGTTGACAGTGATATTTCTCAGCTGCTTCCCTTGGCTATATTTTGGAAATCTCCAACTAATTAATTTGGGATTTACTGCGTGAGCCGAAAAGTTTTATCTGTAACTTATTTATCAAAGCTGTCGGGCTACAGCTTGCGTTTTTTTTTTACATTAGATTAGGTAATGTATAGGACAAACCTCTGCTCCAGGATATGCAAAAAAATATATTTGAAAGCGTCAGCCAGCCCCATTTATTTTATGATTTCTTGGCTTTTGTTGTACTTTTTTGACACCTTTTAATCCATACAACTTTAAAGAACAATTATTTTATTTTTTACATTACAAATTGGTTTAAAAAAAATCTGTGTTTATATGTGAAAAACAGTGATGGGTCCTGGGCCCAATCTCTGTCCATGATCGTCTATCCTGGCATCTATCCTGGCAGGGATAACGTGCCAATGGAATGGATGGGACATTCAGTACTGCGACATTTGTATAGGATGTGGGAGAGACATTTTCCTATATTTAAGTTCACGTTTAAAGATGAATATAATAATAAAACAATTAGTATGTCTTTAATATGAAAGCTGTTCTTTAGAATGGTAGTATAAATGATAAAAGGCTGGCCCATTTTGTGCTCTGCATATCACAAACAAGGGCGTTTGTTATCATATCGCTGGCTTTTTTTGTAAAACTGAGAATATACCCGAGTGATCTTGGTTGAGTGTAAACCCTAGCTCAAGCTGGCTTGTTACGATGGAAAGAGTACTGTCTGTAGCCCAGGCAGCTAAAGCACCTTCTCCACTTTGGTAGTTAGGCCCTTATGTGTCCAGAAGAAAGACTTCTTATATGTAGTGGCCAATTCTACTTCAAGAAGCTGAGCCGGGGTCCAGTTTTTCCCCAACTAATGTGGTCCATCTCTTCCTGGAAACATGGTTACATCAAGGGTTTCTCTTCAACTTTGCAAGGAATACAAACCATGATGTTCAGCCGGCCATTGGTCCAGCCTTGGCCGACCATTTCTATGGATTTTGTAGTTTGTGGTGAGAAGGTGCCTGTTGGCTTCCTCTGGGTTTATATGTTACCATGTGTGTCTGTTTCTCCTTGAGGTGGCCTAATGTATTCACTGAATAAATAAAGATTATGAAATGACAGTGTGTAGTCTGTAATACTTTAAAGGCTACAGAAGGATGAAGGGGTTTTATTGGTGGAAAGGAAGGTACACAACAAAAAGTATAGTTTATTGTGGCGTTGCAGTAATAATTTCAAGGACCCTTTTGTTTAGATGTTGCAGACAGCTCACACATGTAATGAATTAATACGTTTCATTCTTCTGTCTAGAATGGTGACATAGCTCTGGGAGGACCGGGCAGTTTTTACTGGCAAGGTAAGATTAATGTATAGCTGAAACCCGTTCAGCTCTGGTCATCAGTAAATGGCTTTTTCTGTGAGAATAGAAACATGCATGGATAATTCTACATTATTCATTCCACATTTTTAGTTCATTGAAGAAATTGTTATATACTGTAACAAGCAGTATAAGAATAATTAAATGTTGAAGAAATGGCAAATATTTTTTTTCCCAATGGTTTAAACTATTTTAATGAACGAAATGCTATTTTATACACTATTGTGTTCGTTTTCAATGGCAATTCTTCCAAGTCCAAAATGAATACAAACAGTAAAGCAATAACAGTTATTACTATAATACGAGTTCATCCATTTCATAAAGTGCTTATTAAAGAATGTGTTTATTTAAAATATGTGTATAGCTTTATTACTTCTATGTAATATGCAGATCCCTCTCTGGGAAAGGAAAGATGCCTGGAATATTCAGCTCTGCATCCTGTCAGTAGTGAAACTGCTTGTCACGGTCATACAAACTATACAAACCCATTACTATTGATAACAATCCCTGCATATAGTCACGTAAAGGGACCTCTGGTCTTCCGACAAATTTCTGGTTCAGAAAAGTTAGGGAAAAGTTATAGTGCCAATCATTTACCGATTCAAGTTGTGTATAGGGCTGCCAGTCACTTACTGGTAGGGACGTCAATCGAATACTGGTTTAAATTGGGTGAAGGAATGCCAGTCACTAACTTCTTGACACCATATGCACCCACGTACCTCGCCCTATGTAAAAAAGATACTCAAGATTATATATTTTATCAATCGATCTATTTGGTTAAGAAAAAATGGGACAAAACCATATGATTATTTTGACAACAAATTTTTTTTATTTGTATTAACACACACCATTGTATTTGCGTATGTGCGTTATGGTGTGCATTTGTGATGTTGACAAAAAAAAAAAACAATTCAAAATTAGAACATAAATAAAGATAATTCGATTAGGGCAATTGAGTTAGTCAACACCCGGTAGCTGCAACTCTAACAGAATTTGTGGATTTCTCAAATTAACCTAGGATCTAAAAAGTAGTGTTGGGAAACATTGTGTGTCATCCCAAATCCTGATGTATTTATGGTCCCCAAAGGATTGGAGTTTGGCAGCACGGGGGGAGTTTGTAGAAACTGACAAAAAAAGTAATCCAACTAAATATACCCGTTTTTCCATTCATATGTATCTTGAGAATTATTAACCAACTAATTAAATCCACATTTTTAAATATTAAAAATATGAATTTGATACATCCCTGGAGAAATATTAAAAACACATTCATTGACAATAAGCATATGCTAATGGCGTGCGTAGTGCTACATGGCGTTCCTACAAAATATTGGCAAGATATCTAAAATATGAATTATGCACTTACTTTATAAATTAGTTTCCATTAACCTCTGGGGCTAAATAATTCAAGTACTTTTTGGAAATGTTCTTTAACGATACATATGATCTACAATAATATATTGTGTAGGTTCTGTTAACCCTCGACATTTTGCGTTTATAGACTTCTGGTAATAAAGTGAAGACAGATGCCAAAAAAGCATTTATAACAGGCTGAACAGATCAAATGGGTTAACACAATAGTTTTATTAGTTTGTTCACCCATAATACTTTAAGCTTTAAATACAGGCGTAAATAGATTTTTCCCCCTTTAATGTGTGATTAGATGTCTAGGGTTTTCTCTAGTATATTATTGGAATAATTATATTGATAATTGTTTTATGTACATATTAACATGTGGCTTTCTAAATCAGCTGACCCTAAGATTCTGGAAATAATAACCCTTTAATAGCCAGCCTTGAAGATTCTATCCAGTGACTTGCCATAGGTGTTAACCAAATGGCTCCAATATCAGTGCTGATGGAAACCACAACTTGTCATTATTTAATTATTTAAGATACACTTAATTGAGTCACATGCATTCAAGAAGGGATATCAACCATAACATACTGTAAGCATAAGCACCAATTGGGAGTCTGATATGATCCAGGCAGCATAGAATAGGAAGGAGTCAACTCCAAACTGTGTGACCCTGAGATTTTGGCCTTTCACCTGAAGACTCCGAAACTCAAGGTCAAACCCTGAGATTTCCCAGCTATGCCCAAAAGGTGATCATGATTCTTTCCATATGTTCATTCCCTAGGCCAAATGGGCTTTCCATGGACCACTAATGATCTGTGGAAACAGTGAGACCTATGACTCCAATGTCCTCACTTGCTTCTTCACCAGTGAAAGGATGGCAGGCCGCGATGCCATACCCTAGCTACTACCTGTGGCTCACTGGCGTCTTTCTGGTGTTGGCATTATTTTTTTAAAGAATATTGATTTAGTATTGATTATATTGATTTTTTTTTGTAAAATAAATTTAGGTCAAGTATTCACTGCCAGTATCGCAGAAATAATTAAGGGCTACTCCTTCAAGACCATTATCAGGAAACTAGTTGGAGAGAAGCAAACTAGGATGGCCCAGTCTGAATATGATGACAGCTACCTGGGTAAGAAAAAAATGATGTACTGTAAGTGTGTTTACTGTTAATAGTTAAGAAAAATAAAATTTACTTCCAGGCATGACCCTCTGCATTGCTTATCACATTGAATTCCAAAAGGTTAAAGTGAAAATAGTAGCTATTTTTGGAGTATTGGGAGATATACCAGGTTCTAGTTAGTCTAGTTAGCTGATTTCCTCAACTTGAGTGCGAGTCCTCTGCACATACTACAGAATTTATAAAACGCCCACTTAATTGCTGGTCAGGGAAGACTGGAGGATTTTGCCAACTGGCTCATGGCGCCACTGCCCGCAAAAGCAGCACAGCTGGGCAGCCATGTGGGACAGTGCCTGTAAAATCAGGACTGTTCCATGGAAAACATGGGACTGTTGGGATGTATGGCTATTAGACTCCAACTGTTTTGTACAAATCCTACATAAGTATCTTGTTTTACAGTTATCTTTGTTCAGCTCTTTATAAAGCAGCACTTTGTGCTCACTCTGAAAGAGTTAATAGGAGTTTAATTTCTTGTAATCTGTACTGAACCACCATGCCATTCTAATCACTCAATAAATTATAGAATCCATGATATATCTACAATTGTTACAATAATTCATTGCAAAAACAGGATGTAGTCAATTTAGAAATTCCCTTCCTAGAGTTTTGTTCTAATCCTGCCAGGATGTTTTATTTTTATGCATGGAGAACATTTGATTTCCTTAGTAACCTTTCGGGCAGAAGAAACCGAATATTTCTTCAAACAAAATGCCGTTTTTAGTATGTAAAAGGAATTTTATGACCAAAAAAACCTCAAAACATTAAGCTAATCACCATTTCTCTAAATATTCTGGTTGAAGAGGGAAGCCAATATGCGAAACTTAGAATGTATTGTCTTGCTGTCAGAATGTTCTTATAGACATTAACAAGAATGACACATTTAGCCAGAAATATTGTAGGGACACAGAGCAGAAAATATAGAATAATTAGGGTAAAGATATATATATATGTAAATACATTTTTTTTATATTTCTCTTTCTGTACCTTTAATGTTATTAAATGTTTGGTTCACCAAACTAAAAAACTACATTTTGAATAAATTTTTTTACAAAGGTCATTAACATTGCCATTTAAGTTATGGTCCTTAATAATCTTGGATGCTGCGGACCGCTAGCTCTAGGACAGCTGGTTTGCTGATTACATATAACACGGCAGGAATACATACAATAATCATAATTCCGAGCAGTCTAATTACTTACTTCCCTGACGCCAACTATCTTTCATGGGACAGTCTATAAACAAGCCCCTGCTCCTTTGACATGCATGTATCTTTGGAAGACACTGACTAGGCATTGTCTATGTTTTTATTGTTTCCCTGTACAGGATACTCGGTTGCTGTTGGAGAATTCACGGATGACTCTGAACAAGGTAATATACCATCTCCCAACCACAGATCCGTGAGCATTAACATTCCTGGAACATCATCCTTTTAAAGCAGTTATCCGCATGAGTAATGCGTCTCTCTTGTCAACAATGTGTGTATTAAATATTAAAGTGTAGGTGGAATAAGTGGGGAAAGGAGGAAGCAATCTGTCTTAGTTGTATGATATACGGTGCTTAGGACATTTCTAAGTTATGCCACAAAAATGATAAAGGAAATACAGATGTGACCTATCGTAGGTTGCCACATAACAAAAAATGTCTGATTTGTTACTAACAAACGTCTGGCATGTTGCAGTATTTTATATGTTTTGCTGGCTTAGTGACCCGAGTTGTGTCTTTCTTGCTGAGATACTCATCAGATCTTTAATTCAGTATTTAGAATATTGGAGTTCTTTCCAAGGCATAACCTTTGATTTCAGGTCTTGTAAGATTCTGTATGTTTTGATATATATATATATATTTCATCTGGATTAAGATTAGGTGCATCACAATAATACCGAAATTTTATTTTTTTATTTTGCGGATAAATTCTAAAAAGTAACCATAACTCCTCCAACTTTTAAGATGTCCACTTTGTAAAAATGTTCAACTTCGATCCCTTGCAGCCATGGTATATCCACGGGTCCGCCACCATAGCATGTGGACATTTTAGCCATGGGTGGTGTCTTTAAATAATCATCACCCCCCGCAAATACATGGAGGGATTCTAAAGAAAATGTGATATCAATGGGGAGCGCTTTCCTGCTACTGATTGACATTTTTAAGCATCCAATCAGTGATGTGACAGCGGGACTAGGGAGGGGCATGCGGCGCTGCAGCTGCTCTTACAGATAATTCACCTAATTTTTGCACAGTCCAAGGAATTCAAATGACATTACTTACAAAGTACTTTACTAGGCATTGGTTGTTGGTGAGTCTTCATAAGACACTAAGCGATCCCTTTAAAAGTGTGCAGATTACAGTAAATGCATTCGGTTACATACATGTAGAACTCAGTGATACATCCATGACATTTTCAATCATTGCAGCAGTTTAAACGTAGCCACTTATTTTCTGCTTTCCGCCGGAAAGTGCTTGCATCCTCGTGCAGAGGACACTGGATTTGGTGTAGTTATATATTGGCCAAGCAGACTCTGTAGAGACGATTGTAACAGGAACCAGCTGCAAACAGAACCTGTCTTTGTGCAAGATGCTTGCAAGAAAAGATGAAAGGCTCAGCTGCAGCCATTTCCACCACATAACAAGCTGTTTCTGATGGGAGATCACATTGATTGAGTGTGTTTTGGAAACAAACTTCCTTTAACCTTTTAAGAACCAGAAGGGTGTAGCCACCCACCTTCCCCTTCAGCTCTTGATTTGTTTTTTTATAATACCTATATTGATTTAGTGATCCAATATCCTTTAGAAAATACATTAACAACATATGTGATATTTATTATTTGTTGTTTAAATTATGCACTCTATTATTTTATTCTTTATTCATTTTACTTTTTAGAAAATCAACAAAATTTTTAACAGTCAAAAAGAAAAATCCATTTTTCTAAAGACTACTTTGAACCCTATACACTAGATGGATAGGTACATAGATGATATTGAAAACTTTAAAATTCTTGTTTAGTTTAATACTATTTGTATTTGATTAATTTGTTACATACAGAGCTGATCACATGAATTACTAGTTTTGTCTTGTTTGCAGAGCTTGTGGCTGGAGTCCCAAGAGGAGCGCAGAATTTTGGCTACGTATGTAATTATATTCCAAACCAACAGCAAAAACGTGAACTAAACAAGTAGAAATGTGGAAGATACAAATTAACCTTTTAAACATATGTTAGAATTGCTGTATTAAATGCTGCCATGTTGACATTTTTTACTTTTGTCATCTCATCATTTAAAAAATGTTTTATTATCCACATTTTTTCTTGTCATCCGATAATAAAATGCATTCTCTAAAGAGCCATTAAATGTTAAAAATAAATAGAAGTTATGTGTCATCAATGAGACGTATCTACTGAGTCATCATTTTGTGTAGCAGTCCAAGTGACAGCTGATAAGCTGCAGACACGCGCTGATGATGTCAGCACATGTTTCATCCAATTAGAGACCGGGTACTGACAGCATGATCTTCTTTCACTCCTCCTACCAACAGGACTCCCCATTTGGCTCTAGTTAAGATCGCTTCTATCGATCATGATTAGATTCACCGGAAGTTTACCGGAATTAAATTGAATTAAAATTTATGACGTACACTTATTTTTGTTTTGAATATGTGACTGTAACCAGATATATAACCCTTCTTATTCCTCATTTATTCTAGGTGTGCATAATCAGTTCTTCCGAAATGATCTTCATTCAGAATTTTACAGGTGATCAGGTAAGAAATGTAATGAAACACATGCCCTATGGTGAAGTTTAAATGAAATGCTGATGACAGTTGTTAACGCTGGGCCGCAGGATAAATTCAGTCTTTTACACGTGGCTAAGGGGCGTCTAAACTATCCCAGACTTACCTTAAGGGCACACAGCTGCTGCCCCTTGGGCCTCCCCTCAACAGCCTCTATGGTCGGGGGGAAATCTGTGGACCTGCTGGCTGAGACCCATGCTAACGCAATCTCCCTAGCGTCCTGTGTGCGCCCTTCTATTGGAGAGTGACGGGATGTGATGTCATATCCCAACATTGTGCAGTCAGCGACACACAAGCCATAGAGGTATAGTTGGGTGCTAGTTCTTTGCTGGTTACTCCATAGACATCCACCTGCAGTTGGGTTGGGGGAGATTTCCAAAGCCCTTGTATCTTTAGGCGGCCGTGGTTTTACGGCTGTTGAACACTGTGATACACTGATACCCAACAAACAGGAGAGCAGAGGGGGTATAGTAACATGATCCCGGTAAAGACACCGCGAATGACAATGATTTATAACATTCCCGTACATTTTTAAAAGGCGGTGGGCAGGTCATGATATTCTTTCAGCGGAGCCTCGTATTCCATGGTTCCATAAACTAGTTACCTAAATTATATAAATTAACAGTTATTCAACTTGTGTAATTGTTAATATATGTGTATATGTTCCCAATATATAATTCCTCCAGTTGGAATGCACCAATCTTTTATTGGTTAAGTAAATAGAACTTCAGTCAATTTACTTTTAGGTAAGCTGTTTACAAGTCAAAGTTCATCCCATTTCGTTACAATAACATTGCCAGAATATAGTTATGTTGTATATGTGGTTTGCTCAACTTGTTTACAGAATGGTCTCTGGCCACCATGAAAACAACATAATGTTTCAAGGTTCAAATGCTTCCTTAAATAATTAAGGTGGATATTATCAGATTCCTCTGTAATAGCGAGTGGCGGTTTGATGCCCACTTTATGCCTTCCTGTCTTCATCGGACATAGCGTTTGAAGACATAACTATATTGGATATTTAGTAAGTCATAGGGAAACACTTCAGATCAAATGTAGAGTCACATAAACATATATTATAAAAAGAATACTTTGAATGAGGATTGTGATAGCAGCCATACTCATTCATAGTACTCATGTAAGCCATTGTACAACCTCAAAACTGCTGTGTCTAGTTATGCTTTGGCTATTAAATGTTGTGGCTAGCCCGGCAGGGCACAGGGATCCTTTGCTATTTTTATCCAACAGCATTTGGAATATAAATCAATCCCTTAAAGAAAAAGTATGATACGCCTCTAATTCATGTACCCATTAAACAGAACTATGGTGGCACTGGATTACAAATACATTTTGTGTAGTGTATAATGTTACTTATATGTTCTTTTTATTGCATGACAGCAAATCAAACAACTCCTTGACTTATATCGGGACTAAAATGTACCCTGGATCTACTTAAAAAAAATACAATTAAAAAATATGTGTTATTAGAACTCTGTCCTCTTAACGCATAGCTTCAGTAATGCATCCTACATTGTTGGGATCTTGATACGATAATTACTGTTAGAAAGAACATAAAGTGTGTTTGTAAAATCTTTCAACATTTTTGTGGTTGCAGATGGCTTCTTACTTTGGATATACCGTTGCTGTGTCTGACGTAAACCATGACGGGTATGTTAACGCTAGTACTGAATGTTTGGGCAGCTTCTGATTACCTCCAAGGAGTAGTGTTTTGGTGTTGGGAAGAATTATTTGGGGAGCGGTGTTCAGAGCCTAGAATCACTATTCCTGCGGTAATTATGCGTTGTTTATACAAGGAACCAATTTCCTTTTTGCCAAAGTTGCTTGATCTCTATTAGCTCGGTTTATACGTTTTATAAGGGAAAATCACTCAATTTAAGGCAGTAATTCAAATTAAATTATGTTAGAATTGTCAGAAAAGGGAAATACGGTGATTGACATTTTATTGAATACTAAAAGTTTTTTAGTGCTAATATAAAAGTTTTCTAAATATTTCCTTGGCACTTGTTTTTATACAAAATAAATTATTTTCTTTCACAAAATATTTGCAGGAATTCAATGTTTCCACGGGTTCAATGTATTAGTGGAAATGCTAGTTTATAATAAATTAATGGCATAAATATTATGTAAAGGTAAGAATTATTGTGTTGTTTGATAAATAAATATCAAATAAGTAAGAAATATTTCACAAAACATTCACAAAACGCATACAAGCTTCCACAAGATGAATGATAAACCAAATATTGTTTTTAGTGACCGAATCTAGTCCTGTGCATTGCTATAAAGACTCATTTGACTCTGACAGGGTTTCATTAAAATGCATTAATAGCCTCGGTATTACAGAGCGTGGACGCCGTTTGGCATCTCACACCCAGGCTGGAGAATTTGTTTACATACATAATACATACATAAAACAGATTAAATACATTGCATGGAAATTGGGGAATTTTGTTTTGTTGACAGAAAATGTAAACATTGAAATCTAGGAAGCGTGCGTAAGTGTGTGTTTTTGTTACTGGTATGACATTTATCATAAAATTAGCTATACCTGTGCTTAGTGGGCCTGGGAAAACATAAAGAGAAAGAGCTGGGTTTTGTAGGAGAATTTAGGTCAAACTGCGTGGTGTCAGCATGTAGTACTAAAAAACATTGAGAATGACACCATAGCGCTGTCACTGCATCTATAGCATGCCCTGGATCTACAGTGTGCCACCAGGCCTGTAACGTGCCACCGGCCCTTCGGAACACCACTGCAATTCTGTATTATTTAACTTGTAATCGTTTAAGCAAATCGAGGGTTGAGTTTACGCTAAGGCAGACTAGACATATGCTATGCACATTTTTTATGACCTTGTAAGAAGTGAGTGAGGAGGAGGCACAAGTAGTGGTGGCACAATTATGTCTTTACTCCACACATTTTAGAGCACACATTTTTGCTTATGCATCACATTTTTATAATCTCTAAAGCCTTTTATTTAAAAAAACCAGTCAGTTTCAGAGCATTACAGGGATCTCAGGGGTATTTATGCATCGGGGCTCCTAAAGATAAACATGGCAGTGGTGTCAAGCTTTGCCGTTTTGTGAAGACTGGTACTTAGGATTCCTTCAATTAAAATACAGTGAAATGATTAGCATTATTTTTCACAGAGCAATGTCCAGTTACCCTAATAGACATATTTTGTGTGGCCCCTGAGAACTGACGTTTGACATCCCTTAGACCTCCCACAACAGCAGAATACTCTTAACTCGAACATTTCACTAACATTCCATAGGATATTTCCACAGAATATAGCTTTGCTCTTTCTGATGGTTCGTCACATTTCATATAAACATATTATACACAAGCTATTCAGCCGTACTAAAAAATCCTCTGGATAAACGTTATAAAACACTAGGTCTAAACACACCTGCTCACACACATTGCAGTTATTTTTCATTTTAGCTGTTAGGCAGCTGTTTGCTGCCTTCAGCGACACAATCCCTAGTGATAATGATGAAGTATGTATGCCCAATCATGATGTTTATTTACATCACTTTGTATATAAAAACACACAAAAAAATCTCTATGAGTGCCAGTGCAAAACTAATCTGCTGTGTTTATCCATCCTCGTCCTTAAATTGTTAATCATGTATGTAATCCATGTAGAAAATGCTTAAGGCATGCGGAATAAAAAAAGGCATTCCGTAACTCAAATTGTCTCTCTTTTTTGTACATGTTCTAATACCTCCTATCATAAACATGTTTCTCCCTTGGCCTCACCACCTATCAGTGTCCCCATTCTTCAAATTAAACATCGTATGGGCTATTACAAAAGTTGGTATGGTTGCCCACTGCTCACTCTGTTTACTGTTGGGGAGCTTGCGATGAAGCTAATGTGCTCTTCATCCCGTACAGGTTAGATGATATCCTGGTTGGTGCCCCTCTCTACATGGACCGTGAGTTTGAGAGTAACCCCAGAGAAGTGGGTCAGGTTTATCTCTACTTGCAAGAAAGCCCTCTGACATTTAAAGATGCCCAGGTGCTGACAGGGGCTGATGTTTTCGGACGGTTTGGCAGCGCCATTGCACATCTAGGAGATCTAAATCAAGATGGATTCAATGGTAACTATAGATAGTATTCTACTGCAATATTTACCATCACTGCCAGATTAATACATTCAAAAATATATTGTTAGTGAACTTGAAGAGTACTTTTAAAAATAAACAATATGCTTAATTGGCCCCATTTCTAGATATGGTAAAATGGAATTTCATTTTATTTTGAAGTCAAATGTACATTTTCATGTAATTCTGTCTTTAGACCACGGAGGGATGGAGTCCTAAATCCCACTGACCCTCTCCTGTTGCCCCTTTTTTAGGAAATCAGAATGTTGGGTGTGAGTGTATCACAGTGTTATACAGTCCTAAAAAGTGGGTCCTTCTTGCAATAAAGTGGGGGAGTTCCTTAACACATACCCACCAGCATTTCATGTGTCCAAGTTGGGACACCTCAGTTGGGGGGACATAACAGAGGCAGGGCCAGGGGCATGAGTCCACCATTGAGGTCTGTCCACCACTGCAGTGCTCAACATCAGTGGCCACATGGAAGCTGTTAGAGGCCAGACCTATATTGAATTGACAGCATGGAGGGTTGTGAGGGGAGATCAGATCTTCCCAATGGGCCCATAATCCCCACTGCCCGCTGAAAAATGGAACAGTTGGCATGACGTAACATAACTATAAGATGTTCATATAGTATAAACAATTTATGTAGCGCACTATAGAATGTAGAATTTGGTATACTGATCTGTTTTAATAGTAACCAAAAGATGAATCAGTAGCTGTAGGAGGGAATAGTGAAGACAAATCACTGCGAGTACAAGGTGAGCTCACATATAGGTCAATATCGGGGCAGCCAGCGGTGGGTCATAGTCCAGGTCAAAAGCAGGAGTCACTCCAGGCAGTTATTAGGAGCGATTTCAATAAAAGGAAGAGGTCAAACCCAGCTACTCGCAGCAATTCTCACTTGACAATGTCTGAACAGACTGCCAGAGCTTTAAAGGGTATTGACACCTGCAGTCAATTTCCTGAAAGTTCACGAGACTCAAAGCAGAACCTCTGCTCGAGGACCACAGTTCCCGAGGCCATCACAAATCTTTAAAACATTTTTGGGCAGGACTGCTTTCCTGTGTATTTTTGTGTTAAATCATCCTATATCAGTCATTTCTTTTTTACAAAGTTTGGCTGAAATGCAAGTTTACCCCATATTCAAATAAATTTAATTTAAAAATCACATATTTTTATTTCATACTGAAAGAACTGTCAAAAACCAAAAAAAAATTAATTAAAAAGTTGAATTTGAAGTTAAAAAAGTTTAATTTCCCACGCTAATTAAAATGGAAATGTGGCATTCTGTACTGAAACATATACAGAATCAAATACAAATGCCCACAGCTTCTGCTTCTTAATATTTCAGTTTATCAGTACAATTATTTTAAGATATTTTGTTTGAAAATAAAGTATTATTATTATTTTACCCTGGAAATTCTGAGACAAGTGGCAAATGGTATATTTATAATGTGCGCTGCTCTTCAAGAAACATAACTAGAGCTCCATGGAAGTCATGACCCTGTTCTGTTACAGATGTAATATTTAT
This sequence comes from Spea multiplicata, assembly GCA_009364415.1. NCBI lineage: Eukaryota > Metazoa > Chordata > Amphibia > Anura > Pelobatidae > Spea > Spea multiplicata. The sequence goes on from VKOC01000006.1 coordinate 6,862,514, forward strand.
TTTAATCCAGTAACATTAGTACTGACAGTTTTTTCCAATTGCATTATATGTGAGAATTGGACAGTTAATAATTATTTTTTCTTAAATAACCGACTGAACAGGAAAGATAGATGTGGGAATAGCGCAGATGGCAGATATTCTGACACCGAGTCTGCATATGTCAAAAAGTGTCAATAACCAAAGGGTGGCTTTTGGAATAGTTTAGACATATGCTTTTTTCTCACATTTTCTGGGAAGTAGTAGGGATAAAGGCCATTCTACTATATTTATCCATTTAGTTGATCTAGTGGGTTTTAGTTGTTAACGTTTTTCAATAATAAAATGTTATACCTATTACAGAGACAAATACTTGTTTTCCTACGTGTATGCGTTTATACAAATTTATATATAAAAAAGAGGTTTTAGCATGTACTTTGCACACATCAAAGGTGTAATTACAACACATTTATATACAAATTTGCTGCCTGGCTTATACTTCAGTTTAACATGGTCAAGGCTGGATTTATATCCTAGATGGAGGTTGACGATTCTGGGAGTTATAATCAATTGATTTTCATGAAATAGAAAATAAAATATACATTTTTATTTTGCAGATATTGCAATCGGCTCTCCTTTTGCTGGAGAAGATCGAAAAGGCAGAGTGTTTATTTTCAATGGAAACAGCAATGGGTTAAACAAAGATCCTTCTCAAACACTGCAAGGAACATGGGCCTCCAAGTCCATCCCCCCAGGATTTGGCTTCACTCTGAGAGGCAACTCAGACATAGACAAAAACGATTATCCAGGTACTTTATTTCTGTATTTTTGTAATACTTTTTGGGGGCTATGTAATTCCATCTGTCCAGCATCTGGAAAGGGAATCAAATGTTCTATGTTCTGTAGAAGTCATTGTTAAAAATTATGTTGAACTTCATCCAAGTTGACATGCACATGAGTTCCACAAGCTGTCACAGTGACACCACCACAATGTCTCGCTCAGATTATGGTTTGTATATAACTTCAATGATGTCATACGCTCAAGCTTGAAAGAATGGACTTGTGAACATACGCTCCATAAATTAGATTTGGCATTGAGAACGGATGTGAATCCAGTGTTCTTTGTTGTTTGCTATAAAATGTCCAACCATGTTTAGAATTGTTTTAGCGCAGTTAATTTTTTCTTTGATGTGAAGAAATGGAACAGAGTAACCACTAGGAAGGGGCAACCATGATTTAGTGGTTTGCAATTAATTTATCTTGTTCTTTCTGTTTATATGGTAGCTGCATATCTGTTATCCGTCAAGAAATGGTTTATATAGTGACCGTGCTCATCCAGATATTTTCTTAATTATGTGGATAACAATCATCAGAACTTCCCAGGATACCCGGAGCTTTCATTCTTCTGGAGGAGTTCCTTTATGAGGGGGCAGTAATAGCCATGTATGGAGGGGGGACAGGCACTAGAGTTTGAGCAGGCAGGCAGTAGGAGGAAAAGTGGGTGTCAGCAGGCCTGACCAAACGCTGCTCCCCTGAGTGGAGAGTGCGACCCAGAGACCTGGGGAAGTAGAGCTTAACCATGAGACTCCAGGGGAAACCTGAAGAGTTCCCAGGTGTGATGAGAGTCATGCGTTTCCACTGCTTTACTACGCAGGCACCAACTACACTGACATGAGTCCATCGTTAACACACTCTCCAAATAGTATTAACCTTTCAGCTGCCTATTAAAATGATTCTGAATAGAAATTAAACAGCCATTGCCTTTATTTTATGGGAACATTTTACAATGTGAATGCACCCAACGTTTGTAAATATATGACCCTATTCAGGCAATATACCTCGGTTACTATTTGTATACCAAAGTGAAAATACGGTATTTAACTTTGTTTCCTATGGAAATCGTTTAATTTGCTCAGTTGACCTCTTGCACTGTATAATTTGGGGAATAGTTCATAAGTATAAGAAAATGTTCTTCTGTCTGCGTTGTTTGTGATCCAAATATTCTCCACATTACTCACAAACGTAGGAACCCCTCAGGTAACTGATACAGTGAATAACTCTCCAACCTCGCAGTTTACGTTGCCTTCTTCAGGCAAACATTTACAAACAAATCGTGGATGGCATGTGATGTCATCTGTATCGCGCATAAGGCAATTTAATATTCCTTTACAGTGTTTGTTATAATAATGTCAGCATGCAGGCTCCCAATTATTTAGTTTCTTCTTAAACTAACAAAACCTTTACCCCTTCTAGCACCTTAGGCGGTCTGCATAATCCAGCCGTCTAGATTTGTTTAACTCTTTAGTAGGCTGGAAGGTCTATAGAACATCTGTTGAATTACGAGCAACCAAATTAGCTTTATTGCTGTTAATTTTACATAAAACATGGTACTTGTCTGGTTAACTCAAACAAGTAGTTATTTTCTTTAAAAAGCCTTATAATAAAATTAATTACCCAATTTTTACATTTTATTCACATACCTCCGATTACATCTGGATTTAAAATCCAGCACAGACAGTAATAAAGCATTTTTTGCTGTTCTTGTGGTTTCCTTTGTTGCATTATATTATTTCTGTGAAGACAGCTGGAAGTGAGCTGTTTCAGGTTCTGACTAGAGGATCCCGAGAAACCTCAATGTTAGCAGAAACGTTGCCATTCTGCGTATCTATGTATGCAGCGTAAGAGCAATGAACAAATAATTCAGAATATTGTAGCTTGAGTTTATGTGTGTGAATGTTCTAAATTATCCAGGTCTTTTACAGTTAGTCCAAAAGTGTGTGACTTCATGGGTCCCGTCCACTTTGGCCTAGACTCAACAGATAATATTCCATACTGAGCCCATTTTGACCGTGCTTGCCATATAAGGCCATGTTATATATTATACCTGTTTTGATGTATGGTGGGCTTCAGTATCATTGGCAAACTGGAAGTTGTCTGGCATGTCAGTTTAGCCCTGTCTAACCCGAAAATAGAAGAAAAGGGTCGAAATGCCCCTGGGGGATCAACAGATGTGAGTTTTTACATTGTACTACATCCTGAAAAATGGTTCCAGCCCTTCCAAGTTATAATATAGTTTCCTCAAAGTGTCTGCCCTTGAAATGTAGCTCGTCTCTTTATGTTAGATCCCAGTTGTGATGTAAAAGTTTCTTCTTGCTCGGTAATGAAACATGACATAACCACAGCCAGTAAATTCCCTTATGGCCGGACCCTGCCAAGTTAGTGCAATGTTCGGAAATTATAAATAGTTCATTCGCGTTGGCTTACATTTGCATATGTTCCTGTGAAAGGAAGAAGTGACAGGTTGCAATCATCTTGTAACTTTTAATACGTTCAGTAATTTTCTGTAAAGGAATACATTTCCGAGTAAGGCACAAACATTTTTTAATATATATAAATATTATTGACTTTTATTATTAGTGATATGGAAAGTGGGCATGGTTACATATTTGTATTAAAAAAGAGATTTGCAATTCCAAACTTTTTTATGTTTCCAAACATAATTGTTTACTAGTATACAACTTTTCTAAAAGATCTAATTTACTTTTTTCCCAAGACATAAGAACCTCTAACTCTGTCAACAATTTAAAGTGGTAGTAGGTGCATGGCTATAACAATGGATAGAGGTTTGGGGTCCCTTTCCCTTTCTGTATTATGTGATAGGTGCTTGGTGATAGGTGATATGTGCTGAAGATTAAGGAACTTCTAAGGGTCCATCATGTTCTTTCATTAGTGTCTGAAACGCTGAGGAGGGCACCTATGCCCTCAGTGGTGCTGTTTTGGTTGCATGAAGTCAGTGGGAGCTCTATCTTCTCATGCATGAGGGTTATCTTATTATAACCCCTTGAAGTCTACTTCAAGTAAAACAGCACCGGGGCAGAGAGAGCCTTATCCATGGCAGAGGTTGGGAAGATTCTGCAGAATCCCACCATGCGTTTGCCTTGGGAGAAAACTATTTTAAATGGACATCCTCACTGTACAAAGTGTATCGTTTTATAAAAGACAAAAGTTTTTATTCAAAAAAACTTCTAAAAACACAAACAAAAGGCACACTGAACAACAGCTTCATTTCTAGAATGTTGTGTAGGTTCCAGGGATTATGTCATTGGTAAGTTTGAGTTCTCAAGAGGAGTTTCTTGTGAGTAGAACTGAAATGTTAGCAAATCATCTTTCCAACCTGGACCGGTTCTCGCTCAAAATAACAATGTTTTGATGTCTGGTTAGGGAATACTAACACATCTGTCACCATTTTTCTATCCCTACTCGCTTCATTGTTATGATGAAAAACTCAACAGCGGTGTGTAAGAATTTCCAAGTTCATCCTTGCGTAGGAATCAAATATCTCACTAAATCCTTCAACTGTTTACATTCACTTGTTAATGCTATCGGACTTTAAACACAAAGTAAAGCTTTTTTGAGCATATATCTTAAAGATTTTAATAAGCATATATATATATATATATATCATTCAATAATGGTAACATTTTTCTATCTGTTTCTTCCTAGATCTAATTGTTGGTGCTTTTGGAGCAGGTAAAGCGGTTGTTTACAGGTAATGTGGAAAAACCTTGCATGTAAAGATTTCTAGAATAAAATAGAAATAATATTCTATATAAAAGTCTTAGCAATTATTTACCAGCCTGCGAGTGCAAGTTATGCAACTGAAGATCACCGCTAAATTGTAATCTTGTATGCGTAGGGCCCTCCTTACCTGTTGCTTCTGTAAGTCCAAATTGTTATTTGAAGCACTTTTACGGCTGTTTACCCATTATGTAGAGCTACAGAACATTATGGCACGGTATAAAAAAAATAATAATAATCAATGAAAATGTTGTGCCCCACAAGCTAAAAAAACACCGACATACAGGATGGGTGACACATTGCATTCACAACACACAATCGCTGTGTATAATGAGACATTTCATTTTAATCCCGTGTAGTATTGACAGTTTTTTTATGTGCTGTGCCATCTAGGTCTAGGTCTAAGAGGGGGCTGGCACCAGTTTGTGTGATAAAAGACAACTCATATACTCCATCTGACCATAGTAGTTGTTTAATACCAGTGAAATCAGTGAAAAGCTAGGTGATCCATATAAGTGATTCACAATGGGACCAGCACCTTGTAATAATAATAATAATATTATTATTTGATTTATATAGCATCAACAATTCAACAATGAAAATGACACTATTAAATGGTATTTGCATATAAGAATGCTTTAACAAATGACGCTTAACCACAAATGGAAACATTTCCTTAAAAATCATGTACAGAATCAGGTATCTGAAAAGACTCAGCACAGCCCGGATAGTGAGGATATATATATATATATATGATATATATATATATATACATGCCTAATTTAGGTTTCCAGCTGTCTGAAGCTTCCATACAGAGGCCAGCGTTTAACACGTTGCAGAACAGTCCTCTGGATTCCATGCGTTTTAGAAGAATGATGCAAGAACAGACAGGGAGTAGAAAATAAGGGAGATAAAGGTTACTGAAGGAATTTCTGTATTAGGATAGCAATCCATTAATATGGGTTTAGGTCCAATGTGACAAAAGGATTAGCATAGACAGGGAGGACTTATGAATGTCAGAGAAAAACATTTCTGGTGCTTTGAGTAAGGAGCAATACACGGGAATTATACCATTGGCTTCTGGGGAACCATTTTTAGAAATCTAATCTTCGCTCGTTTTATTTTCCCGTGGCAAGGCAGGGAATATTCCTGCTTTTCACTGCACATGTGCTAGGACAATAAACATGCGACATGACATCGACTGTCATTCTAACACGCTATTATGGCTTGGAGGAACTGGGTGGGTTTAGTTTTACCACAATTTGCCACAACCTGGGGCTATGGCTCATGAAGTGCCTATTTTTCACGCTTTATACCTGTGAAACGGCTCAAAGTTTTAAAACAGTATAAACGTAGTATCAGCATTGTTTTACAATTTAATTGTAACAAAATGCTGAAAGATCTATTTTAAGTAAAATAGCAGCATTCTAATTCAGCTGAAAAAATGGAAAGCGGGGAAAATCATTGCTTGCTTCACTAATACACGAAAAATACGGCCTCCTTTAAGAACATTGTTCCTAGGGTGGTAAATTCTATTCCTCTGTAATGTCATGTCTGCAAACAGATGCAACTAGACCTTTAATTTTAATAATTGTTACCTTCTTCTTATGTGTCTGTGTGCCAGGAACTCTGAAACAGGAAAGACATAAGTATAGTAAAACATAATAAATTTAACACTGGGCATCAGAGTTGCCGGATCATTTCATACTCTTTCGATAAATGTGTCCCATGTCCTCCTCCTGAACAATGTATCATAGCTTTGTCTCATATAGCTTTGTCTCTCTCTTAACCCAGAGCCAGACCCGTAGTTACTGTGGATGCCCAGCTTCTTCTCCATCCAATGATTCTGAACCCAGAGAATAAAACATGTCAGCACCCGTTTTCCAACATACTTGTGACTTGGTAAGAATGTTTCCTTCTTTTATATTAAAAACATATTTTTTGTTATTAAAGCTTTAATTCTATGCAAATATGTTTGTTGGTTCCAATGAGTGCCCTTGTAGTTTGTCATATACCCTTTGTTGGTTCCCACAACATCAGCATTCAAGAGCTTGGGGTTCAATGGACAAATATAATAACATCGCCAGCTGTGTATTGTCTCGGTGGCCTGTAACAGAAATACTGTACATCATGTCAATGCTACCAACATTTTTTCCAAACATATGCATACATTTCTCAAATACATATGTAAAATGTCAAGGCATAATACTGAATACCCTTAAAATGGAAGAATCATTTTTCAAGATGTTGGAGGGTATTGGGAAACTCATTAAGCTTTAGCATTAGAATGCATGAAGTTATTATTTGGACAAGTAATGGAATATTTCCTCCTGCAATTCTTGTGTTATTTTTTTACCGGGCAGATAATTATCCACTAGAGAGGTTCCACTTCGTATATATTCAATAATAGAACAATGAGAGGTTAATGCTTTGCATTTCATATAGGATTACATGGCCGCCTATTGGCATTTGTGACATGAGTTCAATATCATTATGTTGGTCAATACAAAAGTAATATTGACGATAAAGGTTTAAAATGAAACGACAGCTATAAATCTTATATCACTGCGGTGTAAAGTTTATTAAAACGTAATCCACATGTGAAAGATTTGTATAACCGCAGTCTAACTGGCTTCTGTGAACAGCGACATTTCAATACATTGCACGCCTCCTGGAAAATTATGTATTTTACTAACATGTTAAAGGAAACATTGGCACGGTCTTTTAGTTAAGTATTATTTTATAGCTTGCAGTATTTTTGCACCTAACACTCAGGTGAGTGGAGACACTGCTTGGATCAACTAGGCTTTACCATATGTATCATGGAAAAGAGTGAATTTTCCATTTTTTCTTAGCCAAGTTCAGTTCTTGGTTCTTGAGTTTTACACAATCTTCTCAGATTTATTCACGTGTCGATGGCATAAATTCAAGATTTAGGGAATTAAATATGCATATTAGCCAAGGAAAGATTTAAAGATTAAATTGATATTCAAATGAGAAATAACTGATTCCAAAATACATGTTTGGAAATTATAAGAATGTTCAGGTTTGGAGACTTTGTGTTTTTTAAACACATGGATAGATATAGAAAGGACCTTCAAGAGGGCTGAATTTATTACATGAACCACTTGTTGATGAATAACTACTTTTGAGCTACATAATGTAAACCCTTATTGATACAGGATTTATTAATATTAAGCATGGTTACTTCAATCACACATATGGCTATATTTGCTAATAATATACTATTAAATTCAACTTATAATGCTTTTATTTTCTTAATGACAACATCAATCCGTTGATAGTTGGCCTTTGTTTTGTCTATTGTGTTGGAATATTTGTGTTCCTTCTCTCCAGTCATTGTAACCTTGTATTCTGCATCTGAAAACAATTAGAAGAAAAATCCAACAGGCATATAATTCCTTGGTCCTGGGGGAAACTTTTAGTGTTTGTTAGCCAGCTGTGTAGCTTGTTCAGAATACATGTTGATGGATATGTCTGTGTGAAGAAATTGTAGAGAAACGTGCAGGGAAATGTAAAGGAAGTCCAAAATGGCAAGGACAAGTTTCCATCCTCTATCAAAGGAGATGACAAGCCGGAACCTCTGCCCCAACTGATAGTTATCATAACACTTTGTAGTTTCATTTCATAGCCTCTAATTATATGATTCCCTATGCACAATAATATTCACCACCTCCTAAGAATTCCTCACGGTAATGTTTGGAGCAGTTGGTTTTCATGGAACCTATTATTACGGGAAATAATATTATATCTATCTATCTATATGTTCCCTGTTTTATTTGTATCAGTTATATTAGTTTTTCAAGAGGGCCATGTAGCAATCTGTCGCTCGTGTATTGTCAGACAAATGTGCTTTAGAAGCACTGGATTCATTAAACTTGATTAAATGAGTATGAGTATACAGAATTTACAGCTGGATATAAGTATAAGATCTGATGCCAGACTTGCAATTTTAAGCACGGTCATTGTCTCTCTCTAATTCAAGGGCGTATGTATTTGTCATCCAATGTCAATTCTACCTCCCTTGACCCCATAACTCACATATTCACACATATGTATGTTCACATACACTTACACATACACATTCATGCTCATACGCATTTACATATAAACATCCATTCTCAAACATGGACATTCATGCTCGCATACAAACACTTACACATGAACACTCATGCTCACACATACATACAGATCCATAGTCATACACACTTATACATACACATGCATGCTCACACGTACATGTTCACACATAAACACATAAACACTCATAGTCACACACACTTACACACACATCCATGCTCACACACTTACACAAATACATCCACCATCACACACACATCAATACTCACAAACATTTACACATACATGCTCACACACAAACACTTACACATACATGCTCACACACAAACACATATACACAGCCATGTTCACAAATTTACACATCACACACAATTATCCTCTCACTATTCCCTCCCTCTTGCACCCCCATTCGGTTACTGGTATCAGCTTTCTCTCTGGCTCCCATACACTGTGCACCCGACCTCACATTTAACCACTGGGGTTGTGTAACCTCACGTTACGTGACCCTGCTGTGTTCCTGCTCTCCTGAGCTGGTCCAAATGTAACCTCAATAGTGAACAATTTTTAACCTGCCTAAGGGGCAGTTGTGGTACCCCCCTGATGAGGGGCACGCAGGGCAAACCGCAACCGCTGCCCCACCCCTCAATGTCATTGCTCTCATCTATTAACAAAAGGTATCAGCAGACCTATAAACCACCTTACTGTGGTGTTTATGCTTATAAACAAAGGTCAACAATATTACCCAAACCTTCTAATGTAAGGAAGTTTCACTTTACAGAGAGTGTGGTAGATAAGTGGAACAGCTTCCCAGCAGAAATATAAGATGCTAATACAGTGAGGGACTTTAAACGTGCCTGGCATAGGTATAAAGCTATCATGAATGAAAGAAGGACAAAGACTCATTAAGGTTTGAATCTCTGGAGCAAGAAAGACTAGATGGACTGAATGGTTCTTGTCTACCATCACATTTTATGTTGCTGTGTCTCTAAGGAGCTTTACAATTACCTTAACCCTACGTTTTAGTAAAAACCTCTGTTGCTGCCATAGTTGCTTCATCTGACAACTTTAGGCATCTAAGGGAACGTATGTAATCAGTTTGGCTGAATAAAAATATAATAATAATGCAAATAATGCATTAAATCTGGTAGTTTGGTAAGGAGTGCAGTGCTCATGGGGAAAAACCCTGGTGAAAATACAGTACCAGAATACTCAATAACTTCATTCTGTTCCTTTTGCATTTCTTATGGGAAATTACCCATACATTCTTGATTTCTCCAGAGAGTCCAAAGTCTGCCATAATTACTCCTTAAATCTTGACAGCACACTTAATGGTGTGTAAGAAATGTGTGCTACAGTAGGGTATGGAGCATGCCAGATGTGTCCTCGTGTTCACTTTAATTATATTACAGAGAGGAAAGGTGGTCTTCAGTTTCAGAATATTGTGATTAGAGGTTCCTAAAGAGGTTTTAGTGTCTCATAAAGATATGCTAATTGCGCATAGGAAAAATGCAATTATACTTATGGTATTTGAAACTTGCATCACTGGCCATGATAATATTCTTTCCCGTGAGACGCTTGGAATTTCCTGACCTTGTTTTTTCGGTGTTACATCTTGTCAGGTATGTGTACTGGAAGGGGTTATGTCTGGAACGAAACCTAACAGGACAGCGTCACGTATTTCTGCTTCTGTGCCACCTATTTTTGTGATTTCAACTTTAAATACTGTTACTGCCCCGTATACCGGATTTGTATTTTGACTGCTGTAATTTTTTAAATTGTATTACATGATGGCAAAATGTACTTGGTTTAGTATGGAATGTGATTTTAAAAGGGAATATGCCAGCGAATGCTAAGCCCTCACCTGGGTCTTTGTAAGTATTAGTTAGGAGCAAGATTGACCCCACAATATGAGTGGCCTAGGAGGCAGCCTGGGTCACCGAGGTGGTCGCGAGCACTGCCCGGTGTGACTAACCTGGGGATGACGAGGTGGCATTTTGAGGCCAGCAACCGCCAACTGACTGCACACTACAGCACCTAATTTACCACTCCAGTGGACAGACTTGGTGCGTATTGTGCAATGGCGGCCAGTGGCCCACCAGACTTCTACCCTGTGTGCCTTCTGGACCTGCTGACACCAGAGACAAAGTTTACCTAGACTGCTATAAACGCTAGTTCCGACCCTGGCTGATAATATTAAAGTATTCCCTGATAGTCTGACGTCTTCCTTATTGGAAATACGAGTGCAAGCTTGCTTAAACATATTACTGTGCAGGCAAAATACCATAAGGGACTCATGTCTCAGTATTAATTAAAGTGTATATTAGCAACACATATCTAAGCAAACAGCTGTGGTGGGATTTTTATCTTCATTCTTAGATTAATTATTCTTTATTTTTTATAGTTTCACTGTAAGAGTTTGTATGACTGTGTCAGGACAAAGCATTCCATCCATCATTGGTAAGTATTTTTTAATATGTTTTTAAAGAAGTCACTTTTCAGGAAAGACTGTAGTAGAAAAATATATGTTGCACTTCAATGCATTTTATATGAAGCTAGAGATAGGGGTGCATTTAGTATTTTAGTTTCTTTCAGTTTTTGGATTAATTATTGGATTAAAATGTCTGTTGATCTGCCTTTAGAATACAATGAGATTGGTGTTTCCCAATACACAGATCGCCAAAGGAAACGCTAATTAGGTTTATATGAAGGCATCCTGCTATACTAAAAGCTGTGACAGTTTCCTACTATTTCTTACAATTTATTAATTTAAAAAAATTCCATGTAGCATCCGTCGCCAAAATCCTTACTGCTCTTCCGCATACAATAGACTAAATAGGCAGAGCTTTTTAAACTTCAAAATAAGCAAATGAAATGACTTTCGTATGTGTTTATTTATGCCTTATTTATCTGAGCGCTGTTCTTCTCTAGGGGCGATGTTCCGTTGTAGTTTACTGTAGGCCAAAGGACACGAAATATCCCTTGAATAAATAGTGACATGTCTGTAACAGTGGGGCATCTCTTAGATCTATTAATTAACTTTGGCAGTTCTTCCAAAGAACAAACAATAAATGCTTTGTTTTTGCTGGTGTTTGAAAATGTTCTAGTTAAATAAATACCACATCCCTTGTACATTTTAATTTCAGAGAAAAGAAAAATATTTTCAGGTGATAAAAATAAACTAAAAATCATAAATAAAGTAAAACTGCAAATTTTGCTGGTTATCTATAAAACCTAATTAAAATACTTTGCAGTGTACACGTTTACCCAATGCAATGCAAAACCAATCAAAAACAATCAGCAACTTAAGAGATCCTAAGAAAGCAGAAGGATACATTTACTGTATGTTGCTTACATTAATCTGTACGAACAGTTTATTTAGTGTAAAAAAACTGTAATATTTGGGATTTTTGAACAGCGACAGATCTGATTAATTATGTTTACTACGCTGTCTAAAGTTGATAGCTTTACTGATCACAGTAAGCAAAGACTACAGTGTCAACATATTATTACTGAATCTGTTGCACCAGGACATTGGGAAGATTTATTATGATGTAAAAAGAGACAGCTGTGAACACATTATAAAATGAAGCTGCAGTAGAAGCCAGTTCTTCCTCGGTCTATAACTCTTTACAAATAAATAAAGTATCACAATGAAGTCCACATAAAGTATATGTTTATCAGCTTCATAGAATGAATATAATATGGGTAAAATAAGTAAGATTGGGCTTTTTGCATAGTAGACTTGTGCATTTATTTTGAATTTTAACACATTTTTATACATTTCTGAATTTGTGGGAATGTATGAAAAAAGGAGGAGCCCCAATTAAACAGATAAAAACAAAGCAGAGAGCTCCCAATTTTTGTTTGCAGTTCATAGTTTCCCCCCCCCCTCATATACTCTCTCACAAACTCTCTTACACTCTCGCTCTCTGTCTCCCTACCTTCACCATGTTTCCGTTTCTCCCTTATTTAATTGTTCTTCTCTGGTGGAGAAGGGTAATAAACGGGTGCGGCCAGTATAATTTAGGGGAGAGCTGGGAGAAGAAGGAGCTGCATAGAAGGTAGGGAACCATTAGGAGAGAGCATGAGAGTGTGAGTGAGAGAATGAGAAAGTATGAATCAAAAAATCCCTCCAAACTTTCAGCTGGACCAAAAGGTCAGGAAACTACATTAGTTGTCTGTAAATGAATGGACCTAAAAGTTCTACACAAGGTGTCTGCAGGTTAATTATAATGAGTATTCTCATGTCTCCATTCTGGGTTTTTTATGCTGGGATAGTGTGTTTTACCTTATTGAGCATGATGTTAATATTTTTTCTCATTTCAGTTTCAAGAAAAATTTTGATTCTGTTATACACATCCATATCAGGTATTTAATTCCTGATCTTATTTTTATTTTCTAGTCCTTAAAGCTGAGTTTGAGTTGGACTGGTTAAAGCAGAAGGGTGCAGTGAAGAGAACTCTTTTCCTGGATTCCCACCATTCCCACCATGCCTTTGATCTGATAATAGGAAAAAACAAACCTTCCCAGTGTCAAAACTTTGTTGTTTATCTCAGGGTAAGTTCTAAACATGGACTCCAGGAACTCAGATATTTATATATTAATACAAGATAAATTAAACAATATTTGGCTTAAGAACAGTGAAAGGAATCATCTAACAAAAATATAACTGACCTTGAGCTAGTCAGTCTAAAATATAATAATCTTGAAAATGATGATGGATATCTTGAGATATTTTACGTAGTATATATATATACATATATATATATCCCATTTTTATATGTTCATTAATAGATTAGATACACTGGGAAATTCCTCCTACCAGCATAACCATACGTCCACAAATCCATTATATAGTTGGAATAATTAAAACAGAATGCAGCTGAAAAGCTTCTAGGGAGTATTATATATTATACAGTAGACTGTGGTGTTTTTTTTATTAACTACTTCATTTGAAGATTTTTTTTCTGCAATTCTACATATGAGTGCAGCCCATGGTTCCAGACAGTGCTGTTAATGTGGATTTTCTATCCAATCTCATAGGGTGAATGAATGTGAACCTCGGACAAATGACAGGGAGAATACACTAAACAAATCATGGTCATATGTCACATTTTGCATGCACTAACACCCTATTCAGCCATTCTTACATGCCGGGATACATTTGCCAACCCTCCTTTACTATTAAAATAATATATGATCATTTTTTATGCTGTAATCAATCAGTTTGCTCTTGAATATCTGTTCAAGAGCAAACTTGAGGCTAAGGGTAAACTGGGAAATTATTGATCATTTCCCTTAGTGTGAAAAAACAATTCTCAAGAAATTAAATCACGCACCCAACTGCTACCCCCTCCCCACGAAAAAGATTGTGTCAAAGGTTGTCACCATGTAAAATCCCGTATCATAATCCTAAATCTCCTTTCCACTGTCCGAAGTGTCATGCAATGTGGTCCATCCTCTTTGTGTAAGGAATTCATTAGCTTTGTGCAAACATTTCACTGAGTGATTGCGGAGAAGGTCAAAGGCAGATCTTTTTTAAACTGTCATATACCATTTACATTAACCACTCTACGCACAATTCTTCGGGATATCTTTTTTTTTCTTTGTTGATTTTTCTTCTTCCTGTAGGAAGAATCTGAATTCCGTGATAAGCTCACTCCAATCAGTGTCAACTTGAATTACACTTTGGATGAATCAGCTTTTCTTGGTGACCTGGAATTACGGCCAATACTTAATCGTTACAAGGAAACAAGCATCCAAGAACAGGTACACATTTTATTCCCATTGCTATTTGTCATCGATTGTAGACAATAATATATTGTCCAGCAGGCTAAAAGCAATATTTTTGATCCAAGGAGAAATCCGATTGCCTTTTGGAGTCAAGAAGGAATTTTTCCCCCTGATGGCAGAATTTGAAGTATCTTAATTTAAGTCTTCATTTGACCACTACTCCGACAATTTGACTTTTTAATACATATATGTGGGTGGTTTCTTTGTGATGTCTTCCTTGCAAATACATGGGGCATTTTCTTCTTTTCCCCACCCCCATATACTTTTCATGCAGGAGATGTGTTCGGCTGAAATCATCTCCATGTGATAAACTTACCATCGGTCAGCTTTAGCGCTGCTCCGCTACTGTGGGTGAGGGTCTGTTCAGACCCCTGTGCCCATGTGTGCAAAGCTATCCCATGGATTCCCAGGATCTTGGAGCATATGTGTTAAGTAGATTTAGTGCATTTATTTAAGGGGCAGTCATATCCCTAATAAAGTCAATCTATATATTTATTTGTTGTTTTACCCTCCCAGGCACACATTCTGGTAGACTGTGGGGAAGATAACATGTGCATTCCTGACCTGAAACTCTCAGCAAGATCGTGAGTTGAAAAATAAATATCTGGTCACAATTTTGCTTTTTCCCTAGCACCCAATGTACTATATATATATATATACCCGACCTCCAGCTGTCTATGGCTTACAAAGAGACTTCAATTCTGCGTCATTTCCCACTGCAGTCTTAATAAATAATCTTCAAGTGTTCCTTTCCATCTTTTATAAACAAAAAGGTTATTAGGTCCTCAATGTAAATGCCTATGTGTTGGCTTCAAGTGATTACAGAAGAAGAAAACAAATATAATTGAAACAAATACAGCTCTGAGTATGCATTTCTAGTTACCGCTTCTACTGTGTATAATTTATCATTAATTGTGATTGTGTGCATATGTCAGTCTGAAATCAACAAATGGGAAATACTATCTCTTTAAATAATTTAGGACATACGTGGTTGATTAAGAAGACTTCGTTTACATTAAACATTATAATTTGATATAAAAAAAAAGCTCCAAATAATGCAAGTAAATAAATACGGGTTATTTACATTGTATACAGTGATTTTGGGCCAACACAAACTGTTCATTAGACTTGCAGTCTGCTATTCAGTGGAAGAATGTTCACAATCATGTAATTTCCTGGTGCATATAAACAAAGGGATGTATCTATTTAGAAGACTTAAATAAAGAAGAACTCAAAATTGTTATTATTAAGTAACTATATTTGGCTGTATATTTACCGAACAACAAAATAAACACATTAAGTGTATAGTTTCCAAAAAGGTGAACCATGTACATTTAACTTTGAACGTGGCAAATACTAAAAGTATTGTTTACCGTGAAATCGTTTAGGAACTTCAAACTTAGTACAGTTTCTGGAACCCATGATCATGATAAGCTATATCTAGTATAACTTCAAAGCTTTTCAAAGTCCTTTGACAGTCATGATTTGAAGGCTCCTGACAAAGACCTGATTGCTCTTCAAAGCATATGATGAGTGGTATGGCAGGTGTGAAACGCTGGGGCTAAGACATCTATCTAGTTTCTTTCACTAATGGACAAAAAATAGTTTTTCACCAGTCCAGTTATATATTCTTCAGCATCTATATGATAAGTTACTGTGTCAAAGCCTCTGTTAATTAACTTCACATCTTTCCCATCCTAAGTTACCTATTGAAGTTAAATTTGGATGCTGACCAATTCATCAATGGCCCTCAGGTCCTTAAAAGTAAAACTAGAATAATTATTTTATTGTATACCTTCACATTTATATATATATAATTTGAGGTACATTACGGGTATTTGTTAAATAATACATCTTTGATTTTCTCTTGCATCATTTGACTCTCACTTAACAACACTGGGTATAGTAATTGTAATACAATATTTAACATGATGTACTGAGTTGCTAAAGGGTATCTTACCTCTTGAAGTTTGCGTGACACAATGTTTCTTCAAAATAGATTAAATGTTTCATTCTTTCTTAGTGGGTTGGACATACTTTTTCCTTCTTTCCTATTGGCTTAAATGTGGAAACAAATCTCAATATCAGTAAAACATTTTATATTAAAAATGTCACACTTGTTCAAATAGACTTACTTCTAGAGAGAATTATATTAGATCACAATTGCAACCCCCCATGATCGTTTTAAATCCCAGTGACCATTTTTAATTCATGATCTATTACAGAGACAAGAAGAAGCTTATCGTAGGAGATGAAAACCACGTTATGTTCATCATAAATGCAGTGAATGACGGCGAAGGCGCTTATGAAGCGGAGCTTCATGTGGATATACCACCTGAAGCAGACTATGTAGGCGTTGAGCGCAACACAGAGGTAACATGATCATGTGACCCTAAAATTTAGCAGGACTCCAAAGTTTAACATTATACTATGCACAATGACAATTCAGCAAAGAAGGAGAGAACTTAGGTGCAGATGGTAAACCTTTCCTCTGCCCATGGAACCTGGCATATGTTTTTAAAAAAAGAAATTGATCAACTCAAGGCCTAGCCCATGCTTTCAAAATAGAGCTCATCATTTATCCATCTAACAGTATGGATCGGTAGATCCACTGATATAACTGATCTGCTTCGAAATATTAGCAAATAAAATATATTTACCTTTCTTCAGTACTATCTCACACATAAGTATAACCCTTCAGCTAAATTTCAAGATTTATTTATTTACTTTTTTGTTGTAGGGACTGCGGCAACTTAATTGTGAATACAAAATGGAAAATGAATCTCGAATGGTTGTGTGTGACCTTGGAAATCCAATGGCTGCTGGGGCAAATGTAAGCATTCCCTTGTGATCAGAGCACTTTAGTTGTTATGAATGTTTAAAGAACTAAATAGCGGGCAGGATTTATATTCCAAAGCTAAGCCAAATGAAACATCAATTATTCAAAATCCTACCTCAGCCATCTAAATTTCACTTAGCCATCTTCTTCAATATGGTAGACGAAGAATTACGTACAAGTCAATTTCAACAACTACTTTTACCCAGCAGTGCATTTAAATTGCTCAATGCCCTCCCATCCGCCATCTTACTGCTAAAAAAACAGTATATGACATCAGTTCCCAGCGCTCTGCCTCCAGGAACAGCAAGCAATGGAGACTTCTCCTTCTCGTACATATTCTGGTTAGATCAGCGATATCACTTGTAACCGGTCCATTGACCAGAGATGCACCAGGAAATCTGATCACCCAACAGATATTCCGCCAGTTTAAGGGCAAAGGGGCTGCTGTCCTTGGAACACCACTGTCCTCTCCCAAAAATGTACTCCAGGCTCAAAGTCTATGAAGCAAAACCGTTAGATATGTTATTTTCAAGCATTGCAGTGTATTGTAGACCTTCCCATGCTGTGAATACTCTGAGTTTACAAGTTTGCGGTCTGTTTTAGGTCTCAGTTGGTCTGCGATTTGTTATCCAGAGATTAGAAAATGTTGACAACATCACATTTGATCTCTATGTAAAGAGGTAAGTCCATTCACATAGTACACTTTAAAATGAATGCCAACGCATGTTTCTGAAACAAAAGGTGTTTTTGCTAGAGAGATGCTAAGAAAGACTTGTCCTATGCTTCACGTGCTATTTCATAAAGTTTACAAAGCAAAATGCAAAAACACTTTAATTTAGGTCTTTGAATATAGCAAAATACTTGCTAGTTTGATTATCCAACAGGCAAAGTAAATACCGTATTTGTCGGCGTATAACACGCACCGGCGTATAACACGCACCCTCCCCAGGACCGGAAGTGAGGGAAACGTCGCTGCAAATCGTGCAGCTCTAGGATTTATCGGCGTATAACACGCAGGTAGGGTTTCAGCTTCGTATTTTGGTTTAAAAAGTGCGTGTTATACGCCGATAAATACGGTACTTCCATGGGATAGGGCCAGATTAGTTTACAGACAGTGTTAACACTCACGGACAGGCCTATATTATGCAATGGGCATCAGTTGTCAATGATTATTGTTCTTATTAGTATCATTACTGTGATTATTATTAGTTGTTTGAAAAACTATTAAGCGAGATGAAGAACAATAGGAAGAAAATACTGTTGGTTTTGGAGAACTCTGGTAATTGGATTATTATCCATGCACTATGATTTATTCAGTAGATTTGGGGTGCACCTGCTCACTAGTTCCATGGTTGTAGGATACATTAATCTGAATCTAATCCGAGGTCAGATCCAAACATATTATATTAATGTCTGCCATCAACAGCGTTGCACCTAAGGGTAACGATTTACTCCGGCCATGACTGTATTGTTAATACTAAGTAATGCAAACAAGAATCCTGCTGCCCATTATACGTCAGCGACAATATTCTCGGTATCATTTCTAGGTATACCATATACTCTGCTTGTATTACTTTTATAAAACAGTTGTATTCTGTATGGTGGAGGACTTTCGTCTCTTTTATGCTCATCATAAATTATACAAAATCTGTTCTAGCTGTCAATCTCAGGTTTGCAAGCATGGATCCGAGATGTTTCTGTCCTTCACCGATGAGATCTAACAAACAGGACAGCTGTATATTGTATACACAAATGAGGCACTCAGAAAGCCTTTGCACATTTAGAATTAAGCCCATATTGAAATAAATATTTCAAATGTTTGTATTTTGTATGGTGGATAATAGCTTGGTGTTTTTCTTAGATTTATAGGAATATTTTAGACATGATCATATCAGCGTTTGCTGGGTTCTTCTATTCCATTTATACTCTTTAAATAATAGGAAGACCTTTAAAATAAAAGTGGATCAAACTAGTTAAAAAAAAACTTAGAACAAGATAACAACGCAGGAAATCTTTTGGTGGTGGGACAGGAAAAGACGGGGTGGCTCAAGAGAATTCACATGACAACTGAATAACCTCTCTGACCTCCATGTTTACTGGGTAAATGTCCACGTTATTAATGGACGTGACACTATATGGACGTGCTTTGGACAGTATAATGGTAAAAGGATGTTTACTTTGTTGGGCTGGGGTCAGAATTCATTTTTTGTGAATTTGAGGTATTCTGTCATATAAAAGTGTCTCTTTGTATCACAGATGGAATATTTATTACACTGAACTTCACTCCCCCAGTGTCAAAAGTGCTATTAGTGAAGGGTTTGCGACCTCTTAATCCTCCAACGTTTTCTTTTTTTTACTGGTAAACTGTATATAAAGTTACTATTAGAGATTAGGTAGTTTATAATAAAACCAATAGGCTCTTGCAGACATAAAGCCAAAATATGATATGAATTTAGAGTGAGCATATCATGTCTTAGTTATAGAGATAGTTTAATGTCCCTGACACCCCTACGATAGAATAACGCTGATTAAAGTACTCTTTAATAACCCTCTCTATGAGTACTTTAATATGCATTTTGTTCCAAAATAAAAAAATAAAAACACTGAGAGACAAACAAAAGTCTAACTTATTTTATCTTTAGCAAACATCCTTCATCCTGTATACAAGTACAGGATGAAAATGGTGGGCATGGAGTCAGCTTTCACGTGAGAATTGCTGTTTTTGAATTACTGATAGCATGCGGTGACATCGCGGACTTGCTGGTGTGTTTCTAAGAGTCTAAAACAAATTATGAGCCATCAGCATCTCTTGAGTGAGGGAACGCTTAAAGGAGTTTCTAACACACCTACACTAAAGGGTTAACTGGTTATTTGCTAGACGTTTCAGATTACTTGCATCTGTGCTAAAACATTTATTTCAACAACTAGCAGTGAATATTGAAAAGGAATCATGAAACTGTACATTTTACAAATAACATTTTTTGAAATCAAAAATATTGATACGATTTCCTTCAAAAACTGATAATTTAGGACACATGTTTGTCTTAACAATATGCAAAATCCGTCCAAACCACATTTTTAAAATTCAATATTTGTTACAATAAACAATTCTGCAAATCCATGTAATTGTGTCAACTTTGTTGGAGCTGTTCCTTTACAAGAATGATGCTGGAATGGAACGCACAACAGAAATGAAACATTCCCACAAGTTCAGCTAACATTCTGGTCTCAGAACACGAAATTATCTTGGCAGCGAACACATGTATAAAAACTCAGTGAGTTTGTTGCAGAATCTGGCGTTCAATGTAATGCTGCGATGATTGTACAGGGGAAAAGTTGGTCTGTGTGTATCGGCATAAATGGTTTCTAGCTGATTTCAGATTTTTTTTCTTAAACAAATCTAGAAGTTTTGCCCCAAAGTACAATTTCAAAATTGTCGCAATAAAGTTATCATCTTTGTGTTGTGCTAATGCCACATTCATTGGCAGTGTTGTGAGATGATGCCCACCCATGTTAGATGGGCACCCTGTCACTTAATTATGTGTCCATATCAGTGGAACTGGGTTGAATCAATGTGCATGGGTGGTTGCCAGTGGTCCTGACACTAGTCAGGGAGTAAGACATAAGTCCCCCTGATTCCCAATGTGCCGTTGAAATACAATTGGTTACAACGTAAACCCAGGACCATTGGTAGTCTCAGAACTGCCATTGCAGAAATCCTATATATTGATGACAGCATTGTGTGGACTTTAATCAGTAGTTGTCCGGAGCTGTTGGGCTGCAACAAGTTTCATTGTTTATAAATCCATGGACATATACTGCAGAATAACATGAAAATATATGAAAGTAAATATATCCCTAAATTTATAATACATATTTATAATAATAAATAGAAGTATATGCAGTAGAAGAATGTGGGTTATCAAAAAAGCATTGCTCTTGAGTGCATCTAAACTGCTGAGAAGATGAAAACAGGAGTATTGGCTCAATTACTCAATATAGTGTTTCTTTCTGCTAGAACCAGTTCAATCCGCATCGGATTGTGAGCTGACAATAAATGTTTAAGGTGCAAGATAAATGTAAGGGTAAAAGCATTAAGCATAATGACATCCTTCAGCAGCAAGGAGGAGTGATTCTCTCTGGTGCAGCCAGAAAGGAGAGGAAAAGAGACAAAGGTTGTGATAAATGGAAGCCAATGTGAAAGTAATTTTTAGGTTTTTTTGGGGTATTAGAGTATTCTAAATGCAGCCTCTTTAATGGATATTAAGACGCTTTAACTCATTGCAGTAGTCTATCTGGTGAAAGATAAGGGAGTGCAGGAAAACAGTTTATCTGCATGTGTGTTTTTATCTTATCAAAGTAAGTATGAAAAAAATACTTACACTCCAGCCATTAAATGCATTATTTTCTTTACCACTGTAAACGCATAGAGGAATTTATCAGAATCTCCGCTATGCATTTCTACTCCTACAAAGTACATTAATATGCATATGCCTTGGGGTTACTGCATGGGTCACTGAAGTTTCCCTTTAAGAGTTAATCATTACAAATATATACGGTATATAAACTGTTATGGTGGCTTATGACATGCCCAGCCATTGATAAGACGCAAACAAGCACTGATCTACACAACAGTAACGTGTGCACATTAACAGCTGGTGCTGCCTACCCATACCTACCAACATCTCAGCTCCCGGGAATTCTGATATAATGCATGTTTTTTTTTTTACAGTTCCAACAAGGACAATCCCAACAGTAACTTTGTTAGACTACAAATTAATGTTACTGCCGTGGCACAAGTTGAAATAAGAGGGTAAGTAAGTCATTTCTTAAGATGAAACATATTTGTATACTTTTAATAAGATAAAGCCGCCAGACACTGATGGAAACAAATTTGAAATGCTATTTGAACAAATTTGAACTTGTTCTATATATATATAAAAAATGGTCACTTCTAAAACCCAGCGCTAGAATTACTTAAATAACCCCCATTGTTTTAAGAAAACCAGGTCCTGTCCAACAAAAACAACCCTTTCTCTGAAACTTACAATAATAAAGCTTTTTTCTCTAAATGTGATATTGGTCGACGGAATAGCAGCGCACATCCTGTCGGAAAGCATACCCAAAAATGCTGTGTCTTGCATTATTTCTTTTATTAGTACGCAGCCGGAGCCTTAGACTTCATTGACCTCCCAACAAATGTGTAGCAGACATCACATACTGTAAAATAAAACAGGTTCTTAATTCCCCACGGGGGCATAAAACTGGAGACTTCTGCAACAAGAAAGAGGAGACATTTAGTAAAATAAATGACCAGAGTAGGTATTTGGCTACATTTTATATCTCTTTATATATATATATATATATATATATATATATATATATATATATATATATATATATATATTACTTTTCCATCTTTTTTAAAAAAAAAGCTAAAATACTTTACAATGAGGGTTCACTGGCTTTCTTTTGCGAGCTAATAAAATTCAGCTAGTTTGAATCGAGTACATTTAAAGAAATCACAGTGAGATTTAGCAGGCATCTTGGCTCGGATAATCCGAAGAAAATAATTACAAACAACACATGATGGTAATAATACTAATTTATATTTAGCCTTTCATTTCAAAGCACTTCCTATACACGATGAAATAAAAGCAACGTGGTTCCATCCTTCTGGTTCTAGTAGCAGCCTGCACAGCGAAATAAATAGAAAGGAAATAAGTTATTACTGATAACCAGCTACAGTTGTGTAAACTGAAGGATAAAAGTTATTTCCCAAGATTACACGCAGAGTCTAATGGGATTGGCAATGTTGCTTATTCTGTTCCCAAACCATAACCCCCAATATAATTCTGTCCTGTCTACCATTCATCTGATTAAAAGAACCCTTACCAGCCGTGTGTTATTTTAAACAGTAAATATGTCATTCCCAACAAAAAGAGTTTTTTCCAGAAAAATAGGGCATAATCTGTCAACAAAAAAACTGGTATTTTTTAACTTGTGCTGATCTTACTATTTGTACTATAAAACTGTCACACTTTATTCTCCTGTTCAGCTTTATCCTTGCTTTTTTTTTTTACTTAAGACCACCTTACCCTATCCTCACTTTTTCTCTGTGTTTTCCTTATATAAGTACAGAAACATAGAATTCGATGGCAGATAACAGCCATTTAGCCCATCTCACCTGCCCATTTTATTGTGATGTAAGGGTTCAGACCCTAATCAGTCCTTGGTGTCATGTTAGCTTTAGGATAATCATATGTCTATCCCATGCATGCCTATTCACTTACTGTTTAAGGCTCTATTACTTCTGCTGGGAGGCTGTTCCAGTTATATACAACATTCTCAGTAAAGTAAAACTTCCTTATGTTACATGTAAGCTTCTGGCTTTCTAGTTTTAGATTATGACCTATCGTTGTAACTCCTTTGAAATAAACGGTGTTATCTATTTCTCCAAATCCCTCCTTCCCTTCTCCGCCGAACCTTGTTCTTCTATAAATGCAACCATCTGTCTGCACATGTATGTTGCATATGTTGAAGACACTCCATGACATATATCAATTAACTTTGTGTATACCAATTGTCTTCTATTAATCCGAATGCCTCATTTGCAGGGTGTCCCATCCTCCCCAAATTCTTCTTCCCATTCCCAACTGGGAGCCTAAAGAAAAACCTACCGAAGAACTAGAAGTTGGCCCATTAGTACAACACATTTATGAGGTATTATATTCTTCTCTACATGTAATGTCTTTGTACCTTACACAGTACTCATTAGTTTGAAAAAATGGTTCTTTTCACACTAAATATGTTCCCTTTGTGTGAATGAATTAAAGTAACAAAGCTATATTTTCATATCTTTGCAAAGCTGCATAATATAGGCCCCAGCGCAGTGAGTGACACCCATCTCAGCGTGGCGTGGCCGTCTCGGAGCCGCGAGGAGTTTCTTCTCTATGTGTTTGACATTCAGACTGAGGGGCCACTAAGATGCCAACCAGAAAGTGCTCTGAACACCTTGCAGATAAAGGTATGGCTGGGGTAGTGGAGTAAAATAGCTATGAAAATGTTACTTCATCTGCTTTCCGAAGTAATATTGCTTATTTTGAAACACACATTGCTGTACATTGTTGTGAAGTTGTGCTGTGAGATTTGGGGTCAAAGAATAAGTCGTAGACTAAAATCAGCTTTCAAGACTTTTACGACTTTTTTGGCGTATAATACCTGTATATATATATGTATATATATTTATATCTTGATATAATGCCAAGTGACAGTAAATGATCCCACTAAGTTTCTTTAAAGGAATTGGTAACTTAGCACCTCCAGACGGGGAGTGGCTGACTATTAGTGAAGACAATAAACAGTTCAATGTCAGGCAGCTGCTGCAAGGGCCAGTAAAATATTGGCATTTGTAAAAAAGTGTATGGACTAATTTTGCCGATTGTAAGACTCCACCCTGAATATGCAGTACAAGTCGGGGAACACGTTAAATCAAAATTAATAAGGGGAATGGAACACTTTAGTTATAAAGAAAGGCTATAGAAGTTGAATTAATTTACATTATAAAAAAGGTGACTTAGAGAGGATAGGATGTTATTAGATGAATATATACAGGGACAATACTAGCTCCTCTCTGATGACCTGTTCATGCACAGGATTGTGCAAAGAACAAGAGGTCATTATTATTATTTATTGTTTTTATATAGCGCCATCAGATTTCCGCCACGCTGAAATCATTTGGTCATCCATTTAGACTTGAACAAAGGTGTTTTCATTAAAGCAGTAAAAAGGTGTCCTTACAAAAGAGATTTCACCTTTATTTGTTTTACTTAACATGAAAATGTATTTTTATCAAACTATACATATTTAGGTTGCAGTCTTTGCCTCTGTTTTGGAACGACATTCTAGGTATAGAAAATACTCCAAATGGCTACTCTTCTAAATTAAGATAATCCCATTTTTCCACATTAAAGACTTTACAAATTACCCACCAATTCTTGTTAAAATATCACCCCATTTCTGCATGTGTAGAAAGCACACTAGAAAGTTGAACTGTCCATAAGCAGATCTGGACAATACTAAGAAAACCCAGAGGTCTCTGATCACAGAGGTTAACCCTTTCATTGTGATGCTGGTTGAATATGCCCTCCAGAGCTTCCTAATTAAATGGCTGTCTTCATTATCTGAGAAAAAGGCAATATTATTCTTGACATCCATTTCCATGTGCATTCAAGGAAAAAAGCAACATATTTTCTTTTTTGCTGATGGGATAATAAGCAATGGCAACTGGAACCGAAAGCTAGAAGCCAAGCTCTCTGCTCTGTTTATCTGTCCCCATCAGTACAGATCATGCGACTGAGCAGTTTTACTGAGAAGGACAGACACATCCTGGAAAGGCATGTTTGTAATTTAACCCATACATAACAATATCCATCCAGGAGTTGTGTTCGGTTTGATGACCTTACCCTAGAATACATAAAAACTACAACTTATACATGCTATTCCAGTGTGGCCATCAGCTCTCAAAACAGAAGTCTAGCAAGGCATATTTCACTTGCTTGCCAATGTTTTTATAGGTTTTTTCTTTTCGCTAATTCATTCGCCAGAGGCATCTAATTCCATGCACAAGCCATACATCTTGTTTCTTGTTACGATGTTATTGTAACAATTTCTATTTCGAAACATTGTCATTAAGTCATAAATTCTGTGAATCTACTCTATAAATAATGTACGAAATAAATAATTTCACCAGCAGTCTGTAATATTTAGGCAATTTTACATTTCCAGCTCTATTTCACACCGTGGACACGTTGGAGATCGCTGTCACTTTGGCTAATTTCTTTCCTGATTTTATTTCAATATTATTTGAGGGGTTTTTCAATGATTAAAATTAGAGCACCAAATGGTCTTTTTTGTTTAGATTTTTAGCTATTGCAGTTTATTCGTCAGACTCTGCCACTGATAGGATATATCAGATAATTAGTAAGGATTTAATGTGAAGCGGTACAGATGTTGTACACATGTGAAGTTACTGTTTAAATGTTTAAGTGTAATACTTTGCATTCCTTATTGTTTGCTTGTTTTAGCTTTCGTATTTGACAAGGGACCAAAACTGTTTGGGAAAATAGTAGTTTATGTTTAGAAAAATATATATCAAAAACTAAAATTTATATTTTGATATCTATGGTGATATGAAGTGATTGAAGTGTTATGAAGTAAATAAAACATTGATGACCCGGCTGCCGTATTCATATCTTTAGAAAAGCATAGAGTCTGGTAGATGCCTGTTACTGACGCAGGTATGTCCTTTACTGTTAGTTCTCTTAGTTGATGGTTTATGTATACCATTACCTTAGGACAACACCTCTACCTCACATTGTTGTTTATCTGTGTCTTGTGTGATATTGTGGCCTCAATAGTTGGCGTGCTCCATGTTGGAATCTAAAATCTAAGAGCATGTTTGATTTATTGGTGGACTTCTGTGGTAGCCTTTCACATTAAACTAATTCATTTTGTCTAATGGGTCTTTTTTCCAGCCAAGTGAAGAAGACGACACTCCAGAGTTCGCAGCGTTTCTCCGCAATTCCAGTGTATCCCACGCCGTGAGCCGCAGGGATGTAGCGAAGGCTGAGCCTCTCAGGCATGTTCCCATCCCAACGAAACTACTGGTAAGAAGGGGGAAAAGGGCATACGATACTCGCATGACATGTCTCATACTATATAGAAACAATCATCGCTCAAAACGCAGGTTAGTGGAATGCACAGCCTAGTTATACACCACTCAGCTCCTTATATTACATTCGGAGGGTGATGGGTAAAGGGAAATTATGACTCAGAAGTGTTAAAAGTGCAGCAACCAATCAGAACATGCCATTGGTTGCTATAGTGATAACTACATTTTTACCCCCCACAGGGGTCAGTGAGCTCATTGACGGAATAATCATCAATAAAACACCTTTTATGTTATTCACAGAGCAAAGGCAGAATTGCACAATTACATTTAGAAACAAATTAATAAAACCAAAGCTCGCCTGCTCTCATGTGAAACACTTCAAAGTTACTTCTTCTGATTTATTGCATTGTAAGAGTTCATTTAATAGAGCAAAATATTTGTACTGATGAGTATCATCAGAGCTCTGGAATCTGTTCTACATCTCAGAAAAATCCCAACGCGACATGTTAATTGACGTAGCTGCGGATTTGTGACCCGCCATCGCGTTGTTGTGGGAGTAAATGTCATCGGTCTGCAGAACGCTTTGTTTCTTTTTTTCTGTTACCATATCTTTGGTTGTCTATTAGATTAGAGCATCATCTGAGATTAAAATTCCTCCAGAAATCTGTTTTATGGGAGTAATTGTTTCATATTCAACGTGAGATTTTGGCTGCAATGCACCAACAGGGTCAGAAAATCTACCCAGGATATACACAACTACACAACAATAAAACTTTTAGTTAATTACACACTTGTATTAGTTTTGAGAAAATATTCAGTTGTTTGTCATGGTCTGCAATATACCCTCAATTTTATGCATTTACTCATGTAATTAGAAACATGTTCGCTTATTAAGTCCAGGTTGCTGGCTTATCCTCCCATCCGTAATGATGTTTTGATACTATCTGTATGTGTTTTTGGCTGGAAAAGTCCTAATCTCAGTAATAATTTTACTGCCTTGATGTTTTTTTTATCCATCAACTACAACTAACAACCATTCTGTACCGACTGCCAACAGTGATAAATCCCAGGAAAATGAGCATTTGGAAAAGCAACAAAATTGTGAAAGACAGAACACACTGGGGTATATTTACTATAGGGAGACTTGTGTTTCAGCTCCTATGGACTATGAAGGTTCTGCTGCAGAAAGAGAGCTTGGCTGGCCCTGTACAATGGATATCTGAATCAGGAAGATTTCTCCTAACCTGTTAAATCATGCATTATACAGGGCCGATGCAGCCACTCTAGCTGGAGAAACCCCAGTAAGGTTTATTCACTAAAGTTGAGGTAGGATAATAATTTTATCTGATTGCATTGGTTATGCAGGGTAAATATCAGTGTGATTCTACTTCAGGAAGGGCCATATTGACCTTTGGGAGTACCTTTAATTATTTAGCAGAGTATGTATAATAGGCAATCTGAAACTTTTCCTATATGCAACAAATTCAATTAATAGATTTAACTTTGTTACAGAACTGCACAAATGTGAAGTGTTTAACAATATCATGCAAAGTTGGACGTTTAGACGGAGGACAGCGAGCAGTGCTAAAAGTCAGATCACGGCTGTGGGCACAAACCTTTCTACAGGTAACATAACAAAGATGGAATTCTGTATTTTCACTGTTTTTACTTTACAGAGCCATTTATGTGCTGTTACTTTTGTTCCATTCTATATAAATCTTTCTCAACTCAGCAAAAATGAAGGGATGATGATTATGACATCACGTTAATGCTTATCCTTGACACAAGCTGCGGAACATGCATCTCCCATCAGCCTTGACCTGAGTCCTAGGTCGGCTGAGACGTATTGATTTTGTAATCTAACAGTAATTGAAAGGCCATGGTTGGTAAGGACTGTCTTTAATGGAGAAGTCCATGGTATCTGATCCCGAACGAGGACTGAGCATCAGTAATATCTCCATAGTGATAATCGGATGCACATAGAAAGTTAATGAAGCCAATAAATGATAGATTTCTTGAGGATCCATTAACATTGGAACATTTCTTTCACTTACTCCACTGCTCATGACAACCTTTGGTTGTTGATACACATCTATGGTTAATTGAATGCAGTTATCCAAAGTTATTTTTGGAGGAACAAAAGCCATGAAGCCAGCCTGATACTTTATACTGTCTTGTAGCCAAGACAAGCTTTTGGACATAGATCAAAGTATCAGATATTAATCACACGCCTTATCTTTGGACTTTTGGAACAATTCAAATCCCAGCAGCGCAGTTTATATTTTCCATTGCATTTTATGGCACTGCACTTGCCGTGATGGATTGCAATCCCACCTTGTCAGATCATGGGGCAGCACTTAACCCTTTTATTGTGAGACGTTTGCTCTGCTGCTGGAATGGTTTACGTACATGAAAATTCTGTACTGTAACATGAGTTGTGGAAATTCTTGACACTATGTAAATAACACATTATAACAGTTAAGTGTGCTGTATGTCTTATATGTTATCAGCTTCTAACAAGTCAAATATCTTACAAGCAAGGCAAACTTGTAATATTAAACGAGTTATATTAACACGATTTATAGTACAGGATATAATCAACAGCCAACAGCTTTGGAAATGTTCTCCTGGGGCCTTGTAGAGGTTCTCCTGGGCTCTTTTGTCAAATTATTTACAAAATGAAATATTAATGCTATATTAAAGTGTTTAGCAGAATATTTAGTATGTGAATATGGGTTTGAGCTGTTCATGTTGTGTTTGTGTTCAGGTTGCTTGTGCTTTAGTAGATTTATATTGGAGCTTCCAATGGGCAAGGTGGAAATTGCATCCACCTTTTGAATGGAGTGGCATAGATAGGAGACAATGATGGTAAATAGGCATGACATGGAAGGAGAGCCACAAAACGAGTAGAGTTACAATTAAATACTTGATTTGCACCCCCATCCATATGGAAAACATTGGTCTAGGATATGGGCTAAACTATCAGATCTTGAGTGACCTCCATTAGATATTTTAAGGGCCAGTTTCATCTTAAGGCCCAGGCCACAGACCATCATAGCCCACCACATTAACCCCCAAGATGCTTTTATGATAAAAAAAGCCCTTCTCGTCTCCCAAATTTCCAGATAAAGGCAAGCCAAGGTGACTTTTTCCCCATTGCCCCAATGCTTAAATAAAAGTGAATCCCAGGATCTTTCATGTTATAGAAACACGTCAGCACATCAGTCATCCATATAACAAACAATGTTAACCAAGATCTATCTCTGGTGAGGTCTATGTCTGGCTCAATGACTTCCCACAAACTACTTTCTAGAGTGTAAGCTCTGGTGAACACAGTTTTGCACATCTGTTTTGTACATTAGCAGTTGTGTTTAGTCACGTTAAGAAAAACATTAAGGAAAAAGATGATAGGAGTACAGCATTAACAAACTCAAAAGGGCACAGATGGTCACAATTCAGACAGGAAACTGTTTCTGCTTCATCATCGGACAAGAAAAAACATTTTTATCCTTTATGGTGTTGATTAATAAATAATGTTGATATGGGAACACACAAAAAATATATTTCGCAAAGTAAGACATGGGAAAGTATTAAAATAACTGTTTTGAGATAAAAGAAAAGTTATATATACTAAATATTTCAATCCAAACAAAGAGAGAATGTGCTAAATATGCTCGTGAGATATCAAATCTGTAAGGAATCGTTAATGGAAAAGACAATAAATTATTCCTTTTTTGTGTATAAAATACCAGTTTGATTGGGATTAGTGTTTCGTTCCATGTTAAAGGAATGTTCAGTTCTTGAAAATGGTTTTCCCCTAGCTGAGGGAACAATATAACTTTGGATCTGGGTTTCTTTCAAAACTGTGGCCACAGGCCAAAATCTATAGATAACATTTCCAAGCGTTTGCTCAAGTGTATTTCTTTCTAAAAGTCAGTCTTAAAGAATTAATCCTTTAGTGAAGCGTAACATTCTTTGGCCAGTTCTCATTGTGATCCAAGGAGAATAAGTGAGCAACGCTGGATGCTAGAGGTCATACATAATAGGGATTAAACTCATATGCTTGTTTCCACTTAAACATACATAAAGTGCTTTCAACATTCATATTTAAGAGCTTCTTCATTCAAGACGAAATCTGATTGCCTTTTCGAGTCAAGATGGAATTTTTGCCCCAAATGGCAAAATTTCCCAAATAGCTTAGGGTTTTTTGCCTTCTTCTGGATCAGGAGGCTTCAGTAGAAGTTAAACTTTACGGATTTAAGTCTTTTTGCATCCTAAATTATTATGTTACTATGTTATAACTATGTCACTTTGGACAAATATCAGTTCCTGTACTCACTCCAGAAGAAGAGAGGAAGAATGATGTTGCTAATAATGATAGAAAATGATCAGGCAGCTGGAAGAACTTCCAAAATCTGATTAGTAGATTAGCAGGTCCCCACCACAACCCCTTCCACAGACATGAGCACATATATTTTCTAAGTCACTATCGACAGACATCTGCAAAATTAGAGGGCATCTGTGTAAATGACTGCCTACGAAAACAAGCAGGTCGATTCAAAACAAGTTGTGCGTCAGAGACACTTTAACTAAAATAACACACAAAGTTTTTCCACCTCGATACCCACTATCAAGAATGCCTCCCCTTGACGAAAGTCTCATTTGAGTTCTGAAGGAGATAGCAGTTGACATCAGACACAATGCACCTTTTCAAAATAGATGTAATGGAGAAAGACGCACCATGTCATTACACAGAACACATAATACATAATGAGTGTATACTAACCTCAACACTACTGCTGTAACCTGTGCTTAGCGGCTTCCTACCAAGGCTGGCCCTCCTTAACTGTGTATATATAAAAAAAATAATATATATATATATATATATATATATATAACTATATCTGCATTTAAATAGTATTACTCATGCAACATGGAGATGCATGTGGTGTACCCATGCCTACAATTTTTAAGGATTACTTCTGTATATATATATATATATATATATATATATTAAATAAATGCCAATGGCATAATTACACATTAGTCTGAGGTCTGATATTTTATTGTATGTTTTTATTTATTTTATTGACAATCATTGGAGCTCATGTTCTTGACTAAAACTCTCAGTTGGCCCTTAGCTCAGAGACAATGATGAATATAGTAATACAAATTACCCTAAAT
Organism: Spea multiplicata; assembly: GCA_009364415.1. Taxonomy (NCBI): domain Eukaryota; kingdom Metazoa; phylum Chordata; class Amphibia; order Anura; family Pelobatidae; genus Spea; species Spea multiplicata. The sequence goes on from VKOC01000006.1 coordinate 6,894,658, forward strand.
TTCTTACATGTAATTTTAAAACAGATGTACAACAAATGACGCTCTATACAATATCTTTTGTATTTGTGTGTTACAGAGGAAAAACGATCACTACTCTCTCACTGCCAACGTGTCGTTTGAAGTGAAGAAGATGCCGTATGGCATTCAGCCTGCAAAGCTTCCGGCTGCAAGCATAGCGGTGAGTGTTAAGAGTACAGAGGTATTCTGCATTCTGCAAGTGGATCTTATATCGTCAGTCAGTTTAAATCGGCATCTGGATTTACATAAAGAATTGCAGAACACATCACAAAAACATTAAAACATTCCTAGAACTACATCAAAGTGATCTTGGAATATGTATCTTTCTGTGAAATAGAGGACCCACATTTTTACAGGTTAAAGTGAATATGCATTAGACACCCATCTTATGTTTGTGCCATCGGGAGCAACCATGTTAACGTTCTCTTCCCAGGGTTTTAATTATTATTATTACCCTCACTAAATTACCCTCCGCTCCATTAATACTGTCCCACTTTGGTGTTTGCTGGTTCAGGCAGTTATTGTATGGGTGGGAGGTGGGGAAAGGGGGGAAAACATCAGGACAAGGAGTTTATTAATATGCTAGTTTTGTCACTATTTGACACAGATTTCAGCTTTTTATAGATAAAATACACCCTTTACTTTAATACCAAAGTCTCACGAGTCACACCAATTGAAAACAAAAAAGTACTAGCTATATGAATGTTTAATTGGTGTGAATTAGCCGTGCTGAAAAGTGCCATACTCTTCTCCATATCGAACTCGCTACCAACCCATCCTCACTCAAACAATCCTTTCCTGCTGTCTCTATTCCCCCTTAACCATCAAATAGATTGTAAGCTTCTAAGATCAGGGCCCTTATCTCCTTTTGTACCGGTATATTTTACATTTTTTAATGATATTTAGTTTAATTTGTTTATTTACTTCCACCGTACCCTATTGAAACAGCGCTACAGAATCTGCTGAGGCTATATAAATAAATGTAATAGTGAAAATCCCCCATTAAGATGCTGCCGTTAAGTTGTCAAAGATCTGTTGGAGTCTTTAAGTGGCTCCTATCCCGGGAATTATTCAAGGAGACCCCTATGTGAACTCTGTGCAATCCTTCAGCTGCCTGGACCCTTTACAGTTTCAACAAGAAGTGAATTGTTATCTTATGAGTTTTGATGAAGCCTGGAACATTTCTCCATGTCTTAATTTGCACTTTCACAATAGGAGCTTTGATTACTTTGTGATCAATAGTGAATAATGTGAGCTGTGGTTATTAGTTTCCATCTAGGTTGCAGCTAAGATGCAGCACCAGATTTTAGCTAATGGACGGTGTAGCTAAAGCTAAGGGTTCTGTGTTTGGAGCGCAAAGTCTTTATCCCTGCGTGAAGCTTAACAAGTGTTATTGTTCGGGAGTCAGTGTAAACACAAATGCTGCTCTTGGACGCTACAGCCTCGCTGTAAAAATCATCCATACCAAGAATTAACTGTACTGAGCTTCTGTCACATTTATTAGCTAAAAATACATTGAATGAGGGGGTGCTTACAGAGCCAAATAGAATAGCTCCTCTTAAAACTTTGCATCATCTAATTACTGTTGTGCTTCATACTCCATATACAGTATGCTCAGAAAAGAGAGATCCAAACCATTCAGCTACTTTTTCTTGCTGCCTTGATCCAACCTCTTGTGCTTCCCATATGGATAAGGAAAGCAATGTCTAGGCCTCTAGGGGAACATACCTGGATCTTTCCCAGATATGGATATGCAGTATCTACCGTACATGTAATTAGACATGGCCCCAGGGAGACCGAGTATAAAGATGCCTAAGGATGCCTTTGATAAAACTTCCAAAGCCAATCTTTTAGGGTCACAGCCGTCTGGGGGAGGAAAAAGCCTCTGTGGCGCAGACCTACAGATACAGCTTCTCCAGGATACCCTTAAGATAGCAATTATCTTATCAACCCCCAAGGAAAACAGGCAGCAAACTTTTCCAAAGGGTGAACTGATTTATTGGGCTTTTGAATGGTTTTAATTTACTTATTTAATTTAATTTTTAGTCAAAGTTGGGGTGCCATATTCTCTGGTTCAAGATGACCCAATAATGGGTCACTTCAATTGGACACCTCCAGCAGCCTGAACGAACAATGAACTCATTAAACAGATTGACCCTCTAACACACCTGCCTTCATTCTAATCTAAATTTTGTTTAAATACAAACTCACGTACACAAAGTCCATGTCCATGTTGTGACAAAACCAATTAAACAGGTTATATACTGTAAAGTTGCCATATTATAAGAGACACAGAGGTAGGATGCTGGTTATTATATTTTATTTCTATAATGCCATCATATTCTGTAGTGTTGACTGAAAAATATGGCACATTTCAGGGTTTCTCACGTTTTCTGATGTAATTTATGCTTGCACGTTATACTGGAATGCATATGATATCTGAGATTTTATGGTACAGAAAAATTGCATTTTTTCCCCACTAACACAATGTAGTATCCTGCTGACTTCATCTGACATTAATATCTTCTCCAGAGATTTATATCAAAAAGTGGTGAGACTCATACATATTCATTTAATGCGCTGAAAATGTAATATTTTCTCATACCCTTAGAGAGGTTAGAGGTTATAAAATCAATTTATCATTTAAACACCTAAGAAAACAAAAAGTAACTGCAAGAAGTACAGCTAAACAAATTCCCTCCGTTCCATCAAAATATTCTCTGCATCGAGTGCAATGCCTTCACTTCCATATTTTGGGATTTTTAATTGCCCCATAATGTATTCACTGATTAAAATGCATATTATATGTGAATTTATAAACAAAGCAGGAATGGTTATAATTACAGTAATAATGATTTAAGATGTAATTGTTAGAAATAATTGTTAGAAAAACATAAACGCTGAGTTTGCCGTGATTAATATCCATGACATCTGTTTACAGCATTTAAGCAGCTTGGAGACCTTTGGCACCATCATTTATATTGATATGGAAAGCTGTTTGTGGTCCTTGAATGTTGGACGTGCGGCATGTGCAGAATTTTAACACTTAAACATTTTTAAAAACCTGTTTATAATATGAAGCTCTGCTGTAGGCTTGAGTTATTTGCAGGTGTTATATATATATATATATATATATATATATAATATTGGTTTTAAAGTGTATATAACGTAATAGAATCCATTATAAGAAGAAGCCATCTGAGATATAAAGACCCACTTAGGGGACCACTAAACCACCAGAGCGCCGATTCATATACATCTATGTAAAGATTTACAAAGTGCTGTGGATTACGTGTCGGCTCCAAATTGTCAGAGAACATGGTAGATGCACGTCAATAAGCTAAATCCTTATTAAGAAAATCGTTATTGTATTATTTAAAAACATAAAAGCAATGGAAAGGATTATTTTTGCATTATATTTTTTCATTCATAATCTCATCGACAAACTATATAGGTGTGTATATATATATATATATATATAAAAATGTTCGCCATAATTTCACGCTATGGTGAAGACGAGGCCCTTTCCATCTGCAAAACATATTTCCCTACACATGATAGACATTGCTTTGAGGAAGATGGCTTTTAAATGTTATAAACAGGCTGTCCAATGTAACTTATAGCACAGCCTATACACACGTCCTAGCAACTGTATTATTTGCTGAGTAATTTGAATTAAAATGCCCATGGAAATAATACTACTCATAGTTCTGTTTCATATTACTTCTTATACTCAGGTTACATTACTCTGATAATAAAACAATAAAACTGTAGCTCGTTTATACTTTGCATATTGGTCTGCCCATAAGGCAACCTAAGATACCGCTAAGAGCCTGGAAAGTATATGGTATATACCATTGTACAGCGCTGCAGAACATGATGGCGCTACATAAAACAATAAATAATAATAATAATAATATTTCTTCAGGTCTGCTTTCACACCCACAACTAAGGGGCGTTTTAGAAATAAGAAGGAAAGGCTCAGATGATCACTTAAAAATACTGCAAGTATGCACAATGTTAATAATGTCTCCAAATCAGGGAATGGTAAAAATCGGCTTGGAGTGGAAATTGCCACTGTCCGTGTGGGATGAGTCAGATTACATTTTTATAGCAGCTTTTGCCTAACATTTTTAGTTACCAGAGGAAAAAATACATTTAAAGTGCATATATAATTCATTTTGTTTCATTTGAGAAAATGTGTTTTACTGATGATAAAAGTGCCTGTGATGCCCAAACTTGTTTACATTTCTTTAACACAGTTTGCTTGTTTTAATCTAAAAGGTAATTAAAAAGGGGTACTGTTTCAGCTGTTTAAAAAAATAGGAGCCAGGGGCCCAAAGATGTCACTAAAACTAGGAGGGGAGGGGGGTACAGTAATGACAGATACACCGGGGACCTTCGTTCTTTTTGTTAATTACAGTGTAGCGAGGCGTCGTATCTGTTGCTTACTGCGGATTTCTTTTTAAACTCAGATCTGCCTCTCTAAACTGTCATGATCTGAAGGGTTAACCCTCCGAGGTCCTAGTGAACCATGTCAATCTACCATATCATATAGTGACATAATAGCAATAAGAGATGATCTACAGCCTCCGCGTAAACATTTGCTCAATTCACAGTAAACTATATTTATATAAAGACGCAGTAGTATAAAAACAAAGATCCATCTCTTAGGAACCCAATCTTGACATTTCTAGGCATTGTTTCAGAATTTCTGGTTGCAGTGCGGGTGTATATTGTTGTTGAAGTTCACTAAAATGTATGTTTAACCTTTCAGCCGTCAGATATAGAAGACTGATGACTTCCTAACCCTCTGCATCTGGGACTAAGTGTCCTCCCCAAGCAAACACCCCACGCTTGCTTCCATTTTTCAAAATTGTTATAAGGACGTGTGCATGTTTTGGTATCCTGCAGAGTCATCCAAAACCTGTACACAGATTACAAAGTCATCTTAATCATCGTATTCTAGGACGTCTTCTCTTTTAAAAAGCAGTCTAGCAGCTCCTCCAGTTTTCGTGTTTAAGTGAAGTCAATAAGATTTAAAGCAGATCGCCTTTGGAAGTTTAGGATTTGGACATTGCTGGCATTTGCTGTTTTATATCTCATGTGCTGACTTTTTATTGTTTCAGATAAAAACCTCCGTGCTTTGGGCCACTCCAAATGTTTCATTTGCCATCCCTCTTTGGGTCATTATTCTTGCCATCCTCCTGGGGTTACTGGTATTGGCCATTTTGACTGTAGTTATGTGGAAGGTAAGTTCCCCTGTGTTAATATACATTGTATGGATTAAATCAAATAATAATGGAGTTTAGCAGAAATGTTTTTTCTTGTGGTAGTTAAACTGTACCTGTGTAAAAAGCAACATTAAGAAGACATTATAAAGCATTGTACCTATTTTCAAAGATAATCACTGTAATTATTAGCAGAGCTTCAATGTAACATAAACCTCTATGTTATGAAACAGTAGTGTTAATAATACGTGGATAGTCCTGTACCAGCCTTAATCTGTTACCCGTTCACATCTCCATCATCCATTCACTGCCTATATCATTGACAGATCTGCGCTTCAATAAACTTGTACAACGGATGAATCTATTTACAATATGATATCATAGCTCCAATTGTTCCTCTTTAGAAGAGACAGTCCTTATTTTTGTCCCAAATGCCTCTATCCCTCTTTGGTGTCCCTCTTTTCTAGGATGTTTGGTGGGTATGAGCGTATCAGTGTTCTAGACCACTAAAAACCACAATAGCGTACATAGAAAAAGCTAATTTTCCCTTTTTAAATTAAATTGGGTCATTAACTTTCTCGGTGAGTACCTATCAACATGTCACATTGTCACACTTCTCGATACATCCCCCAAAAAAGTGTTTGAAATGTTGGGAGTTTGATACGTGCCAACAGACCCGGTCCTGCGTACACACTGCCCAGTTTACACGGGCAATAGCTTCATCGTCTCCTGAAAGAAGGATACTAAGTATAGCTTGGCATGGTTCATGGTAGCATACCTTCAAAATTACAAATCTTCATCAACCAAATCATGCATACTATGTAAGTAACTGCAGATGCTATGTTCATGTACTTTAAACAAAGTTTAGCTTCAAGAAAATAAATATGTGGCGTTTTGTGGTAGAGTTAATGGATAATGTAATACTGCGACGTATGATACAAGCAAGAATCCAGCCAAGGCTCCACATATCATTTAATACAATATACTGTTTGTACAAGAGAATTCCCTGCATGATGTTAGACATGGCAGATGCAGAAAACAAGGCTAACTATGCATATATATATATATATATATATATATATATATACACACATATATATATATGTTCCTGTGTTAAATGCCATAAGCAGTCAGCTGCTGTGCACTGCAACTCCCATGATGCTCAGCCAACATCTTGATTTCATAAATTGCACACCCATCTGTTATTTAAAGATGTATTTGTTGCCAAGCATGGCTTTCCCCTTTGGGCTAAAATCATGCTTGTATCAGCAATGTAATTTATGTTTTTCCTTTAACTTGATGTCCCTATAATGAATTTACAATGTAGAGGATATCGATGTAGAGGTTGTGCTGCCAAAATGCTGCTTAAGACTCTGTTAAATTCATCATCCTCAAGGCAAAACTAAATTTGGCACCTTTGGGATGTCTTTTTTTCTTTATTATTGTAAAAACAGGAATACAGGAAAAGGTATTTCTGAATATATTTTAGTGCGGTTGGTTTGGGTTCTTTGCTGCTCGGAGCAGCGGGATTCTCGTTCTGCAGTCAGATGGGTAATCCAGATCATGTGCGCTATATTTACTAAATGCTATTTTATTTTACATTTCCCTAATGTTTTTGGATATGACATTAAACACTCATTTCATATATGTGCTTTTCTACAACATCAGACGTTGCTTAATTAGGTTGAGATAATAAACTGTCCATTTTATGTCCCTCAAAGTTGTGTGAGGAGCAAAGATTTGTCTTCTTGTGAACAGATCATTCTTCTCCCGCTCCCCGCTGGTCTATGTTTTCTGCTGATCCAGCTGGACAGAATGTGAGATCACGCGATTCTTCACATTTCTGGCAATAGTGTGGACTAGAGGAGCAGGAGAAGACAGAGCAGTTCTCCGACTCCCCTTCTAGGTCTAACAACAGTAGACTGCTTGACGCCTCTACCCTTTGTAATGGAAATGACACATGGCAAGCATATTTTAAAGAAAAAACCCAGCGCACTCCAATGTATTACTGAATTGCAGCAAAAAGCCAGTAGTTTAGACCATCTCAAGGTGAAGACAACATTTCAACCCTACACAAACAGGTCTCCATCAGAAGATGTAGGGTTGAAACGTTGACTTTCATCTTGCCTATTATGTGAGGTCTGGCAGTTTAGCTTCTTGTGTCTATTCTCTTCTTATGACATTTGTTCAGATGCTTTGTGGTATGTTAGATGGCAGGAGTAAAGCAGTGGAAGCTGCAAAATATTTTGAACGTAGTGGGGGGGCTCATATGGGTTATGTAAAAATACACTCGATATATGTGATGAATTTATTTGTTTCTTTATTTTTCAGTGTGGATTCTTTGACAGAGAAAGACCCCCTCAAGATGATGTAACAGATGACACAGAACATTTAACTAACAAGACAGCAGAAGCTTGAAAACTGTTGCAAATGCTGTACTATTGGAGTGAAATTGCAAGATAAATGGTTATTTTTCTACAAAGGAGGCTACTTGAATGTACCTACTTCTCCAAAAGATGAATTTTCACGGAAGAACTTTTCCGTCGCCTTAAAAAAAGAGAAATGAAAGAAAACTTTCTATGATGTCACAGAAAGTGTTTTACTTGAATATTTCCAGGGCCTGTTTGGAAATCTTGGGATTTGCATGGTGTGTGCAATCTAAGGACATGACAGAAATGACTTTAAACAATGAGGCAGTACCTTCATTACTGTAATTCCTGGATTATAGTCTAAGACAACTACTGTCGGGTAAAAGACGTTGGATGACCAATTGATGAAACCAACAAGAACAGCTCTTGAAATAAACAATTATGGATATATTTTAGGGAAAGTTGGAACAGTGATAAAAAGACTTGGAGTGAAAAACAAATACATATTTCAATATATCCTGAAAATTGGAATGTTTTTAACATGCGCCATCACAAACTGCTAGTTATTATTCACAGAGTGCTTTTACCAAGGGGCTGTGTATGTCTTATAATTACAGTTGTTAACTTCAGCTGCTAACCCAAAACTCTATTTCTTAATAGGGCTTTAACCAAAAAAGCTAATCGAGTGCTATTGAGTCCTGGTGACACTACGGCCGTAAAGCTCAGGATTCCAGCCTAGGGGCTCTAAATATTTGGTTACTTTGTGGAAGCAGAGGATACCGCACTATGTGGTGTGTGGAGAGTCTGATTTATGTTTCTGCTTTAGGGCAACAGGAATAATCCCGACCTGAGTAAAGAGCAGATAGGCCTCTCCAGTCTGCCTTCCCTATGTTACCCTTTGTCATCTAAAACCTCCAACCGGGTTCACTGTAGGGCCACTCCATTACTCTGTCACCATTTCTATACAACAGTACTATTCACAAAGTGATACTAACATCACAAGTGCTGCATTTAACCAAATACCCCATTTGTATTCTAAAAGTCCTCAGAACATCATTAAGTACCTAAAATATCTACATTCTCCTACCATCTTATCTTCTTTTCCATTTTCCATCTATCTTTAGTGTTCATCAGCAATATCCCTTATGGTGACTTTGCAATGTATCGTGTTTGTATTTTTTATAATTTCCTTACCGTGGGTGAGCAACATGTGTGGATTCTGTTTTACTTTCTACAATGGGGTATCTTATATTATCTTATATTATATACAGTGTCTATTTTGTGACTAATCGTCAGGTTGCGAATTTAGATTTTGTCAAATCACCTTCATTTAAAATATGTTAGGTACCATAACACAATGTAAATGTGGGCTTAGAATGGGGGAGAGAGAGAAGTAAAGCAAGCATTTCCAGCACCAACCATGGATCACTTCTGTGGTCATTCTATACTTTCTCATTCTTAGGTAGTGCTAGAAACAGGTTTTGTTGTAGACATTAGGTGCCAATGCACTCTATAGGCCTTTTCACAGACCTTCCACAGAACCTGGCAAGACCATGATGCAGTTTGTGCATCAGACATGTACTTTTACCACGGGCTTAAAGCAGATGTGACACTTTTCCCAAGTCCTACATTTTACAGTTACATACACTAAATATACATGTGTAATGCTTTGTAGGTTCTCTCCACCTTTGAAACGTTGAATTTTCATTATTGAAATTGCAGATAATTTAACATATTGTTACTCGGTGCTTCACATTATCTTTGGGAAGATTTATTTTTTTGTGATTCATATTGATATTAATTTAGCGAGGCTAAGACTACACAGTATCGATATCATCATTTAATGATCTAAACCAACTGCATTATAACAAGTACCAATGGTACAAGAAGGCCATTTAGCTGATGTATTTGTAGGGGATAGACAAAAACTGCCCAATAGTCCAGTGTTAGGGATGTGATCCAGGTGTGTGGGCTCTATAGTCTATGTTGCATAGGATGGTAAACATCCACTGGCCGTCTTTGTTGTCCGTTCTCAGTGTAAATTTGCACATTTTGTAAAGGGCTCACACCACTTTTCTTACTATGCTTTCCAGAAAGATTCGATGGTATAAAAAGCATTTGTTTCTTACATGTTACCATTTTGTTTCCAGAGATATTTATTAAGCCTTCTGTACCTTTGCAATAAATTTCTAAAATGTGTTCTTCAATCATGTCGTTTTTAATTAGAAGAAAATTACTCATTCCATGTCATTACAGATCAGCTGTTTAGTGAATACAGCTTGACATCTATCCTCTTGGGATTAATAGGATGGTTTGACCGTTGGATGATCACAGATCGTCAAACTATAGCAAGGTTCCCGCTGCGCTTCTATTAAATACCCTGTTTCTGAACTAAAGCAACAATTAGCGCACACATTTTTTTTGTTGTCTGTTGCAAACCATTGTTTAAACATTGGCAGTCACCATGAATTTGATTTGTTGGCTGTTAGAATGTAAAATTGAATAGCCCTGTAGAATATTATCTGGACGGCCATTTGGGATGCTTCAGAAAATAATAAAGTTAGCAGAGATGAAATTATGCTATATCCTATGGCTTTTTGTGCTGTAGGTACGGACCCTGTGACTTCATTCTGTAACGTTATCTGCCTGGGATGTTGTGTTTTGCGATTGCTTGTTTGAACAGCGTGTTATTTAAAGGACTTGGAACATTTCCATGGCACTGGCTTCGTTGTAGATCAGTGCCCCCTGACAATTAAATATCCCGGATTAATCACGTGGAACAGCAGGATTGTTTTTAATATTTAATTTAGTCCCTATGCCGCTTGTTTTTAATATACACAATATGGTATTTAAGGGACATTCTTGATTACTGCCAGACAAGCCAGCATTTAAATGGAAATCTTACCGCACCGAAGCAGCCTGACGATTGGTCGATCTCTGTGAGAGTTTTTACCGGCCTGAAATACATGACAGGATTGTCTACGTAAGTGTTTCATTTGGCGATTAGTGCCTAAGAGAGTTTGAAAAAGAAATGTTATTGTTGGGGTTTGGTTTCCCTTTACTTTAAAGTGATACACAACAAAAACACTACGTAGTCTTATAGTATGAATCCATCTCCGGTGTAGGTTACAAAACTACTTTAAAATAACTTTATACTAGACATTTTAAATGATGTTTTTTTATCTTTGATCTGTATGTTTTTATATAGTGTATATACCCTAGTTCTATGCACAGGGTGGCCCAATTGACGGGCATTTGGCTGTCTGCTGGGTTCAGGGAACCACACACTCTTACATCCCCTGCCTTGATTTTTGTAGTGGCCCCGTTTATTCAGCCACATTAGAGCACTGGATCGCCCGTATGAACAGTGATGAAGGTAAGTTAGAGGCATTTGCCTGGTGTGACCAAATCATACGTCCCCGTGTTTTGTGCGTTAGCCCTGATTTGTGTGCATTGTCCCGTTGCCCTGCATTTGCGGGCAGTGTGGAATATGGGCTGGTTGGGGATTTGCTCTGATCTCCCCAGACCAGGGAGGAGAAAACTTAATGGAGTGTGACAACACTAATCTCCATTGCAGGTCCCACTGTGCTAGTCTTGTGTAAGAAATGAAGGGTGCCTTTAAAATGTGATACTACATTTATTGTATAATGTTTTGGGGAAGATTTGGATTTCTATAAGGTGAGATATCTGGTTTTACAATGTAAGGTCATTTGCATAGTAATGCATTACAAAGGGTTTGGAACAAAGGCTCCAACAGAGGTGGAATACCCCACAGGGGGTCAGACAACTGAAGCCAATGTATATTAACATAACTGTGTGCATGTTTGCATAGACTACCTGTCTCCTCCATAATTGGGTCATACAGGAAAACTCTGGAAAGAGGGGTTGGGTGAACCACTTTCTGGGAGGTACAAGGAATTCTGGGATGACTAGTTAGGGGCTGCAGTAGTCAGAAGAGTAAGAGTAAGAGAGAAAGAAGGGAGAAAGAAGACTCTGAGAAAGAAGAGTCTGAGTAACAGAGAAAGAAGAGTCTGAGTAAGAGAGAAAGACGAGTAAGAGAGAAAGAGGAGTCGGAGAAAGGAGAGTGAGAGAGAGAAGAGTCTCGGAGAAAGAAGAGTCTAAGAAAGGAGAGCGCAGAAGTGTCCTGGGTCAGGAGACTCAGAACGAAGCTGCCCATGATGACGTCCGGGAGAAGCCTGTGAGCTGAGAGAGGTTTCCCAAAAATGTGCTTAAGTATCCCTTTTGTTTTGTATTATTATCAAATGTTTTCTGTATGTTATATGTTTTATAACCTGTAACAGTAACCTAATTCAATATCAATATACATTTTTCTATACGCTTGTATTTGTGCTTTATTCGTCACACATTCCCTAAAAGAATAACCCTGCTGTAAGAGGGTCATAATTTCTAGGAGCGATTTAGAGTGAGTTAGTGTGATTTAGTATGAGTATATTTCTAAGTGCATAAATTTCTTACACTTGTGATGTGACCAATTGTGTCCACTTTCAGGTCAGCGCTGCCCCATCTTGCACTGTAGGTGCTACGATTTGAATACCTGCAATGTTTGGGGGAGGGGGTATGTCGAAGGCCAGTGTGAGTTGGCCGGTCCTGTATGATGCATAGCTAAATAAGTGTGATTTCTCAAAGCCTCTTTACACATATAGAATAATATATAAGCCTGTTTATGTATATATAACATTGCCACCCTGCCCTTCAGAGTCATTGCTGGTAAAATACCAACAATGCAAGGAAAGAAAACAGAAGAAGAAGAGGCAATGGAAGAAGCAGAGTTGAAGGAAAAGAGACAGATACAAGAAGTGGTTGGTGGAGAAGGTAGAGAGATATTGAGAGAGAGAGTGAGAGAGTGTGATTGTGTGAAAACGTGAGTAAGCGTGTGAGAGAGTAAGTGAGAATATGAGTCAGTGAGAGAGTGAGAGTAAGAGAGAGAGTGAGCGAGAGTGAAAAAAGCAATGAAATGTTTGACAGACTGAGCAAAGAACATATAAACATGTATTTACATATAAATTGGGCAGGTACCCAGCAATTAAACTGTATTTCAATAAACAAACATGTATAGCTTTTTATGGAGTGAAAATATGGTGGGACAGCCATGTCACCATGACAAGAAATCCCTCTATTATAGCAGATTTATATTTTGTCAACGAACTAAGCCAAAAAGTTTTTTGGGAGGCTATCCATCTATGAATGTTTGTTTTCTTCTAGATACAAGTAATGAATAAGTATGGTTCAAACCACTGTTTGGGCTACTGCTGTGCTTCAGGATATCCCCGGTGCTTTAAGAGAACTGAGCTCCAGGCACCCGCTGCCAGCTCGACAATCATAATGAATAGTGAAGTGAGGAGTGGAAACCAGAACTCTGCTGCTAACTGTCCCGTTAGTGAATAAACCCCACTGGCGTTCATGGGATGATTCCCAAAATGTCCCCACAAATCCTGCTGCTGCCTAACCCTGCCCTGGTCCATCGTTCTCCTTAAATGACAGGCTTGGCTCTTATTAGTTCTCTTTTTAAAAAATGCCAATCCCTTCGGCTTATGAAAACTGCAAAAGTCAGGAAAGGAATTTGTTCCCAAGGATTGTTAAAATGCTACTTGCTTAATATCCTGTGTACAAATGTTTAGATTTCTTTTATTTGTTCCATCAAACACATAAACTTTCTTTTCAACTAGAAAAAAAATCATGCAACAAAAAGCTTCCATCTGGTGTAAGTAAAATATGCCGGCTCCGACAGACAGCTGGAATGAATGAGTTGCGCTATTTCCTTTGGTGTTCTTTTTCTCCATTATGTGACTTTGTGCCCGGACTGGACGTGTTCACCCTAATGAACGTACATATTCTTTCCCAGAAAGGTCCATAACCATATTTTGTTTTAGGAATAAATTAGTTTGGAATCGTGGCTTTTTGTTGTTTTTGTAGATAATTTTATAGATAATGCTGTAAGAACAGAAAAATCAACAGAAAAAAAGGTAATGGAGTTTTACGGAGTCATGTAGAGTCTCATTCAAATTCTGGGGTCCTCCACCACTCCTTTCCTCAATGATTGAAGAAGATGGGAAGCAGCACTCTTCAGGAACTGCTCAGACTTAACAAGTGTTTTCTTGGTCTTTAAAAACCCTTTATTGTTCCAGTTTAATTTTGAGGGGATAAATGGACCTGGGCGAATTCAACAAAGTACAAGAGGAAGTATATTCCAAAGGAGAAGAAATGTTAGGAAGATCAAAGGCATAGATTTAGTATATAGACAGTTTTACTTCACTAGGAGGGTGAAAGAAAAATGGAATCGCCTTTCTGCAGAAGTGGTAGTGGTGGTTATTATAGCGAGGGAATTTAACCATGCATGGGATAGGCATAAGGCTATCCTGAATCTAAGACCAAAGGTCTTAAAGGTTTTATTCCACCAGGAAAAATGAGTAGACAAATAGGACAAATGTCATCAAATTCTGTGTTTCGACACAGAATATATATTTACGAATATAACTCACCTTCCTTTTTGTACATCACGGTAATTTGGAAGGTCACCAAAAGATGGCATTTTTGCTTTTCCGTGTGCCGCATGACCCACTAAAGGAGGGAAGCAGAGCAACTCAGCAAGACAGTGCTTAAAAATTAGGACTGTTCCCATTAAAACAAGATGCTTTGGAGTTATGAAGTTCATCTACCATTTTGAGCTGTATTACATTAAACACATAACTGAAAGAGCATTTAAACATACACATGCCGGTCACATTAGAATGCGGTTACACAAAATATTCAGCACTTTAATAAGCTATAATATTCTTTAAAAAAGAGAGTACAATACACTCGAGTCTTCCTAATAGTCTAGAGCTCTGGCGGGAGTCCTTGTCACTCTTCCATGATATTCCAGTGTTAATATTAAATATTTTACATTACATTTAATTGTGTTTATAGAGCGCCAGTGAATTCCATAGCACCCAGCAGATTCCATAGATAGCGTGAGTTACATTGTAATCTGTAGCGAGCAGGGCCTCCTCACTCTCTGTGGCTGTTTAAATATATCATTGTATGTATAAATGCACTACACAGCACTAAAAACACTTTCATTATAAACAAACATCATTTAAAAGCAGTAGCCACCCGTGCAAGGCCGCCCTACTGTATAGGCCAACTATTTGATACCTGAGCTGGTACGGAGCCACCATGAGGATTTTATCCTGTGTTGGCAAGCAATTGCATGCAGGAGGTAGGCAAAGAGGAGGGCGAAAGAAAAAAGATAGAAACACTAGTGTCGGTCAAGTGGCCAAGCTTTGTACAAAGTGGCAAGAGGCAGAATCTCCACCGCTATGTGAATATGACACAAAATGTCGCTGCTGTTCCATAGATGTCTTCATCAAGATTTGCTACATGATACGGAAACAACTGAAGAGACCAAATAACTCCCGAGCATGTCTTCTTTCAGCCGCCATAACCAATACTTGGAAGGAAGCCAGATGAAAACATTGTCCGTCGCTGCCACGGGAGTCCTCCCTGACCCTATGTCAGCAGTGCTGCCGCAGGGAACCCCAGATCATGCTTCCCTGAAGACCGTGTCTTGTTTGTTAATGTCTTTGAGTACATTCCTTCGTCCATTCTTGATGTTTTAATGTTTATACAAAAGCGTGCTCTCCGCATGAGGTAAAGCGCAATGCAGGGATACTCTTGTGATGCGTGAAACATTGAAATGCAGACTTTTATGTTTGGCTCTTTATTTCCTGTTTTTCAGATATGCCAAGATTATATTTATGTACATGAATTAAACTGCAAAGAAAAGGTTCATATAATTGAACTGCTTTTCTACCTTGTGCACAACTCTTGTGATGCTCTGTATCAAAATACAAAGAATAGTCTTCAGGTTCTGTACTTATCCAGCAGTTTAAGTGCACACAATGCAAGTACCAATACTTCTCTGGTATCTGATTTAGTACATACAAGAATGTAACAATTTACCATATCTTTAGCAGAGTTGCCAATGGAGTCAGAGTAGATGTTACATCTCACGAAGCCCAACGCTGTAATCTTGTCTGGCCTGCCCCATACCTCCTCGCCAGCCCCAGGACCAGTCCTTTACCAAATTCTACAGCAGTGAGCCTAGGGTTAGTGGTGCCTGGGCACAGTATTTCTTTAGCATCCCCTAGCAAATAAAATGCAAAAATGTATGCACATACTAACATGCAAACTTACTGTGACACCATACACATACATACACACTCTCCCTCACACCACCAAGCCTATTTTTACCTGACTCCACCATAAACTGACACACTCACACACTAATACTTACACCATGCACAGTCTAATGTCATATGCTGAGACATACACTCAGTAGCGCCTGTGGAAAATGATCATACTATAGTAAAATATACATATAAATATTTATACATGATACATATGTTGTAATAGCTGCTAACAAACATTTTACATTAAAGGCAACTTTGATTCACACTATAATCATTTGGACGTTAGATGTACTTTTCGATTTACACAGGACTATGGACACGGCGTTAATAGAATTCATCTAGCAAAAAATGGATGCTTGCGATTTAAAGGTCTTCACCCTCGTCTTAAAGAAGCCCTAGTCATAAACTGGCTTTACTTCATATAGAAACAACTGCACATCATCATATAAAGTTGTGTTTATTGTAGGATCATAAACATTTATGGGTGGATTATCTCTAATTTTATGCTTAAATATAAATATTATTATAAATAATTGATCCCCTTGAAGATGTGTTATTCATACATACCATGTGGCATTAAAAGGCCACTGGTTGCCACTTGTTTATAAAACGAAATTATTTTATCATTTGAATTTTAAATACCCAAGATCATGGGAAGTAACTGGATACTTTATTTTTATAAGATTATCTTACTTCTAGATTTTCACATCTGAACATAGAAAAAAAAGCAAAAGCCACATAGGGTTTTGTACATATTATGAACTTGTGCACCAGGTCTGTGGTCTGTTTGGATTGTATTCCTTTCCCAAGTAAAGCCCCAAATAATTTCTTGTAATATCCTCTTGTTGTTTATTGCTAGCACTCCAAAGAAAACAGAAGTATGTGACCGTAAAAGGCTCAAGACTTTGAGTCCTAGGAAGGGTTGTTGACTTTAGCCAGGGGAGCTATTCCATCACGAAGACACCGTCCCAAATCTGTTTAGATGCTGAGAACATTGTAACTCACTAACAATGACCAGTCCGACGGAAAAATAGTGCCAAGGTGATCTTTTCTCAACGGGAAGATGAAACTCAGTAATGTACATCTAGTTTCCCATAAATTTCAAAGACTATCTCATGCAGTTTTTTGGAGTATTCTATTTTTCTTTGTCTCGTAAGTGTGTGTGTGTTTGTGCTTTTCTTTTAATTGTGTTTATTTAATTTCTTCCTGTGCAAGCATAGATTGATCCGGAGAGATTGAGGATGTAAACTTCAATCAGGCTAGTTCTCTTTAAAGTTAGTACACTGGCCACCCAAGAGACATGGAATCAGGTTTCATAATTTGGATCCCTTGTCAGTTCTTATGGGTTTTTTTTAATAGAGAGGTGTATCTGATGGAAGTCTATTTGGTTTCAATGGATGCATGACCATCGATGAGTATGATCCCTTTCTGATCTATACACAAGACAGAGGTGTGCCCCACTTTCTGCACTAACGCTTTCATATTTTACTCTTATTTAATGATATCCGAGCATCCCAATAGGGATTTTTCCCATGATACAGTTCCAAACCTACAAATTTAAAATAACAATATGGGACATAGAAGTCGTAGGGTAATAGAAGCTCCTTGTTTGGATCAGCAATTTAATTTTCGGAATTATGTTTTATTTATATATTTTACCGAAAAACAGGAAGGAGGAAAAACAGTAAGCTTGAATTGATGAAACATTGCTACCAGTTGGATTTAAATAAAAAAGCAACAACACAAAATAAGTTTTTATAAAAATAATATATTGAAAGTCTCATCAAATATCAG
This sequence comes from Spea multiplicata, assembly GCA_009364415.1. Lineage (NCBI taxonomy): Eukaryota > Metazoa > Chordata > Amphibia > Anura > Pelobatidae > Spea > Spea multiplicata. Next base: position 6,912,262 of record VKOC01000006.1, read on the forward strand.
ACACCGCGGTTGGGTTTTTATAGCAAGTCGAGCAAAATATCCCTACATGGATTCCTCCATTAAAATATTTGCTATTTATCTCAAGAAACATCAGTCACTAAAAGGGCATTCAACACTAGAGGCCAACCGAGGGATTATCTAGGCTAGCAATGAAAGTGCTACGAACCCTTCGGTTCATAACGCCATGTTTCATATATTTTGAATTGTAATAAATCTTACAGATCTTGGGATTCTTTCATTTTAAAGATTAGTTAGATCTTATGACGTTTGTTCAGCATATGTTATTTTAAATATAGCCATATGTGTGAGACGTTTCTCTTTTCAAACGATGACAGTAGTAATTCAAATGCACTTCTGCGATGATCCACATTGTCTGTTTTATTATGAGACACTATTATGGCTATTCTTGTATTAATCAAAATGACATGTTTTTTTAGATGTCATAACTTCCATCACATTCTTGCAATCATTGGCATTCTGGAAGATGTCTAAAGATTCCTAAAGGTTACAGTAAGAAAGAGAGCTAGATACAGGGATTAGTGTTTTGGCAACAGTACAAGTATGTCATGTAAGGGACATTAACCTTACATCAGTACAGTTATTTAAGATGAGGTTGAACTGTGTGTCTATCTGCTTGCAAATACCTTCTGAACTTACAAGTTCAATGTAATTGAGTAGAAGATTTCAGGGAAATGAAGAATCTGACTATGGGTGTCTGATAAGACTGGATGACGATCTGTCACACAATACATGTAACATGTTGATAAATATATATTGACAGAAATTAAAATGTACAGTACCCAGGACTTGAGGTAAGTCCTTCTTTTAGTTCTAGTGGAATTTCTGAAGGATATTTGACCAAATATCCAATATGTACTCTGGGCTTACAATAGCCATGTCTAGAACATGTGTGTGCCTGTACAGATACTTTGGCTACTTACGTCAGTCTGGGTATGAGGAGTCAGGCAGGACCCAGTTTAACTAGAGAACAACGGCCACTTCTCAAATGGCCACAGGACGTATTTGGTCGACAAGGTACGTTTCCAAATCCGAGTTGTGGAAGCCACACAGGATTTACATCTGTTCTGCTAACCTCTACATATCATTTTATATATATATATATATATATATATATATATATATATATATACACACACACACACACATATATATAATGTGTGATAAACAAAATAGTTAATGTGTTCCAATATATGTTGTTCCAATCAGTAATCCATCGGCAGATGTGACCGTATTTAACCCCTAAATTATTATTCCAATAGATGTATAATCATCATCAGATTTATGTATCTATAAATGGTAGGGTATTCATAATTATTAAAATGTCATGTCTGTTTGTCTTTAGATATTATTTATTTTTAGAAGTTTAACAATTCCAGGGGCAGTCGGCAAAAGTAGCAGTGGAAGAAAGTGTGTGTCCTGCACTGGAGACTAGGGTGACCACATCAGCCAGGACACGTATAATTTTTACATATTGCTGACTATCCCAGATAAAATGATGCCCTGCAGTATAACTAACTAATTAGTTCCATTCCATAAGTCTATACAGACCCCCATACTGCAGTTCAGCATTTTATCTGGACTGGTATGTGTTCCTCAGCATGGTACACATGGGATATCATGGAGCAAGCAAGTAACCAATGCCCAAGGGCAGCTGATCAACCATGGAGATGTGATACTTTTTTGATATAGAAAATTTCCCATTGTAACAAAGTTGACATTTTCCTTACGGGGCAATATTTGTTTGTATTGAAAGTGGGGCAGGGGTGGCTGAACTTGTGCCTAGGACATTCTGGTAGAAACATCTGGGTAGATGAGGGGGAGTAAAGCTCCTTTGACTTGCTGGGAGGAAGAGGAAAACTACTTCCAGACATGGGTACACTCCTCTATTCACACTGTAGATCAAGTGATAAAAATCCATTTTCTCCCAGGCTGTCATGTGGCCCATCACTGGACTTTCATTGAATCTGCTGCAGTCAACATACTCTATAGTAGAGACATTAGAAACTTTTTTTAATGTTTTGCTAACTACACAAGTGGCTGTTTTGCTTTTGGGTTTTCAGGGTACTTTTTGAAGAATAGCTGTGGAATTAAGAATTTATGCTGGTGCATGGAATGGTTTTTAAATATATGTAGCCAGTTACTAGTTTCAATCAAATAGACATATCGGTATAGCCAAGGGAGGGCTGACATCTTTTGGCCTGGGGGGCAAGTAAAGCCAAGTGAGTAGATTGTAAGCTTGTAAGAGTGTCTTCTCCTTTTGTACCGGTTTGTCATTGTGCGTGAATTTGAATTATTCCACTGATTGTAACAGTGCTATGGAATCTGCTGGCACTATATAAATAAATGTAATGTAATGGCCCCATTGAACCATTGCTCTCCCTGACCCCAACATACGCACTGCCACACACAAATATACACACTCACTAACACACATACACATACTTACACTAACACACATTCATGTTAACACGCATACTCATCCATGCTAACAAAATAAACACACATACACATCCATTTTAGCACACACTTGCACATTCATGCTCAAACATACTTACAGATACACATTTATGCTCACATACACACACCCCCATGCTGACACACAAACACCTATACATACACATCCATTATACATACATATCCATGGGAACACACACAAACACATATACATAAATGCTCATATTCACATTCATGTTAACACACACACATTTATATATATATATTCTCACTCAAAAATACGTACATTCATATATACTCCCTTCAAAATGTAGTGAATATAATTCATCCTTGTGTACGTACATCAAAAGTCCCCAATATTTAACACTGTACCTCTAAAAACAATACAATTTAGTAAATTTAGTAACCCCCAATATTTTGTATTCTATTATACGTCCTTCTATTTACAAACATCAGCTTCCTGTAACCTCATCTTATACTCACATATTTTTTCCCGGGGAGAGGAGGCAAAATATTGCACAAGTGGCTTGTCATAAGAATAGGGTCGCATTATCATGATATTTTCCTGGTGGGGTCAAAGGCCCCCTTTTGCTCGTGATGTTGACATCAATTTATACATTGCAATGGCATCCTTCTTGGATCCGGCCTTCTAGCAGTTCCTGTACAAGGCTTGGGTATAAATGGATGTTTAAACTGTTCATCTGTTGATGTGTCCACTGCTCTGTAGGTTATCTATGGAGAAAAGATTAGGAACATTTCACTGTAATAAAGAAAGAAAATGAAAGGACCTACTGTGACTGGAACAGAAGTTAGCATTAGATGTAATAAATCCTCCAAGTTTTTTTAACTAACATCCAATTAAATACACATTTATTTTCTTTGGAGCTTCAAGAGCAAAATGGCTTGGCCAACAATGGACCTCAGAGTCAAAGTGTAGAGCAAAAATGCTCTTACTGACAAGCCCCCTTTAAGGTCTAAGAGGTCCATCTGGGGTTAATGGTACTCTCATACAAAAGAGGTTTTTCTAGTGTTTTGACAAGCAGGGTTATTTGTATATACTCATTTTCTTGATAAGGGTGAAAGTGACCAAAAGAGTCTCTCAACAACTCTAATGACAAACTACTGATTGTTGTCTTCTCTCAGCCCAGCATTTTCTAGACAAATGGCAATCATCAACAAAAGGCCATGAGGCAAGTTACATAATTTAAAGGAATATGCCTAGTTTTGGGTATCACTGAGACACAGTGAGAAGGGTATAATAAAGAAAGGTATTGTTCTAGCTACTGCATTCTACTACTATATAATGTCCAAACAATTCCATTAAATTTTTCTTTATTCATGTAAAATGGCTATTTTTGTGTGTAAATTTTCAGAGCAAGGAACAAAATCAAAACCAGTCTTAGTCCCAGATGGCTCAGGCAGCTTTTTGTGACACCTACCCCAGCTGGGGCAGGGTGCATGAGCTGCCACCTGTCACAAGAAGACCCCAATGAATGCCCCTACCAATGGTTTTACGAAAGACTCTGCAAAGGCACACACAAGAGAGCACTATACCTATATTGTCATTATAAAAGCAAAACAGACACGGAGGATGCATATGTGGTTGACAACAGAAAAACTTCTTCATGGGGTGCAATTTGGTCCAGATCGGAAAAAAAGATCTGATAAAATTTGCAAAACATTCTAGAAAGTACAATCAATGTCCATCTGTAAACACATTTAAATGTTTCTATAGACAGAACTATAAACAAAATATTTACACTTAAGATACACACTATCCAAGACCAATAAAGGGCTCCAGAATGAAAAGTCTGCATAAGCATATATTCTTTGCCGCTCTAAATTTGCTTACCCAAGCAATGTTCTTCTTTCTCACACTAGCTTCTAATAGGATTAAATGTAGATATGATCTGTAATATTATTTATAGAGGGCCTATGTCCTGAAGCTCAGATTTTTTGTAGTTTCTAATTTCCTGCCTTATGAAATGAGCAATGCCAAATGTTTAATGAGGGGCGTAAGAACAAAGATGGGAACAGAATAAAAGTGACACGCACAGAAGTATCGGGGTGTCTTTAGTTAAGAACATTAAGCCTTTGCAATTTCAGAATGTTTTTATATACTATGCCTAGTGGGCATTTGTACTAAAAAAGTTTAAAGCAGCTTATAGAGGGAAATGTGTTTTCAGTCTAAAACAGAAGCAAATAAATTAGCTTTCTGTATAATGATCAGGCGGATGTCACCCTAACAAAAAACAGGATGACAGAAAGTTTAGGATAATGTGTGTAAACAATATATTTGGCTTTAAAGGGACAGTTTTTTTCCCAGGGATTTCTGCAATCGCATTTTGATGTTCTGCGCCATGCAGATACGCGAGTAGCAAATTAGAGAGATTTATAGCTCACTTATCTCTGATCCCTGGATGTTTTTTTTTTCAGGTACATATTTAATACCTTGGTAATGGGCTCTATAAGAAAATTATATATACGGTATATGTTACATTTCACATTAAAAAAAAAAAAAGAAACGGTATGCATTAATAAGCACAGCGTGATCCTTGTCTCATGTTTCCTCTGTTAGACGAACAGTAAAGTTTATAAATCAGTTTATAAAAATGTAACATTAGTGACGTATTGGTGAGTGCATGTGCTGTAATCCAAAACGTTTAATCACAGAAACATAGGACCTGATGGCGGATGAGAGACATTTGTCCAAACTAATCTGCCCACTTTTTACCTATTGTGAATCCTCATTGTGTCTTTGCCTTGTTTTATGTTCAGTATAGCCTTGTGGCTGACCCAAGTGTGTTTAAATGTCCAAACTGCATCAACCTCGAGCCTCTAACATCACGTAAACTATTTATCCAAATGTAGCAAAACGCTTTATAACCCAACTCTAGCCTATTTGACCCTGGGACGCATTGTCAGTCAGCTGGAAATGCTTGTGAATGACTGGTAAAGAAAAAGGTTTCCATAAAAGTTGTTTGGATGTGTGGCAATAAGTTATAATTAGGGAATTATCTGGGGACAACGGTATCACAAGTAAATTATATAATAGCTAATGTGAATTGTCTGGTATAAACCTTATGCTGCTATCCTTAGATGGTTGACATCAGCCATATGCCATCAGATATTTCAGAAATGCACACTTGCAACAGGGTACCAGCTAGGATACCCAATTGGAAAAACAGCTTTAGGAACTACAATTGTTGCCTTCCCTACAGAATGTGTCATCTGGTACTTCTTCTCCTGGTGACCTGCAGACCGCTTGTGTTCTAGTGGCCAAAAACATGCTACCTTCCACAAGGTGTGAAGAAATACCACATGTCACAATATCAAAGGCTATTTAAGTGGTATATATTTTGCTGACATGGTCAATTTCTTCAATGTTCTTACATTGCTGGCTGTTGTCTATCTTCCTGAACCTCATAAATAAACAGAAGAAACTATTCTGAGCTCTACCAGCTATAACTATGGTACTATTCGTCCCTGTGTTTGCAACACAATGTAAAGTGATGTTGAGTAGACCTGACACCTAATACAAAACAGAAAGTCACCCAACGCCCCTTAACATACACATGAATTATATTCTGTTTGAGTATGAGATTCCCTACTCAATGTACACCGGAGGGGGGGGGGAGAGAACATAAGGATTTGCTAACCCTGCAGCACTCAAACAGTTAATTTGAACCTTGTTTTAAGGCAACCTTTTATCTTTGTTTCTGTTTGACAGGCACACGCTCGCATGTATACATTCTAATTAAGTGTTACTGATGCATTCCTGGAAATTACACGTTGATTGTGATTTTAGAGTGTGGTGGCACCAAGTTAAACAATTCAAGATGTTGCTTTTACATGAAGTTTCAGATAGAAAATGCTAATAAACCTATGACCGTCTCTAATTAACAAAAATCTGTACCTGAAATTCATAAATAGATATTTTGCAGTCCATAAAAAGCATAGTTCCAGGGACATAGGAAAACTGGCAACCCTCAGCCCAACGAAATGGCCTCAAAACACAGCAGTCCACCAAATGTGGCAGGAAAAAGTACTGAAAAGACGCTGTTCCACCTACAGTTTTACAACTAAATGCAGCATCGGAAACGTCATTTCGAGCTCAATTGGACAGCCAAATCCTTCTCAAAAAAAGAATTATTTTACAGTGTAAAAATTTATATTTTTTCAGGGAATGTTTAACTGTCCTGTGACACGAAAGCAGGTAAATTTCCGTGTTACGAAACAAAAATAGAATGCTGGCACTCCTTAACGATGAGACTGTCAATCAAGATATTATTAAAATCACGCAATAATTCCTTTATTAGGGATCGCGGTTCTGTAATAGAATTATATAGTATTAAGTGTTGAAAAAAAATTAATAAAAACAAAAAGCATACCAGCCGCTAGAACAGAGAACCTGCAGGTTTAATAATATATGTCTTGACCGTTTCTTGACCGGCCTTCTATTTTTGTTTTGCTTCGCAGTTGGAGTGGGTGCTCCACATTTTAAACTTGAGAAACACTGGAGAGACTTATTACCCGCCATTCAGTTACTAATATCAGTAAATATGTGGTTTGAGATTCTATTAAATTTCTGTGATACTTTCAGAGGAAAAAAACTAAATTACAGATTTGCTGAGGTTTATTTGCTTAAGACGTAAGAGAGTTCAATTAATATTTTGTGTAATCCAAGAGTACTGCAAAGAAAACCCATACAAAGAGCGTATCAATTGAGCTACCTAAACATCTGGGTAGCTAGAATGAAAGCGCACATCAAATATATCTAAAATAGATCAATAGTTTTGGCAGTAGCCAAAAGTTTTTCATTTATATCTGTCACGGACTGGGTCCATACGGATGACTGAAAGGACCCAGCGTGCCCAAAGATTGTGTGCACGAGTTACGGTGCAGTAATGGAGTTTGACAGGGCCTGGTTGCAGGGTGACCAAGCACGGAACATAGCCAGACAAGATATACATGTTACTCAGCACAACAGTGAACAAGACAAGGAATAAACATAACCAGACAAGATATACATAACACAGGGCACAACAGGGAACAAGACAGGACACCCCGCTGCCAAGGATAGAGGACAGGACACCCCGCTGCCGGGGATAGAGGACAGGACACCCCGCTGCCGGGGATAGAGGACAGGACACCCCGCTGCCGGGGATACAGGACAGGACACCCCGCTGCCGGGGATACAGGACAGACTGACACACATAAATACAGAAACTAGCCTAGGACTGTTTGATAACTATTGGAGATTCCGTCACATCTTATGGCCATAGTATGCTTAGCCCACCACTACGCCAAAGTACTCCAATGACGGTGGGTCCTAACGCTAATCCCTGCTGACAAAGATACGAAACAAACCAAACATGAAATCCAAACACATAGCACTGAGACATACCTTTAGACTGCAGACTGAGACAAACAGAACACATGGGAGGAGCACACCTTATAAAAGATACAAAGCAAAAGCAAAGAGCTGAAGCAGAAGCAAGGAATGGAAGATCAGAACAGAGAAAAAGGAAATCCAGGAATGGATCGAAGCAAAACAGGGAAATTGAAACAAGAGCGAGATATGCAGCTCCGCAGCCTGGGTAGGACGTGACAATATCTAGTTAAAATTTAAGAAAATTAAGGGGAAAGTGTCACCATCACTGCTTTCAGCATAATAGATTCTATTTGTACTCATGGCTTGTGGTTTGTTTGTCGTTGTAATTGGTTTAGAGGTATTTATCTTGGGAAAGCTGCGATCTGTGTGAATGTTGCACAACTAATCTAATCAATTTCCTCTCACAAAGTTCTCTCCCTTCTCCTCTCACACCCTTAAAAATACTGCCTGAACCAATCAAGAAGTCTAAAAATGGGTTCAAAGGGGGGAATAATCACGCAGATTCTGAAAGCGAAGGGAGCTGTGCCAGCGGTTTATGCATAAAAGACTTGTGCATTCAGATGTGTACGATTTGTAAATATACCAAAGCCACAAAAACGAGGCAAGACCCTCCACATAGCTGAAAAGCTCAAAATTTCCATCCAAAATTTGTGGCATCTCATACTCTCACACTCTCATTCTCATTCACTCTCTTACGCTCTCTAAATGTTTCCCTACCTTCACTGCCAACCACTTCTATTTCTGTTGACTACTTCCGCATCGTCATGTTCTTCACCTTTTCTTTCTAACCTTCTTCTTTCATCTTCTCTCCATTAGCTTCTCTGTTAGGATATTCATCTGCACCTCCACAGACATAATCTGGCACTAATTTCCACTAAAATGTAGGGGTGCTTCCAGTGACATCCCCTCTCCCCATCCTCCAATTGAGTGGAGTGAAGTCCTCTCCTCCAATAGGATGGTTGACGGAGAGGATGTAAAAAAAAGTGCCACAATTATGGCGGAAGTTCATCTAAGGGCAAATTTGCTGCACTTTTGGTGGCCTTCACTCCCCCGATTGGAGGATCAGGAGAGAGGATGTCACTGGGCCATTTTGGCAGAAGTTTCTGCCATGTTATGTTCGTGGAGATGCAGACGAAGAGAGAAGATAACAGATAAAGGAGAGAAGATGAAAGACAGAAGGTAGAAGAGACAAGATGAAGAACAAGAAGATGCAGAAGTGGAAGTGGTCGGCAGAGAAGGTAGGGAAGCATTTAGAGAATGAGAGAGTAAGAGGGAATGCAAAAGAACATGGCCACCGGGCAATGAATTAACCCCTTAATGACGGGCTCAAAATGCATTGTTTTCAATGGGTTTAGGGACCGCCCATTGTCCTTAAGGGGTTAAAAATTAATTTAAAAAGCCCCTAATTGTCTTCCGTACCAAATAGGCAGGGAACAAAATTTGTTGCCCGATAACAAACCAAAAAATTTGTCCGAATCGTGTTTGGCCCATTTGCTATTTGGTCTATTTAATATTGACTCTTTAAAGACTAAGGGGAACATTATTATTTACTTTAGGGAGAATCTGCGGAAGCAGCCAATTAGCGGCAGAAACGCACTGCCATACAAATCAGGGGGAAAGCTTTACCTGCTTGGGGGTCTCGATTCTACAGAATCCCCCCATACAATTGCAAAGGGGAAATTTGTGATCATGTGCATATAATTGCTGGTGTGTCCCTCTAACTAATAAGTAACACGGAAAAAGAAAAATAATTAACATGTTGCATATTGGTATGCAAACGAGGATCTTAGGTACAAACGTGATTGGCCATCATTAACAACCTGTAGGCAATCATAGGGCAATTTCCACAAGAAAATATTCCACATGAAAATATTCCTTGTTGATTTTCGTGCAAGGTCAAATAGTTGTATAGGACATTTTATACAAACTAGTCTTAATAAAAATGTCACTAAATTATTTGCAAATAATCAATTTGCAAATGGAATGGAAGGTTATTTTCTGTGTTTATACAAATGCAGGAGGAATTCAGCACTTCATGCATGTTTATAAAATACTCAAGTGATTGAAATCCAGACTTGGAGTGATATTCCAAATCCCATACTGCCCCCTGCAGGCTCCTATATGCAATACAAGCAGCTGTGACATGTATGTGCGCCATTTACCAGCATTTTACAGTTTTTGTGTCTGGGACGCAGGACGTTAAGCCATCTTCCAAAGGTTAATGTAATATAACTGTCATTGGAAAATCTTTTAAGCTCTATAGTTCTGACCAGAGACCATTTACAGAAAGAAAGCAGTATAGACATTAGATATTAGTTTTCTATCTAGTATAGCATGGGTAAAAATAATAATAAATTAACCCCTTAAGGACAATGGGCGGTCCTTAAACCCATTGAAAACAATGCATTTTGAGCCCGTACATGTACAGGCTTTGTCATTAAGGGGTTAAGTAAAAAATTGCTTTTTACTTGGATAAGGAAACGTTTTTTAAAATTAAGGCGCAACCCACATCAAATCTTGTATTTGTAGCAGAAATATTGCATTGAATTCTTTTTAAAACCATTATAGATTTTGTATAATATAATGTGTTACGACAGCTGGATATTAGTCATTTCTACCTCGTTTCCATGTTATTATTTGGGTTCTAGATTTTGGAATAGGTGGGGGGGCCAGGGAGGGATTTTTTAACTACAAGATCCTGCACAGGGTTACCCCTCTGTTCCAGGGTTTAACTGCCATATACAGAGAGAAGCGACATGGAGATACAGAAAGGAACAAACTGGGACAATAATAAAGAATTTGCAGGAAAAGCAGGTCAGGGGCAAGCCGGTTCAGCAACAGGTAATCCAGAAGTACAGTAAACATAAACAACAAGGAACACGCCATAATGCCAAGAGCCACGGAATAATACAGGCAGCCCTTTAGCGAATTAATTAGTAATAGAGTACAAGAGATATGACAGGCGAACCTGGAGGTCGGCGGATAGAGGCGAAGTCTGCAATACAGAAACACTAATCTACAACATAATCTACAGAAATCGGAACAACAAGTAAAAGTGTTGGTGCTCATCTGGATTTACTGTGCCAACCAGCAAACAGTCCAGTAGTCACTACTTCTATGTGTGATGTGGAGTGTGCCAGCAGTTGAAGGGTTAAACACAGAGAGTGGTGGCTGGAATCTTTCCTACCTGCTCTTATCATTGTGATGTCAAAACCTCTGTACACACGAGCGCAGCGGTCACTCTGGAGCAGCAAAGAAGCCTGAAGAGCCGTGTTAAAACTGCTGACCCCTGGCAAAGTGATCTGCGGAGCGTCGGCTACCCGGCAAAGAGATTGGCAGAGCGCCGGGGCTCCCAGCAGACGGCTGAAGATTGTGAACTGCAGCTTGGCC
>VKOC01000006.1:6923621-6976776 GCA_009364415.1 Spea multiplicata
AATTAATATTCAGATTTGGGGGGGGTCGTCTTAATAGACAAAGAGGCTACAAGCCCCATGTCATTTTTTCACCATTGCGACCACATAGCCACACCCTTGGCAGGAGCAAATACTTCATGACTTCAGTGCCCAAGCTCCAACAAACTAAATATGGCCATGGAGTATGATACAGTTGTTAATTAAGTGACGCAACTAATGGGATGACAGATGAGGCTTTGTACTGCACCCTAGATTATCCCTTAAACTACTGCATATTATTTTTTTTTCAAGTCCAATTTATTCATAATAATACAATGAAGTAGAGTCACAATGGTACATCAGTATACAGTCAGAGGAGCATTGAAGACATTTACATATAAATCAGACCAAAGTATATATGCAATATGGCTGTGGAACTGTGTAAATTACCAGATTATGGATACACAGTGACAGTCATTGCAGCGTAGATGGAAATCACAATGAGAAATGAACAAATGGATTTAACAACAGTACATGTAACAGAACTGTACCCCAAGGCTTAAGAACGATCGAGGTGAGGCGAGATCACCCAAACAGCTGCGCGGCCCACTCTGGCCCCTACAGATGTCGAGACAAAGCTACCCTACAATGTGATGTAATGTAAGCTCTCACGTAGCAGGGGTTTATCCAACCAGGGTATTAAGAGGAGAGAGGGAGAAACAAAAATAGGGGAGGAGGAGGAAGGGAAGGCGGTAGAGGAGAATGTATGAGCAAATAGGCATCATGGCGTGGTGCCTTCCCCTCCCAGCAGGCGGCTCGGCGGTTCGAATGAAGATATAGCATAGTGTAACGTGGTAGGTTATAAAAGAAGTAATATTTTTGCTGGTTGGCTCCAGCGAGTCTGGACTGAGGGGTCCATAAAGTACAGAGAATCGGAGTAACAGGGCCAATATCTAGATTGTAAGTTTTATAAAGTGGGTGGAGGCTGACAGTGTAAGACGGAGGTGAATCTGGGGGACGAAAGGAATTGATTCCAGAGGAGCCACTTTAGACCATTTTTATAGCCCCGGCCCTTGGCTGTCAACACCAGGTCCTCCATGTTGCTTATATATATAACCTGTCTAATCCAAGCCTCTATAGGAGGTGGTTGGGCAGATCTCCAAAATCTGGGAATAATGGTTCTGGCCGCATTAATGATATGAAAGGTAAGTGAACGCTTGTATGTTCCGAAAGATTGTGTAGAGTGTTGAAGTAGTACTAACGCGGGGGTGAGTCTAATTTCAGGATCACCCACCTCCCTGATGACCTCCTCTACCTTTTCCCAGAAAGGGCAGATCGAAGTGCACTCCCACCATATGTGAAGGTATGTGCCCCGAGCCAGGTCACATCTCCAGCACATGGGTGAGTTTTGGGGGGAAAAACGGTGTAGATCTACGGACAGATTGTACAATCTGGATAAGAGTTTGAAGGCTGTTTCCTGTGTCTTACTAGAAATAGATCCCTTATGCGTCAGAAGGACCATGGTAACTACTGCATATTATACCTACTAATTATGCCCAAATAACATTGCGTGTATTGGGGTATGGCGCCAATAAGCCTCATCCTCCTTAGGAGGAGCCATTTCAGACCAAATTGCTTACAATACAATACAAAAAAGTTATATATAGTGAATACAAAAAAGTTATATAGAGAGCAATATTGTTCCCAAATCTATTATTTAGTGTATGTAAGCATGAGAATGGGCAAAGAAAAATACACAGAGCTTTGAAACCCTGGTCCTTAGCCTTTCACTAAGCACCATGCATGAAACATTGTGAAATGTCTGCGAATTTCTAAAGTTGCACCCTAAACACAAGAGGTGGGACAATATCCGCTAATCCACAGACATTATTTTGGTAAAAAGCCTGCAAAGGTGGCCTCAGACCCAAATGGATTTACTTATTCAAATACGTTGTTTGGCTAGAGCAGGAGTGTGCAAGGGGCTAGAGGTTTATTAAAACAGGGATAAAACACAGGACTTGAAGTCACTAACAAATGGCAAGAAGGTTAGAGCAGCATGTATTCCTGGGGAAATAAATGTAGTTTTCAAGACATAAGCAGTGAGAGCCACCATTAAACGTGGGGCTGTGAACATAATAGGAACATCATATTGACAGAACACTGACAGCTGAAAGTGATCTGTGACCTTCTTCTGTTTCCAGTCTTTTTAAAGCCTAGAAGACGAGTAAAATATTGATTCAGCGGCTTGCAAATATAGCTATTGTCCCTCCCCTGACAGCACGCACAATGCATGTTTGTAAGACATGTAAAATTAAAACATTGCTACAGTGGTTTCTGTATAAGACTTTTTTCTATGCCTTATTATAGCAGACACAAAATATTTGTATCCAAGAAAAATGTATAAGCCAGAAATGCAAAAAATGTCATGCTATAACCGATCTATCACTTCATATATGTCCATCTACCAGTACTAATGTAACTATAATAGACTCCCTCTCCCTCTGTCGGTTACTTTCCCGTTTATCTGTCTCCTGTAATATACTCCCACTTTCCTGCACTCTCATTTTTCAAAAAAAGTACCTGGTTTCTCTTTTCATCTTCTTTGCCTGTCACCCTCTGCTGCCCTATCTATCTCTTACCCCACCCATTCCTTGCTATTAATCTTGATACATTTTATCTTATTATGAGCTGTAAGACTACTGTCACACATTCTTTTTTTCATGCTTCTCTCATATTTAGCTTCCACTACTCTCCCCTTCTTTTAGCCACTGGCGCCTCTTTCACACTGTCATACAGCATGCTTTGATACAGACAGATAACCTCTGTCTTGGTTGTTAAAACTCAGGCAAGTCACAGAGTCTATCAGACTGTGACGGTCTGTCTGTTAAAAGCCTCTCGTTCCTTCCGACCTCTTCTCTGTCACTGATGCATCTAGAGACCTGTTCGGTGATGTTTCTGTTGCTTATTTACAACTCTCAATTTTTCTTGTTGCTGTGTATTAATATTCTTTGTTTTCCTAGCATTTACCCTTTGTTTTATCCCTATTCTCATATATCTTTCTCTTGTGCTGTTTTCATGGTCCTAACATATAGCTAAACAATATTACTTAATGTAACTTCACTAAAAAGAGTTTTTAAAAATGCATCGGCGTAACTAAAATTCTGAGGTACGTCACATTTAATTTCTGTGACTAATATTATAATTCTCGCAAATCTGAGAAACAGAGGCGTATCTAGGGTATGGCACCTCTTTAGCACGATTCCCATGAATTTCCCAACTACCGATGAAAGACTTATTGGCCTGTAGCTAGCGGAGTCTTCCCTGCTAGCTTTCTTGTAAAGCTTGCAATCTTCTAGAACTACTCCTGGCAACAGTGACCAGTTAAATAAGTCTGCTACTGCTTTTGCCAAGATAGTCCAAAGTTCTTTTAATGGGTGTTGTCCATTGGGTTTATATGTTTTTACATTGGAGAGTTCAAGTAAAATGTCTTCCTCTGTAAACACATGTTTTTCATGTACTCCTATTTCTCTTTTCTCATTGAGGTCCTGTTTCTTCATCTACCTCTGAACAAAAGTATCTAGGCTAATTAAGTAATTAATTTAATCACTTTCCTTTCCTTAATTATTTTTTCCTTAATACAGTGGCATTACCAGAGGGATGTATCAAGATTCGTGTAGAAGGAAGGGTAACACTCTGGAGACAACAGACTGGAGCACCTTAAGCCCGAAATCCGCCGCAGAGGAGAATCTAGCCGATAATGTTGTACGAAGGTACTGAATGAGGACCAAGTAGCAGCTCTACAGATTTCTTCTGGGGTAGCAGCTGCCTTTTCAGCCCATGAAACAGACATGACTTAAAAAAAAAATGTCTGAGTAAATGGGATGCCAAGTCCGAAAGTAAAAAGTTATTAAGGGACGAAATCTGACCCTTAAGGGTCGATACACTGAGACCTGAAGCAAAACCTTGTAAAAACAGAAGGACTGAGTTAATAGCTGGAGGGAAGATATCAAAGCCCTTGACGGAACACCATAGAAGGAGCTTCTTCCAAATATGCAAATAAATTCTGGATGTAGATCCTCCGATGGATCGCAACAGAAGATTAGACATTTCTTCATCAACTCCTTGATAACTCAACATAAGCCTTGCTATAGCCAGGCCGTGAATTTGAACATCTGAAAAAGCTCCGAAGATCTGTGTTGTCTAGCAGATGATCCGAAGGTGGAAATTCCCAACAGGCTAAAGTCATGGGCGTGAGCGTTGAAAACCAACTGCAGTTTGGCCAATAGGGGATAATGGCCAGGACCCAGGACCCAGGAATCAGTGCCACCGTAGGGAAGATGTAGGCCAAACGGAAATTCCACCTTATAGAAAGGCCGTCCAGGAATTGAGACCAGTCCCGCTTGTTGAGGGATGCAGATACTGGAACCTTCCTGTTCCGTCTGGTCGCCATAAGGTCTGCCTCCAGGAGGCCGAATCTTTTCACCAAGCCGGAGGTTCAAAGACCACTCTGTCTGAGACCACCTAGATCTGCTGAGATCGTCCTCGATCCAATCGTCGCATCCTCTGATATAGGTGGCCACAATATCTTCTAGATGTCGTTGGGCCCACATCATCAACTCTGCGCATAGATCAATATAGCTTTCTTATCCGTGTCCCTCATTGATTGTTTAGGTAGGAAACAGTAGTCATGTTGTCCGACTGTATTTTCACGGCTTGACCTACTACCTGGGGTTTGAAAACTTTTAGAGTCTGAAGTACTGCCTTCAGTTCCTGGTAATTGGAGGACTGCAGAGAGGCTTCTGGAGACCAACTCCCTTGTCTGAAGTGGCAGCCCAAATGTACTCCCCAACCCCTCCTTGAAGCATCCGTCGTCAGAGTGACCCAATTTCTCGGTTGGAATGACAGGCCTTTGGAGAGATGGGCTAATTTCCTCCACTAGTTTAGTTGGGATGAAACCTCCTCTGGAATTGTGAAGACCGAATCCAGGTCTTCTCATCTTGACCAACTCAACAGGATGTGCCATTGCAGGGATCTTAGCCGTGCCTTTGCCCAACCGACTGCTGGGATGGATGCTGTAAGAAGTCCCAAGACGCTCATAGCCCTTCGGAAAGAACAGGTAGGATTTATTTGCAGTCGCAATCTCCCTCTTTATCTTCCTGATTCTTTGGGTTGGAAGATCAGAACATGCAGATAGTAAAGTCCAGAGTAACCATGACATCTCCCCTCTGTAAAATTTGAGTGACAGAAAAAAATGTTTTCCACCTGGAAATGTTGATACCGGATACACTTGTTTACTTTCTTCAGATCCAACAACGGACGGAGGGAGCCGTCCGGCTTTGGAACCAAAAAGAGCCTCAAGTAAACCCTTTGGAACTGCTGATGAAACGGTACCTTCTCTATGACTTTTTTGTCGAGGAGTGTGAGATCGGGAACTGGCGAATGGGAAGTTGGAAGAATCTGATCCTGTATCCATCTGAAATGACTCTTTGAATCCAGATGTTGTGAGTTGTGCCAGGAAAGGTGTTAGATCGCTCCTGGAACTTTCTATCCCCGTATTGACCACACAAATTGTGCAATCTGGTAGATGACTGAAAAGGCCTGGTATTCTTATACGGATATCTCCTATTCCACCTAACCTTTCTATCTTGAGGGAGAGCTCTTTTAGTATCTGACATCTGCTTGAGGATATCTTCTAGAGGGGTTCCAAACAATTTCTTCCTTTTAAAAGGCAATTCACACAATGCAGCTTTGGACGCGGAATCTGCTGTCCAGGTTCTCAACTACAGAGCTCTCCGAGCCACCGAGGATAACCCCAAACCTTTAGATGATAACTTGAACAATCTGTTAAAAAAAACTGTTAGAGAGCCTCAAGTTTCTCATGAGACTTGTTATCTCTGGATCTGAGTCAGTTGAGAGGCAGTCTTCTAGTGCCTGGATCCAAAAACTATGTGCCCTCACCACAGCTGAGCTGGATACCGCCACCTTACTTTGAAAACCAGACGCTTGAAAAATATGCTTGCAAGGTGTCTCCACTCTGCTATCTATGGGATCTTTGAGCCTGGAAACTTTCCCAATGGGAATATGATTTTAGATAGCTGAGCTACCTGGAAATCCACCTTGGATGGATCCTCCCATCTGTCTTCTCCTTGGAGCCTGCACAGTTGCTTGAATTGCTTGGAAATAAAGGCCCCTTTACCAGAGTTTTTCCATTTCCCACTCAATAAAATTTTTAGCAAAATAGGAAAACCTTTGATCTTAACCAGATCCCCGTCTAGCAAAAGCCAAGTCACCTTCTTTGTGAACTTGCACAGCTCTTGAGGAGGAAAAACAGGCTCATTCTCCAAACTATCACCTGAAGAAGAAAATGACGATTGAGAGGTCTGACTGTGAAGAGGACCTGGAACTCTTGCGTTTACGTTTCACCTTCTCCTTCACCTGAGGTTGAGAAGCAGATACCTTAAATGCCTCAAATGTCTGGGTCAAATTCCCCTGGAACCAACCCAGAAAGGATTGCATATCCTTATGATCTGTTCTGCTGAGCAGGAATCACAAAGCTTTTTCTTGCAACAATTTGGAAGAGGGGTGGCACATTCAGTACAAGCAACATGCTTGGATTGGAAGCAGGTGCAGGCATTTTATCTTTCTCCAAAATTTCCAGAGAGACCGGACTTAAACTCCTCTGAACCGTGGGGGGGGGGGGGGCGCTGGTTTACACAGATTCTCCTGTACCGACAGCTGTGCTGCCATCAGACAGGAACAAAAAGCGTTTAAATACCTTGAATTTGGTGCCCTCTAGAAGATCTGATTCACGCATGCACAGTAGTGCGATCGGATCTTCAGTGGAATGCAAGACCACATTCCAGTCCCTCCGTACCGCGAAACGGTACGGATGGAAGACTCACTCTGCTCACCACCCGTGGAGCAATCAGAGGATGGATTCCCTAGGCAGCAACCCGTGCACCTCACCAGAATTCCTCTTCTTCGCCGGCTTTCCAAAACCGCCCGTCCCTGAAAGGAACAAGAAAAAAACGTGTTCCCTTGGTTTGGAGCGTATTTATGGGTAAGGAGGAGGGGCTTGGTGCTCACTGTCATGCCATGGCATGAGTAACTGGGGCTTGGCACTGAATGGGTTAAGGGATTTCAGTCCAGTAACATTTGTTCACACCTTTCCTTTTAGAGCCAGAACCCAAAATAAGACTTGATTACCCCATGCTGGGTATTGTCACCTGGGACAGGAAGCAGGGGCGTAACTAGACGCCTCAGGGCCCGGGTGCGAGAATCTGTTAAGGGCCCCACCCCCCAAAAAAAACATGATTTTTACCCAACAATTTTTTTTCAACAAATTCAACAAATTCAATTTACATATTGAATCATATCTGTAAAAAAATCAAAGAAAAAGGGGCGCATGCACAAAGGGCATAATCCAGGGGTGTCCAAGTTTTTTCTGCAGTGGGCCACTTCATCAGAATTGTATACGTGTGCGGGCCGCACTCATTTTTCACTGTGACAAAAAATATGGCCTTTAACAAAATATACAGATATCGGGAAAATAACACAAAACCTTAACTCTTCCTCTCACTGATTTCTGGGCCTAGAAAGTTTTGCAAATTACAAATTCAGGATTCCCTAGATTTATTCTAGGGATGAACTAAAATGAAAATTCTGGACCAAAACATTCAGGGTTCACTTAGCCAAAACCGAAAATGACCCCCACCTTTAAAAATAATAATAAAAACTCACATTTTTAATAAAAGTAGGTAACACACAATTGGACAAAATTAGCAATATGACTTGGCATGATAGGGGTGTGATTGCTAACAGCAATCACACTCCTATCATGCCAAGTCAGCCAGTACATGCTGGTACAGGGTGGCTGTAAGTGATGTGCAGACCCCATACTGCTGGCCTCATCAATACACATGGGGGGCAGCTAGCCAGGTTTCAGCATGTACTGGCTGACTTGGCATGATAGGAGTGTGATTGCCATCATGCCTAGGTTCCAGCACTTACACATCCATCCAGTAAATGCTGCAACCTAGGCATTATGGGACTGTGATTGCTGTTAGCAATTACACTCCTATCATGCCAAGTCAGCCAGTACATGCTGGTACAGGGTGGCTGTAAGTGCAGACCCCATACTGCTGGCAGCATCACTACACAAGGGGGGCAGCTGGCCAGGTTTCAGCATGTACTGGCTGACTTGGCATGATAGGAGTGTGATTGCTAACAGCAATCACAGTCCCATCATGCCTAGGTTCCAGCATCCATGCTATCACACACACACACACTCAATCATTCATATAATCATTCATTCACAGATTCATTCCCTCAATCACACACACTCATTCAAACACCCTCCCCACCCCCTTACCTGCACTGCAGCTCCTCGATGCCGCTCACAGACTTCAGCAGGGGGCGCGGCCTCCCTCTGCCTTCACTGCTAAAGCACAGAGGAAGTAGGATGTCACGTGAACTCCGCTTCCTCTGTGCAGTCCAGAAGACCCTCCCACAAGTAAGTAGCAGGGCTTGAGGTGCGGCTCGCGTAAGATCGGTTGCCCTGGCTGCCGATCTTACGCGGGCCGCACCTCTCGCCCCTGCCTTATTTAAAAAAAAAACAAAAACGGAAAAAAGATTTCGGGCGGCCCCTTTGCTTGGGCCCCCCTGCCGCCGGGGGCCCGGTCGCAGTCGCGACCCCTGCGACCCTGGTAGTTCCGCCACTGTTTACATCCCTTTCCAGCTTTTTAATTTTATACTGTGCCTGCAAATCATACCATATATATACTAATTACACTGCATTACCAAATTTATTTGTTGTAATATCACTGAGATCTGCATTAAAAATTAAATAATAAAGATTATATATACATATTTAGAGTAGCTTAATTATACTGCATTACCAAAAACCTGCTTATTAAGCATATCTTTTTTGAAGACTGCGTGTTGGGTTCTCACTGAAATATCGATTATGTATAAAATACATCTCTTAACTTAATTAAGAATATATACCTAGTGCATGAACCACTGACACCATATGGTGTATTATTTCAGATGTGCAGCTTCAAGGCGGGTATGGATGAGGTTAAAAGTGTGATGTATCCATATTATGCTGGACATATTCTCAATGAACCCCTGTAACATCTGTTCTTTCTCTTTCTTCCTTAGAGTGAAAAAGCCACTTGACCTTGGAAATATAAACCACATATAAAAAACCAGCCCCTGATAACAGGAGAAGCTGATACACTAATGTGAGACGTTAACGCAGAGCTTACTTTTTAATATCCTAATATTTAATGGTGAGATCAGAGAACGCCACATATCATTGTACATTAGAGAACGATGCCTTGAATTCGCAAAATGTTCAATAATATAGACATATTGGGTCTGTCACAGAAACATAAACATAGTTATTTTATATTCTTAATGTACAGCGCAGCCATTAGGCTTCACCTAGCTAAAAGCTTTCTGAATGACTGTGCTTTTTTAAAACAATCCTAAGGGATTACTTCAGAACTAAATCTTTATTAGACAATCTATGATAAGACAATACGAACACTTACGCAAATACCTTCTGGATTCTTTTGAACCCAAAATAGATTTTTCTTAATGTTTCTTACTAGATGCCAAATAATTGCATCAAATAAGCTACATGGAAAATCTGAAATAGAAGTACATTTCAAACTTTTAACATTTGTTTGGTTTTTTTTCACCAAAAAATAAAAAATGTTTTGGTAACAGTTCGCCCATCATGTTAATGTGTTCCATGCATCCTGGTATAATTACCAGATTCTGTGTCATAAAACTAGAAAAGAATAGAATATTCAATGTCACCTAGTTAATTGGACAATGGTTGGAGAACTCTAAGGTAATCTGTGATTTCTGGATGAACATATCAGAGAGAAACATCAGTTACCAAACACTGTGTCCTGGTTACCCATTGTACGGTTCTGTGAAATATGGTAGTGCTGTATAAATCAATAACATGTATCTCTCTAATAATGTACACGCTAGACAGAGATATCCATAGTATAATTGACCTGGTTACTATGAATATCCATTATCTTCCCAACTGGCTGTGCATTCAAATATTCCTGAAGTCATTAGAAAGAGGTACAGGTCTTCTTGGCTGTGTATTATTTTTTTGCATAGAAATATAGTTCATATTTGTTATGTCCCTGTAAGCGTAGCAAGAAATTGTTTTCTTAATATTGCCACCTAACAATCTTTAACTGCTCATGCACTTCATCACCACAAAGTATCACTTGATACATTCAGTAATAGCAATCATGGGCAATCTGGGGAAATCCTCTAAAATCTTTTGAAAGTTGCAAGGTCTGTGCTGTCACATATGACCTCCTTGTGAAGTTCTGAAGTTGAGTGGTGCAAGAAGGCTCTTCGTCTATGGAGGGTGGTCCCATCCCTGATGATGATGCCTCCTAGATGTAGACATGGCCCCTGCTGGCTTCAGTCTCACCCCTCCTTGCCTCTAGCCACACCTCCAACACAGGTGTTTAAATTTATACACCTGAAATGTTGATACACCTGAAATGATAATCACTCAGACATAAATGTGGATAAAATGTCCATAATATTTGTTTATACAATAAAAAAAAACTTTCTAACATATTTATATTTATCGCTAATGACAGAAACCACTAATGTTCGCCAGTGAATGTTTGCACTGCTTGTACTACCACATAAAGGCAGCACCATGCTTTAACAGCCACACTTGAGTATTGGGATTGCCTATACCAATGAGAATACACAGCCCCGTAAGACTGTGATGCCCCCACCTCTTCAAGCCCAGCTGTCTATTCATCCATGCTTTGTTGTGTCACGTGTCATCAAAACCTAGCAGATTGGTTTAAACATACTGTAAAGCTTAAAGGATATGTTAAGAAGCTCTGGAAAAAATCATTTTAAATTTCCTTTCAAATATGCTTTTTTTCCAGACATCCTTTGTCACACTTGGGCTTTTATGATAACAATAATATTATTTAGAGAGGCCAAACTTTTAATTTAGCAGCAATTGAGTTTTATCAAATAACACAACTGTGGGATTTTAAACTTGGATTCCAGCTGGTATGTTAATGAAGTGTGTGTAGACACAAAAAAACATCTCTGTCACCCTACCAGCTGAGTTTCATACACAGACCTCTGAGAGGGACAACATGTGTTAACACTCACAGACATGGGGAATGAAGACTTGTGCACCAACACTTCACAGCTTTTTCACCCAGCCCATTCTTCTCACTAACACAAGGTGTCAAACTCTAGTCTCAAAGTACTCTTGGACTCATAGTATGACAGTCTGTTACAAAATAAAGAACCACACTTCAGATGAGGCCTGGTGTCATTAACAGCCTAATAATATACATAGTCTGTCAAATATCCATTTGCTGGGATCATTTCAAAAGACTTACTGGCTGTGACTGAATTGATGGGAAGGAACAAGGGAGAAAAGTTTATACAATAAATCCTATGAAGGCAGGAAGGAATTAGAAAGGTGCTATCATGAACAGTAAAGTGTGGCAGTTCCTTTTTGGAGTTGTTTCCTTTTTGCGTACAACTCTGTAAGTAGACTATACTGTATAGCAGACTGATGACTAGCGGGCCCTTTAACCATTCACACGCAAGCCACCAAACATTTTAATAGAGCCCTATCACGACCAAGGGGCTATTATGCCATCCTAAAGGACCAATGAAAAAAAATTAAATTCTTGGATGAACACATATATTATTGAATAGCAGTATTTATCCGTTTTATTTACAATTACTAACATAAATCAATCAATACATAATTTGTTGCTCATTCTACTATTGTTTACGAAAACACAGCAGGCAAATAGTAGACATTGCTTTGACAATTAAAATGGTTTTACAATTACTTTTGTATTTTTTTAACTAGTTTGCTTCTCTAGTTAATTATTATTCATTGTTTACCATATGCGTAAAATGTTAGGATACAATGGCACTTAGGTATAATACTCGTGCTTAATTTAGATGTAACATTTACATAGAGCCAAACTAAACTTCTCAATAAATAAGTACAATTAAACAAACTGTTAAAAGCAGGGTTAATATACTGTACTGTAGTCATTAGGGCAGGGGTGTCCAAGTTTTTTCTGCAGTGGGCCACTTCATCAGAATTGTATACGTGCGCGGGCCGCACTCATTTTTCACTGTGACAAAAAATATGGCCTTTAATAAAATATGCAGATTCAAATAAAGTAAAATGACACAAAACCTTTACTCTTCCTCTCACTGATTTCTGGGCCTAGAAAGTTTTGCGACTACAAATTCAGGATTCCCTAGATTTATTCTAGGGATGAACTAAAATGAAAATTCTGGACCAAAACATTCAGGGTTCACTTAGCCAAAACCGAAAATGACCCCCACCTTTAAAAATAATAATAAAAACTCACATTTTTAATAAAAGTAGGTAACACACAATTGGACAAAATTAGCAATATGACTTGGCATGATAGGAGTGTGATTACTAACAGTAATCACACTCCTATCATACCCAGGCAACCAGTAAATGCTGGTACCTAGGCATGATGGGACTGTGCTCGCTGTGATTGCTGTTAGCAATCACACTCCTATCATGCCAAGTCAGCCAGTACATGCTGGTACAGGGTGGCTGTAAGTGATGTGCAGACCCCATACTGCTGGCAGCATTACTACACAAGGGGGGCAGCTAGCTAGGTTTCAGCATGTACTGGCTGACTTGGCATGATAGGAGTGTGATTGCTAACAGTAGTCACAGTCCCATCATGCCTAGGTTCCAGCACTTACACATACATCCAGTAAATGCTGGAACCTAGACATGATGGGACTGTGGTTGCTGTTAGCAATCACACTCCTATCATGCCAAGTCAGCCAGTACATGCTGGTACAGGGTGGCTGTAAGTGCAGACCCCATACTGCTGGCAGCATCACTACACAAGGGGGGCAGCTGGCCAGGTTTCAGCATGTACTGGCTGACTTGGCATGATAGGAGTGTGATTGCTAACAGCAATCACAGTCCCATCATGCCTAGGTTCCAGCACTTACACATCCATGCTATCACACACACACTCATTCATATAATCATTCATTCACAGATTCATTCCCTCAATCACACACACTCATTCAAACAAACACCCCCTTACCTACACTGCAGCTCCTTGATGCCGCTCACAGACTTCAGCAGGGGGCGCGGCCTCCCTCTGCCTTCTCTGCGAAAGCACAGAGGAAGTAGGATGTCACGTGAACTCCGCTTCCTCTGTGCAGTCCAGAAGACCCTCCCACAAGTAAGTAGCAGGGCTTGAGGTGCGGCTCGCGTAAGATCGGTTGCCCTGGCTGCCGATCTTACGTGGGCCGCATCTCGAGGTCTCGCGGGCCGCATTTGGCCCGCGGGCCGCATGTTGGACGCCCCTGACTTATATTATACTAGATAAAGGACACAACACAACAGTGATTTCTATAATTAAGGAGCAAGATAAAGATTAACTATTAAAAAACTGTGGAGCTGGCCTTTTCGTGCCCTTTCAATCGGGCTCCCTGCCAAAAGACTTATTAACGGTATTTTATTTTGCCATACGTCCGGCTTCTTGCTTGGACTGTATTACCCTTATTTGCTGGTCCTGTTATATACATAAAATACACTGCATTACCTGGATTTCTGCTTGTGGTGTCTTTGTTTGCATAATCATGTCCCGTGGGTTACAGACTGAACCCCAAGTATCCCCTGCGCATGGGCTCCTACCCGAGCCCTGGCAGTTCCCCTATTTATTTGTTAATATATAAATATATATATTAAACTTTGTTATATCTGTTTAACTCGTTCATTACACATTCTGGTGGCAAAATGGTTAAAATGTGTACATGTGCTCTTTCTCCAGTTTATATGTTTTACAGTATTCCAGTATTCTTCCATGGACCAAGATTTTCGCAGATCCACAGGCTGATATAACACGCTCACTTAAAGGATCATCTACCCAAAAAATAAGTTGGACTTCTATAAAATGTGCAGTTTGCCCAATCTCCTGGCGTTTTATGTACTGTAATCCTTTGATATATACAAGCAATATTGCCAAAGCCTTGTCTGGAATGGTCCTTGTGACTGTTCAAGTCTGTTAAGCTCACACATAAAATAAATAAATCACCACCATTCTGTGAAATCCTCCTAAGCAAATGAAGACCTTTCTCCTTCTGTAGCCGGGCTTGGTATTATAGACACAATGCACTGCACCATGGTCAGCCTCTTTGTCTGGCTTATGAGGATTTATAGAGCCTTCTGTCCCCAATTGTATAATTGTCCCTAAATGTACTGGTAAAAAATATTTAAACATGAATAAAAACCTAGTATTTTGTTTTAGATTGTTTAAATGTTCTAAAATATATCTATTGCAATAATTGTCCTAAAAACAACCCTATGACATTGTCACCATTATTTCCCCCCCACCCCCCCAAATAACTTCTGCTCTGATTAGTCAGCCTTGACATGCCTTGTTCTCTACTGCTGTCGGGAGAGTTTGGACACCAAGCAAAGTTCTCTTACAGCTTCTGCAGTGTAGACTATGTATTTTGGAGCTTCCAGAGGAGGGTATCCACAGGAGCGGACAGTGCTAGTCACACTGACAAAGTAACATGTAACTCTCGAAATACAAGCTGATGTCTCCAAAATGTAAGGCCATTGTAGGAAAATAAGAGGCTCATTGGTGTCCTCTTACGAACATCATCGCAGTTCCATTGTACTGTTAATACAATGGTTTTGCTGCCTGTGTTTAACTATGCCTTTCTCTTTGACCGCAATCCAAACTTTTACACTTTGGTAGTGTGTCTCCCGCAGCACTGTAACTGAGTGCACAAAACAGAACATCCATCCCTTTAAAAGATTTAAATGGGGCATAAGGCTCGCCCTGAATAAATTAGATGCACATAGGGATCTTCAATTTTAGGCTTACAAATGAACAGCAGGTTGTCACACCGAATCAATACACAACATACAGTGATCTTAATTTTAGAACATACATAGCAGGGGATTACCCCAGGAGGCTTTTCTGCCATTTCAAACAAATATATTGTAACTGCTAATACCCAAGTGATTTCCGTTCTTAACATTGAATCTTTTCCATATAGTAAACACGAGCATTTGACTTGCAGATTTTCAGCTCTTTTCAGATCACATTGAAATCGTGAGATCTAACATTGTCCTAAATTGTTATGATGCAAACAGAGAGGTGATATGTATGCGTCTTTATTTAAAACAAAGAAGAAGGTTAAATGTAAGCCCTTCTAATGCAGCACATAGTCCACTAGTAACAAATACACAAGTAGAAATATGCTTCACTTTTTCTAGAGGCTCCTTCTTGAGGTAACCCCATGTTTCATAATTAAATGTTATTGGATCCATAAACAGTGTTCCCAAACAAAGTAAAATATTTCTAAATAATATCCCCCAAACTATTTTAACAGGAGAATTAGGTAGCTGGGTAAAGCATCACATTTTGAGAGTTTCCCTGGTTGCTCTGTAAAAATGAACCATTGCCAATGGAAAAAGAGCAATCTGCGATTGGCCTGTCTTCAGCCGAGTAGAAGTTCAACAATAGTTCAAGAACACAAGGGATGTGTCTTCTGATGTCAAGGTGCATACTTCCATACTAGGGGAAAAGTAACCAATGCTGGACTGTGCATTTTCATGACTTTAAGATGTGCCAACTTTCAGTGCTAGCGAATACCGACAGATAGATAAGCGCCATGCTGCTGATGGAAAACAGATTTTTTTGGTTGTTCCAAGAGTAGCAGATGATATTGAACTATTAAACGATCACATGTTAGTAACGTTATTTTACTCTTCTCAAAGTTCTTTTATCATCACAACAAGCTTTGTGGTCTACATGTGTCTAAACCATCACTGATTTTTGCACCTCAGAGCTGTTACTTTATTGAAATGTGACCCCAATGTTGTTTACCCAGCCTACTGGCTGTCAGGACATAATGGAAGATTGAAGGTAGGAGGTGTGTGCCCAGGGCATATATATATATATATATATATATATATATATATATATATTAGTAACTCTTTTATATTTGTGTCTGAGCCTTGGAACCAAAAATAGAGATAGCATTCATTATATTGCCATATTATTCTCTCTAATTTGAAAGGTAAAAACAAAAAGGGCATGTACCTTTAAATACCAACCAAAATATAAAAGTCCATATAAATAAAAGCTATCTCTTCAGGCATTACAATTCCCTATTTCCCCACCTAACTTGTTTTCAGCACTGCGGGACTTGTCAATGTAGATAAAAACATGATCAAAAATTAATCGGGTCTAGCAAAAAAACTGACAAAATGTTGTGGTGTTACATTAGATGCTTGGAAATCTACATGTAAGAAAATGGTGGTAGATGCAGAGTATTTGTTTTCAAGATGTTCCCCAACGGCCATCTGAGAATTGTTTGTTTACCGAGGGCTGGAGACCTTAATGATAATTACTCATGTCGTAAATTGTGTTAATTCAGAAATAAAAAAATAATAATGCTATTTGTGCAGGTAATGCGATTAATATATTTGAATATTCATTTATTTTGGTTATTGATAAGGAATGGTCTGATTAGATGCTTTCCTATCTGTTCTCAAGTTCTTGGGTTTTACAGCATGTAATTGACGGCTTCTGTTTTCCCCTAATAGCTTCATTCCAGAAAACGTACAGGCAGCATGCTGTTCTTGCCTTCGCAGTGCACGTGTCAGCATTTCTTTAGGTTAAAAAGTCCTGGAGGGTACAGACTTTCCTTCTGGATACAGAATTACTTATGCATTATTGCAAATGAGTTGTGCCACAAAGGAACTCATAATAAAAACATCATAGGGAACTTAACTGCTTTCTATAACACTTAAACCTGCCCCATTAATCTAAGGGCAGAAAGAATTGAGTCATTCTGTTCCCAGATGGCAGGACGGATTGAATGGGCAGAACCTTCCAAGCCCAATGTTTTCTTTTCTTTAAGTATACTTCTGCTTAGGGTCAATTTCCGTATCACAAAATCTATACCACTTAATTGAAGTTGTCGCATAACGTCTTAATGGGGGGGGGGGAAATCTCCATTTAATTAGTCAGCAGACCATATCTAACTAGCAAAAATGAATCAAATACACATAAGAAATATGTTTACTACATCCATAAGAGCTGAATTTTAATATACAGTATGCTACTTTCTAGTATGTATAGTTCATGAACGTCATTTTAGTCTCCCTTTATATCCCTGCTATACCTGCTGAGAAACAAATGATGTTATTATGTCCTGACATGTAACACCATAGAATTCAAAGAGGGTGTACTTTCCTTTTCACACGTGTATACCTACACAAATGGTTAAGTATGCTTGTTTTATGTTATTATTGGAGTAATAATTCCGTTTTCATTTTAGCTAGCTATAATTAAAAATGATTACTTGCAAAAGGGTGTAAATTGGGGTGGATGGAGGGCTTATGTAGTGGTCAGACTTACATAACCATCCATAGATGTTTTTTAGCCCACCACAAAATGTATATATCTAATAAGATTTTCGTTCTGTTTAAAGTAATGAAAAATGAATTACCATTAATTATTGAACGGCATTGTATACAAAGTTTATTAAGTGTTAAGAGACCAGGGCAATGCATTTCCAGGTTTTGGAGCTCTGATGTTATGAAGCACCTACCAGTGCTGCTGCTTTGTGATGGATAAACCTTATTTATATCACTTGGTTGCTTTTTTCAACTTCTCCTCCAATCGACTAAGGTAATTTTTGAAGCCCAATGATTTGGTAAATTAAAAATGTAACTTGAGATAATTGGTTGTGATAAATTCTGAAAGTTGACATTTTCCAACAAATGGAGCAAATTTAAGCTCGTATTGGAGTGTATTGATTTATACGTTTCCCCTCCTCACTAGTTTTACCAGAAGTAGAGCTGTAAGAAGTAAAAGTAAAAAGAGGTCTTCACACAAGTGCACCTTGGTACAGTGTACAGGCTGGGCATGCGACTTACCCTTGTTCAAGTGTTTAAGTGTTTGTCCCACTATTTGATCTAGAAGTTCTTCTTTGGAAATGAGAAATACTGGAAAGTATATTGGGTTATCTGAGAATCATTGCAGTCCCCGGGGTATCTACATGGTCACTGGCAGTTCTTTTGTGATAATATCGTCACCGTTGCAAGCAGTGCTAATGGTGGCCTAATTCAGAGCAGGGGTATTGGTAGCTTCATGGGCTAAGATTAGTCTTCTGCTCTTGAAAGTCTTCATGAAATAGAAAACCACAATTGGCTCAACACTGCAAAAACAGTGATATTCAGTGATATTCAGTGATATTGTAGTTTATGTGAAGCAGATAAACAAGTAATTATCACTTGGTTCCATAAAAGAAATCATTACTGTTTTGGTCACTGCAATTTTTTCTGTGTAGTTTGTACATGGCCTTTGACTCCGTGCTAATAATTAGCTCTGGTGAAAGGCTGTCATTAGCCTTTTCACAGTTGGTGGGGACATGATAATGTTACAGGAATTAGGATGCTGTAAAATTTAAACCATTTACAAAATAAAGTAGGCCCTCCTGCAACCAAAACACATCCATTTTCCTCATTACGGGTCTATTGAGCGTCTATCTACAGCAAAAGAGCCTTGTGTGAGACTAAGGTGTTAATTAACATAGCAGAACGCATACTAGAACTCCTATCAGGTTAGTGGCTTGACAAGTAATTTCTAAAAATAATGAGGGGGGGTTTATTGTAATCTCGCTTCTGTCTGAAGAGCCTGCCGTGGAAACCAATGTGGTTTTTGGCAGCCAAAGGTTTTTTTTAATCTAATTGGTCTAATTGTTGACCTGAAACGTTTCTGTTTCTTATTTAGCAGAAAAAGAACATTTCTCTGTGTTGTTTTTTAACCCACCGATTATTATAGAAGGATGCAGAGTACAGTATTGTAAAGTAAAGCATTAGGATATACCAAAGCTTCTCATCATAAGCATTCTTACCGATGTAAGGTGGATTAAATAGTTGGCTGTTGGCCAATATGAGCAATAATAAATTGACTCCTTTGAAAATAGTTTCTCAGCGTAGCTTCCATCCACACGCCATTTTTGTGTAATGTGAACATTTGAAATATACAGATCCATTGTGGTTGTTACCGATTTCCTCCTCTTCATGTATTGAATATATCATGCAACATATAACATAACGCATCCTCATACTGATTTTTTTATTATGATACACACATTTATGTCTATACATATTCAGTGTGCGTGTGTAATGTATATACCTATCCTGTGTGTGTGTGTAGTTTTGTATGCGGAACGAGCAGTGCACATTGTAATATGACGGCTGACTCGTGTGTTCAGACTGAAGATCAAAGACCAGCAGGAGGGAGCAGACCAGTAAACAGCATAACATTGTTCTGCTCAACAAAGATGCAAGTGCAACACATTTACCAGTATTTGCGGTCTCTTTGATACAGTATAATGGGACTCTAGAGATTAATTATTAGCTGTGAGAGTTCTCACACTTAAGCTAAAATATTTTAAAAGCGCAGACATTACAGAAGGCTAAAAAAAAGAGCCATTTTGCCATGTGCAAAGCAAACAGTGCGGCGATCCGTTCTCAGATAGGCCTTCTCCAACACCAAAGGATCATGGTTTAGTGAGTACTCTCAAGAAACAGTAATTAGGGTACTGCTTATGTGACTTTTTGCAATATCACATACAAATTACTTAAAACCATAGGACGAAAACAAAAGGGTAAGAAAGTATGGCGATAGTTGCCCTTTAACTCTCAAATGTGTGGAACAGTCATGGAGATGTCTCCATGTCTCGTGCTTTTATTTTTTAAAGATAAAAAGAAGCTTTAAAATTTTAGAAATGTTCTTTATAAAGTCAGACACCAAGCTTTACAGATAGAAGTGTTTGTTGAGCACTAGATGACTAGAATTTACCTTCTATCTTTGCTTAAATGGCCCAATCGTTCATCTATCACTACTTGATCTGAAATCACACCGAGACAGGTGCTAATCCTTTTGGCCGCATACATTTCAGCACCGTTCTGTTTTACAGAAATGGAAAATCTAGCACAGAATAGATGTCGTGCCATAGCTTACCTTTTCTATACTCAGTTTATATGACTGGGAACACATGGCACTTGGCCAGCCTAGTTGTATGACATGTGAAATCTGAGGATAGTTAATTAGTGTCCCGTTGCTGCTTGCCCCGCTGATTTTCCTGTACTGGCATTTTCAGTCCATCATTAATTATACTTAATGCCTTCGCCTGCTGGTATAGGTGTCAGCCATCTCCCACGTGTTGACACACACAGTTTATCCTGGATTTCAAGGTTTATAAGATATGCACTGAACAAGGTCTCTCACTGAACCGTGCACATTTAATCTGAACCCCCCTTTTCTAGAATTCTAATGGGAAATGACTATTATTTGCTAAATACAGTTTTTAGATTTTCCCCCAAATTCAATGCACCACTAAATTACATATTAGAAATGTAATCACTGTCTGTTTTAAAGGAACACTCCAGCCATAAATACAGGTAACATGCACATTGGGGTCCATTCTTCATTAAAAAAGGGACTGGAGTTTAATGGGTATTTAAGTGCAGGGGGAAACATGGGGAAACATAGAAAAAGTTATATTGTAATGTTTAGATTAAAGGTGCGCTCCAGATTTCACATGCACTTTAACACATATGGAAGCAGAGTGTAACCTGGGGATTGAATTAAACTTTTTCACCAAACGCACCCCCTGCTCACACTCTGCGGGGGTTCTAATGGCACTGCCATGTGGGTAGACATTTAGTGCTCCCGGTAAAAAGTGCTTTCTTGCCCACTGATCGGCTGCTTTGAGCAGCCCCAAACCTTCAGGAATCATGGAGCATGGACGGGTGTTAAGCTGCAGCTTCAGAATAAGGAACCCCCCCACACAAGGTAACATGCATATTAAAATACTAAGTATATTACGGTAATTTGCATTTATGTTTGACAAAGCTATTTGGGATAGCAGTCTTTACAAGACTGATACAAAAGGAAAGTGGGTTATGTATGATTTTTGAGTTAAACACTTACATTTTAACAATGTGATGTAAAATGTATGGTGTTACAAAATGTAACAATCTATCAATATATAGATGTGACTGATCCAGGCCAGGGGGACCCCCTTCTTGTGCAGCTGATTGAAACCAATGCATCCTGCTGGCCCTGGAACATTATACCTGCTCTACTGGAGCGTGTTTCCAAGAGCATATCTCTTACTATGTTTCTGCATACGTAAAGAATTGTTACCAATATTATGGAAAATAGAAAAATACCTTCCAAGTGCCCCTGTTGTAAAGTGACAGTCACTCTTTGGGATCCAATTTTCCAGTTTGTCTTCTGTTATATTGTCCATCTTTTGTAACACATGCATGTCATTTGTTTTACCGTACCATAACAATTAACAGAAGTAAATATATATATATATATATATATATATGCAATAAAATGGCAGAAATGCCATTTTAATGCAATTCATCAATGCTAAAGTTGAGCTTTGGTTACCTATTTGGGAAAGATACCTTGTTACATAAAAACACACACATTATGTTTAATGTTCCCAACAGTACTCATATTAAATTTCCTGCCCTGTTCCTGCCGCCGTCGTCCTTCTCCATGGTCTGACATGTCTTTCCATTGATTGGCTGCTTGATCAATCAATGAGAGCGCAGACCCCACACCTCCGAACGCACCTCCTGCACACAAGATAGCTGGGGACAGAGAAAGGGATAATAGCTTATAATATATACATATAGGATACTGCTGAATCCCCCCATGTGTTCATAAAAATGAACACCATGAACATGTAAGGGGATCTTACCGCCGTCATATGATATGCATTAAAGTTCATATGATAGCTGGAGTGTCCCTTCATATGATGGCTGTGTATGTAATTGCTATCGCTATAGTAGTTCCTTAGTTCTGCAATGCATGTAACTGCTGCCTTCATTTTCTATTATGTAGATACTATGTATAATGGTTTCTTTTCTATATATTCTCAAGCAGGTGATGTGCATGTCAGCATTACCGTTGAATTATGTTGTGTTCCTCTATGTATGTTGTAGATTCCACCTTTAGAATAAAAATTAGTTTATCATCTGTCATGCAAAGGCAGCTACGATGTAGCCTCTAGCAATGTATATTAAGGCTTCCGTCACCTTATTATGCAATTATGAAACTAAACATTGGATCTATCTGCAATATATTGAGTTTAAATATAGTACACAAGACCTTGAACCTCAATTTAAATTGAACAGTTGGGAAATGTAGCCGTGGGAGACAGCTTATTTGTTACATACTATGCATTAGTGATGGAATCTTGGCTATGATCCAGTCTGTTTTTTTTTGGCAGGTCACCGGAAATTGTCTATTACACCAAATCAGCACAAACGCTACACTTGCACGCATAAAATCACTCCATTACACAGTAGCTTATAAAATAAAGATTAATTAGGTAATAATTAACAGCCATATTATTTTCTGGGTACATTTGTATTTATTTGATTGACCATAGATTTTCTCCCTGAAAATAAGGCTTAGATTCAATTTGCAACAATTAATTTACCCTAAGAGCTGTATTTTTTTAAAATAACAAATCTTTATTTTATAATGGAATCCTCCATTTTAACTCCTTTTTGTGTCCATCTCAATCATGTTGCTCTGGTGTTACATTTGATTCTGCCCTTGCTTTCAATTCTAACATTTAACCGTTTATTGCGTCCTGCCTCTTCCAATTCTATTTCTCTGATCAGCCTTTGTCTAACTCAAGACCCACCAAACCCATTATATGGGCTTTTATCATATCTTATCTTGACTACCGCACCACACTCCTATCATCATGCCCCAGAGATAAATTGTGATGGTAACAGTCCCCCTTTAACGGTATTTTTTGAATGTAGTTCTAACAATTTACTAGCAAGACTTTAATATCCAACGAAAATGGCGGCACTTTTTAATGATGCGTAAAAGGATTCACGTTATACCTAACCAATAATTAGACATCTGATGGGTATGCTAGAAGGCTAGACAAAAAAATGAATGAATGAATGAATGAATAATTTATTTGAATCCCTGGATTTGCCCCCGCTGGATCCGTGTTATGTAGAGTGCATTATATTATCCTGCTGGGGCTATAAACCATCACTGAGACAGTGGGATATAGTCTGAAGCATGTATTCCAGTAATTGGACTATTTATTTTAAATGCCTAACCATTCTCCTGTCAACATTACCTGAATGTATCATGTAGTTTACCTTGGCCTTGTAGTGAAATATGCAATGCATGTGAGACTCAGGTTTTAAGGATCCGAAAAAAGCCAGAACATTGGTTTTTTTTGTTTGTTTTTTTACAATGTGATTCCGTAATTACTTGCTGTTTACTTGGTTCAGTTTTCTGAGGTGTCTGTCCTGAATATTTATCGATTACTCCATCTAGCATCAGCAGGACGGGGATGAGTTAAACTACGGTGACAAAGGAATGATCTATATATTGTTGCCAACTGTGTTGGCTCCCAAAGCCCTGGATGTCAGGCAATTAAAATTACAGTTACCAAGTCACCCGATTTTTGATTCAAATTGCTTAGGCTCATGGTCTCTTCTTGCTCATGAATGTCCCTTTATGATCTAAGATCTGATTCATGCGCTTCTCTGTCTGGGCTGCAAGGAAAGACACGTTCTATAACAACATGCCATAACAGTCCTCAAAATTCTTGTCGGATATCAGCGGCTATCATTATATAGGAATCTTCATTTGATATGACTCCCCTTCTATTTGTCAGCCATCCAGGAAGTATTATTTCTTTCTATTATACCAAAAACAACTTATGATGGGAAATTGCCTTGAAATTATTCACATCGCACCGCTGTATACTGCGGGAGAGGGAGCCAAAAGGAAATACAAATTGCTACGGCAGGGAAGAAGATGAAAATAACGTGGTTAAGTTATTATAATTTAGCATGAAACAGATTTGATGATACTTCAATGAGTGCTGAAGCCTTGCAGTTACCAGATTAACAGAGAATTTCAGAGTGCGGTTTCTGTATGGAAGATAAGGCTTGGAGTGCTTTGTTGGTCTATTTGACTGTAAGAGGAAATGCAGGTCCAGAATGAATAAATCTACTTTTGTGTGCGTGTGCGTGTGTGTGTGTAAACCTTTTGGCAGATTTAACAACTCTATAATACATAAGGCTGGCAAAATGTGATAGGTATTGTATACTTCCCATGTCTCTTGTCTTTGCAAGACAGTCCTGATTTTTTCTTTTGCAGGTAGTGAGGATTATGGAATGGTTAAGGAGATCCTCTGATCTGTAAAATCAACAGTGTTCTGTGCTATTCCAGTAGTCTTGAAAATTATTTTTTTTTACGTGTTCTGATTTTGATGGACACCAGTGCGTTTTACTGCATAGTTACTCCACTGTTTTCCGTACCTGCGAATTTGTGGGCTCCAGCTACCTGATGTCAGTGGGCGTTCCTGCTGATGTCAGTGGGCGTTCCTGCTGACATCATGGGAAACTCCCCGTCTCTACCCGGAGAGGCGGCACTTCTCCCGAAAATCTCCGAGGAATGCCCAGGAATGCTGGTTACCACTACAGAAGCCAAAAACCAGGAAGGAAACCTCAGTATGCTTCCTGCACATGCCCTGAAGAATGCCATTGAAGTTGTTACAGAATGGAACATCAGTGTTTACCTAGAATGCATGTGATCGGGGGCCACTGTTCCCGTTTATTTAAGAGTGCTACAGAGCATCTATTGAAGTGTATTTAAATATGATCCCTGCTGTTTTAGGACATCCAGGGAGAAGAATAAAATGAGACCGAAGACTTGTATTCTAGCTCCAGTGACTAAAGAATGCCTGCACCCGTTTACATGCAGTAAACTGTGTTGGAGTTCATGCAGAATAGACTAATATGCTTTTAAATGAAAACACTTAATTCTAGAAATAGGTGATATAGCACTTTTGGAGTGCCATTCAGTAATAAATTTCACTTAACTATTCTTCTGCAGTCTCCCGCGCTATGTAAAATTCATAAATGCCACATCATTTCAATTTGTACTGTTTTACAGAAAGAAAAAAAATGAATTTTGTCAGAAATCTTGAAATTTTTGCCGTCTCTTTTGTGATGTATGTTTCAATAAATTCATCAGAAGGCTGGAAACTTTTAGGGATTTATTAATTCAAGAAACCTGATTTTATTCCCTCGTGCTCTCATTAAACTGTCTCTTCCATTTGGAAGGCGTAATTGCAAATAGCTGTAGAGCGCTGAATAGTTTCTATGATGTGGAGGTCAATACAGTAACCTTAACCTTGTCCCTAAGTGATTAGCCTGTGCTACACTCCTCTCTATTATCTTTCACAGGTAGCACATATATCATTAAGTGAGAATCAGATATTACATGTTCTTCTAATTTCTTTCATCTTTTGGGATTCTAAGTGCTAAATAATGAATTCAGCAGGTGCAGGGTTTTCAAAAGAAAAAAAAAAGCACATGCAGTGTATTTTCAGTTAGTTAATAACTTTGTTTATCTGCCATTTAAATGGAAAGGCGCCATTGTGAGGAAAAGTTGAGAGTAACAATTTTTGTCTTTCAAAGTTATATAATTATATTTGTTTGAAATCTGAAATGCAGAACAGTAAGAGGCATCATACTTCCCAAATGGTCCCTCCTTAGCATACCTTGGTGCTTCCTAGCTCAGGCTAACTAGAAGCTCTCGCTTTTTTTGTGCGGGTTTTCACATAGGGGCAGAGCTTGCCCCTGCTAGCCTTTGGTGTGAATGTTGGATGCCGCCAAATGTTTTCCCCTGCCTAGAGAAAAAAAAAACTGTCCCAGAGACCCGGTCAAACCCAGAATTTTCCCAGGTAAGCTAATTAGAAGAAACCTCCTCTGTTTGACCTTTCTTACTTCTGCAATGATCAAAAAGGACACAGTCACATAGAAAGTTATTCGCAAAAATCTTGCCACCGACCTACTGCAGAGCCCCGGAGTAGTCTCTCCTTTTTTTGGCTAATAGTTAAACCACCCTTGCTAACAAAGTGTCAAATACTTTAAATGTCTCAACAACGGGATAGTACAGTCTTATATAATAATGTGGGTTGCAGAATGTTAGAGTTTGCCCTTAAAGCTCCAGGTATGACAGCTGACTACTGGGCCTTTAAAGTTCCACCGTGTCCCTACCTAACTTTGGCCACCTAAAGAGCCTAAAAGGCAAATACATTCAGATTGCTGTTAAAATAATAATGACCAATATGTACACAAAACAGAGCAAGAAATCAGTGCATAACCAGCAAATAAAGAATAAATATTGAGGATTCTGTCACACTATATGGCCATGTATCGCTTATCCCACCACTTCATCAAACTACCACAAGTTTGGCGAGTCCTATATATTGTTTTGATGGTTTTGATGATTATGTTGCTTACCAAGGAGCTGAATCGGGCCTGCTGTGCATTTTAACCCACTGAGACTCTCATGCAATTTAAATCCTTCCCTGGACACCATTAATGAGGAACCTGTGTGCAGGTGGGGTGCTCAACCCTAAGGCATAGAACCTGCACATACGCACAAAAAACATTTTTCTGTGCTGACTACACTTCTGTGTGTTCCACCATGCCCTACCTAGCTCTGCCCTCAGTAAAGGCAACCTTATTCTTTGCAAGCACCTGACCTGTTTTTCTTCTATTGCTACTCCTTTAAATGTTACTTTATAACTATTATTACAAGTGGGAAAAGAATGGTTGTGAGTGTCCAAAACGCTCACAAGGTAACCTACCAACATGCAGACATGAGCATATAGACACCAAGATGTTAGAACTAGATTCATGTGTAATGTTCAATTACTGTTCTCACATCCAAGTATTATTGGGGTTGGGGCAGATTGTTTGAGTCGATCAGCAAATGGCCTTCTCTTCTTTGAGATGTGAAGTATTGGTTTCAAGAGAGCTATACTTGGGTTGCACATCTGATATTTTAAATATTGTTGCTATAATGACTTACAGAAGGTCACACGTCTCTGTAATCCTCTCCCCCTTACATGAGGGTTAGTGTATTCAGGTTGGAAAGCAAACAATTTTCCTTTCTATCCTCATTATCCTCATTTCACTGGATTAGAAAATAGTAAATGTTTCCATCAACTTATGGGTGCCTTTGAGTTTCACCGCCTGCCAAGTTGAGTTTGACAAATGGCAAACGGTTGTAATTAATTTTGTCATCTTTTCATGGACCAAAGGTTGACTACAGTAACCATAGATTGTAATTGTCATCAATGTCACAGAAAATGTGCTATTATTAAGTTCAGGCTGAATTTTATTGCTACGGATGGTCATAAATTGAATGGTCAGTCATTTAAATTATCAAGCAGAAATCACTGTGACTTTATTTAAAACTACATTCTAAAACAATGTATTTGACTTTGGACCTTTCGGAAATAATTGCGTTTCTTCCAACAGATGCTAGAGAGGTTGTAACCTGAATGAAGTTTTTTGACAGTCCTATCAGAATAAAAATGTTTAAACCTTTCTAAACTAATTACATTGCTATTCTCATCATACATCTTAATTCACATATTTTGTGCTCCGTGGTTCCTGTTCCTTAATTGTGTAGATCTGACATGCAAGGGTGATTTTTTTTAAGAGTTGTGGAATAAGGTGTTTGTTTAGAGTCATCGTTTAGGGAAAAAACAGTGCCTAATTCTCCGATATGGATAAATCATATGTTCTGCTTGGTTTCAGTATTGTCCATATTTTTAGGTATTATAAAGGCAAAACTGCATCATGTCTGCGTCAACATGAGATAACAGTAATAATCCACAGTCTACTGATTCCAAATAGTAACTTTGCTCAAGAGCTGTTTCAGTTTTGCTTTGACCAACATGGGACATAATGGCAAAAGAGTACAGTTGTGCATTGCAAATTTACTGAATTTTGATAAATTCGGCGACTTGTACAAAATCAAAGCAAAAATTTGTGGGTCCACATTCACTCACACTCGAATTCTCATTCACTCTCACTCTCTCATGCTCACTGAATGTTTCCCTGCCGACCACTTTCCCTTCTGCCGACCACTTTTCCTTCTTGAATGGAGAAAAGAGAAGGGAGAAGATCGAAGAAACAAGATGCGGAAGTGGTCAGCAAAGAAAGTAGGGAAACATTTGGAAAGCTTGAGAGAGAGAGAGTAACTCATTTTGTTAGTAATTCCGAATTAAAAATGCCCCTGAATTTTTGGCTGAACCGGATGGGGAGGGAACAAAATTTGTTGCCCGAAAACACATTTTTCAGTTTGTTTTTTGCCCATTTTCACATGTCTACTAAAGTGAAAAGTGATAGTGTCGCATCCTTACAAAACATTATCACAAAGGCTTGTTAATTTAAAAGCAAAATCCCATTTATATTTAAGGGGACCTTAAAAGGGAGCTCTGACAATTTGTGCTTTAAGTTTAAAAAAACGTGTTTTCTTGATTAAGGCGTTTCTAGTTTTTACGTAATATAATGTTTTTAGGGTACTGCCTATTAGCCAGTCTTACATCCTGCAAGGCACTGTGACTAATGAAAGTCTATGTTGGAATGTAATTGACACTATCACACGACTGACAACAATGGCAGCCTCCAGGTCTGGAGGAAGTTTATTGGAACAAAATGAGATGAAAACAGGGTTTTGTCAACGCTGACCAACATTACTCTATACAGCACTTGAGTTTGTGCCCAAGGAGAAATTTTTTTTTTCCATGTGACTTATCCTTTAAGTTAACTGTCTTGAAAGAATAAAGAGTACGGGAATGCTGTACACATATGTTTATTGCCTGGTATGGTGTAAACAAATGCATTATTACCAATTTACAGAAAAAACATAGATTGTTAATGTTGGTGGCTAATACATTTGAAGTGCTCTTCTTGTTTTATGCTACTTTTTTTGCAGGGTAGGATAATGTTACATAGATAATGAAATATGGAAGGCTACCTGTATTTCACACATGGTTCCATTCTATTAGGGAAAGATACTCATTTTTCAGCCTCATACGACACTTCAGCCAAATTGGACTCCTGTTTCATTGCATGTGAATTAAGATAAATGATGTTAATCACTGAAGCTTATCAAATGAAATGTCCTTTTTGAAACAAGTCACTTAGCTTTTAAAACAGCTACAACAACAGATATTTGAGTATGTTGCCAGTCAAAATTGTGGGTTCATTTAATATTTATATTATGTATTATTGCTTGCTTTTTTCACCTTTTTCACCTCTATGCAGGGATTTTTTTTAAGGTTGGTGCCACAGAAGATAAATACTAAATTAATTTAAAAATTCTTCTTCTCCACTTTCATGGCCCGAACGTTTCCACGGAAGCAGGCCAAAATGTTCCGGTATATAAAAATAATTTCCTAACTCTGTACAGGACTCAAAGAAAGATTAATTAAAGTAAATGCATTAGTTGATTTTTAGAGTCGTCTAGAGCCTAATGAGAAGCATTTCAATTTTATTCAAACGCCCATTATAGTTATTTGTTTATTGACTTTTTTAGTTGGTCCTGGTTTGTATTTACTCGGTGTATGTCTTGATTGGAAGACATGTCCATCAATCATTCCATAAAAGGTCCAGTGCAATCCACCAATGTTAAAATCAAACATATCACTTTTGCGTATCATTGGTTATCTTAAATATACAGATTGAAAATGACTCTGAAATCAATAATTCTCTTGAGGCTTTCCGTTGGTTATTATAGGAAAGGCATAAAGCAGTGATCCAAGAAAAACCTTTATATGAATCCTTTGACGGGTATTTAATCAGTATTAGGAAACAAACATTAGCAAATTTGTAAATGAATTTCCTTTTAGGCTTATTTATATAAAAACACAGAAATGCTTTCCAGTTATCAGGGAGAGAACGTATCAGTGTTTGGCTTTGTTACACATGACTCTTAAGTTTAAACTTGACATGGTTAGAGGTTTTGGCTGGCTATGATGTGGTGGTCCTGGCACTTTAAGGCCAGCTGCTGAATACAAATGGCTGCAGATTATGTTTTCTTACTCACAAAGTGTGTGGCCGGGCATATCCAGCCAGACGCCGCAGCACCTGTTCATTGAGTTAAATTTAAGACTTTCTACAGACATTTTGGGAGAACCACTAAAAGACCCATGCTTCAATCATTTCTCATATCTGCCCCAGGGAATGGAACAAATAATACTGTACACACAATGTCTATTTTTAAAATAGTTTTTATATATAGAAAGTAACATTGTTTAAACATATCTATGTAAAAGCCCATGTGATCTGTGTTGATGCCTCCTCCCCATTTAAGGATCCTGTTTTTTTTTTTTTATCTGAAGAGCTGTGTCTTAGATTGTGTTATTGTGTTTGTATGAAAGCTTTGCTTACTTGTGTGATTAAATAGATGCAATATGTCAGTTCTGCACAAAAATAAGCCAGTGATAATGCCCATATCCATTGTTATATCATGATTATTAAATTCACTCTATCATTCTCTCACACCCCCATTCACACTCTTATCCGCACATTATCTCTCAATGTCTTCCTACCTTCTCCGCTGACTGCTTCCTTGTCCTTGTCTCCTTTCCCACAGATCCGCTTTTCTTGCCACTTCTTGTTCTTCTGTCTTTTTATGTCCACTACTTTGTCTTTCTTAACAACTGTCAACTATTTGGGCTGTCCCAGGGGCAGGATCCCCCTCCCCGGTACACCACTGCAAAAGGCTGGTGCTTCTGAGCACACCCTCCCCCTCCGTTTGAGGAATGGAGCAGCGGCTGTCCATGTGGCTCCGTGTTTTTGCAGAAGTCCAAATGGAACCGGAAATGCAGGTAGATTCATGGAGAAAGAGAGCTGCAGAAACGCTTCTCTTTTTCCACAAATCTACCCGTAAAGAACATGTCTTGCCGTCCCTGTCAAAGTCCCAGTGGCACCCAAGGGCCAGCTCTTGTGCCAGGGCTGCTCTGTCATCACCAGTTGGCCCTGCTGCCATGTAAGGTTTAGAAACATTAAAATGTTTATCAATTGCTATGGAACTTACCATCCCTTTTTGGTACCCCAGGGATCTACTGGAAGTGGCTTTACAAAAGTCTATGAAAGTCTAATGTTCTGGGTACTTCTTGATGTGCTTATCTTATCATGTGTACAAAGTATTGCAGTAAAAAAAAGTGAAAGAATACAGATTTTGAACTTAAAATAGCGATTGAAAGCTGTTTGAAAAATTAATTATATTGTGAGCATGTCCTAAAGCTGTAGATAAAAACTTGTTGTTTAAACAGATAACTATAAACATCGTATAAAATGTAATGTAGACATCCTATCAGGTTTATGTCAACGTTAAACACAGTATGGTCCCCAAGGTTATCTTGCTCGTAATATGTTTACCTGCCTTAAATTACAACCCCTCAGAGATAAACGTGTTGCTGTTAATTAAATCCCTTGCTGGGATAAATCCTGATCAGGAGTCCTGGTTGTCCTAATAAGATACTTAATCCAGGTGGTTGTATATGTCACTGAGATTGTGCCCATTCTTAACCCCTTAATGGCAAAGCCCGTACATGTACAGGCTCAAAATGCATTGTTTTCAATGGGTTTAGGGACCACCCATTGTCAATAAGTGGTTAAGATAAGCACCAAGCAGCACTTTTTCTTTCTGCACTAAAGATAGCGTGATGTAATTTGCATGATAAGCTGTCTCTGTGATCTCTGGGGGGGTTCTTTGCTGCAATGGGAGAAAATTCTAAATTTTAAACATGAAAATTGTGTAAAACTGAAATTAATGATGTCCCTTCTTTCACATAGATAAACTGACAGATGGACACAAAAGTAAAAGCTTGTTGGATAAAAATCAGGAAGTTCAGTTTGCTTAAACGGTGCAGCAACTGTTCTTGCCTTGATACCTCAATACATTGTACAAACCTGATAAACCTAAATATTGGAGCCACGGGGATTTACTCACTGAACATGAAGTCTGCAGGAGAGTTGTAGTTTTTCTTAACTCAATTCACTATTAATTATAAAGGGCCCCCATAGTAATGGGCAGGGAGGCCAAAGCTGGCCCTGCATAATGCGTTACACAGAGGCCAACACAGCTCTTTTTGCATAAAAAGCTTACTGAGGTTGGTCTCTCCTAACGCACAGTCAAGTCTGTGAATTGTAACCTCAAGTCTTCTTTAGCGAGTGAAGTCCAGCAGTGGATTGACCCTGCTGCGTCTGTAAAGTTCCACCACGTTACAGTGGAGGCACAGAGGGTTTATTCATGTCTGCCCCAACTACATCAGCCCACCCTGTATCAGAGAAGGGACAAGAAGACGGCTCGCTATTCTTCTTGTGTGATTCTATTTCTTGCGCCTACTACTCTTCCTAAAATATATTTTGTTTGCTTCCCTCCAAACAGTTAAGATGAAAGACATGTAAACATTTCTTTAACTCCGATGATGAAAAACAAAATACTTAAAGAAAAAAATACTTTTTTTTTCATCCTACTTAAAAACGTGTTAGAAGTGTATTGAAAAGAATGAGAATTGTCTGAAA
Organism: Spea multiplicata; assembly: GCA_009364415.1. Classification (NCBI taxonomy): domain Eukaryota; kingdom Metazoa; phylum Chordata; class Amphibia; order Anura; family Pelobatidae; genus Spea; species Spea multiplicata. The sequence goes on from VKOC01000006.1 coordinate 6,956,137, forward strand.
AGATAATTATAACCATTTAATGTGCAACAATACAATGCTCCGGAATGAAAAGATGAGTTAAACCTATTTAATACAATTAATGGCTATTTCATACTAATGAAATTCTTCCTAATATTAACTGATGGCGTTCTGCAGCTTTCAGCTAACAAAATTAAAGATACAAATCATATAGTTTTAATCTCCTACTTTGATACAAACAATCCTCCACAGCCATGACTAGAGTAATAATGAGCTTTTCTTTGGCTAAACTTTCACGTGTATCTAAAATTACCCAATTGCTGCCTTAATTTGGTAGGTTTTTGGCTTTTTTTCTGTATGAATTAAGTTATTTTTATTTACATTTAATTACACTTTCTAATGCTGAAAGTTGAAGACCTCTGAAGTCCTGAAAGTTTATGTAAATTTATCTATTTTTCTATGTTGGCCCAATAAAAGTTATTGACTTTAACTGAAGACTCCATTTTCTCTTGTGTTATTATAATCGCAGCACTGGAGTTGTGTTACCCTCCCTTTTGCAAAGCCTAATGCGTCTCCATAATGATCCCAGCGTTAAACCCTAAAACCAAATCAACACAATTAACCTTAACCGTGAACTTTAATGTGTCTTAGCAAAGTGCATGCATGTGGCATAGTGTGTTGAGCTGCATTTTAGCCATCGGCTAATGTTCTCTAAGTGGTTTCTGAAGTCCATTAGCAGGTAAAGATTTGCTTTAAGAATCACTGTCAGCGTTGATTGCAGCTCTGAAGGAAGTATAATTTGATGCCTTCTTAATCTAAACACGGGCAGTGCTATTTCAACATACCCCTTCGCCTAAGATGTCCGCAGTTAGCTTCTTACATACGGTTTAAATGCGAGAATGATTTCTGAATAACACCGTAGAATAAAGCCGTAAACCCGTGAAACAAAGCGATCAGACAGATTTAAAATCTATATGTACAGTGGGACAATGTACATGAAAAGATTGAACTGTAATTATGGAATCGGAATTAAGGCCTTAAAAACTGCAGAATGTGTACTTTTTTTACTGAAAAAAAATCAGTTAAGCATTTAGTTTAACGTCATAACCTTATCTCATCTAAAGAGCTTAATACTCGTCCTCCACTCTTTTCTACATCACGGCAAAGCACAGCAAACTCTTTAATTTACCCCCCCCATCCCTCCTCCACCTAATTATTTAATTAAAATCAATTAATAATTCTTCACCTGTAACAAAATATACCCTGGTATCCTATAAATGTAGATAATTATTAAGGTACAGCAATTTATAACTATTTGGCTGCCAATCACATATAAAGTCTATGGTTGGCTCCCCCCCCCAAAAAAAATGTATTAAACAGATACTTTTACGAAGATATATTGTAATACATAAGCAAAAATCTCGAGTCTTTATTTCTTTTTAATAAATGGGCTGATAATAAACATCAGTAAAAAAAAGTACATTTAAAGACAGCTTTCAGGTGTATTATATAGTGCTGGATTTCACTGTATATAAACTTTATGTTATAAACAAAGTGTATGCCGCACTATATTTGGGTTAGATATCAGTGCAATTTAAAGTTTAAATATATGGGGAAGAAAATTCCCAGCAGAGTTATTAATCTAAAATGACATATCGCCTTTGAAATGCACATTACTAATAGCTCATCTTTGAAATCTTTATACAGTAAAGATTAGCTGTTCATAGTTCACATAAATTAATGATGACTTGGGAAATTGTGTTCAAAAGAAGCAATTAATGTTTGCATACAGTCATTGTTAATTTATATATTGGTATTAAAGGGATTATGGATCAAATTTATCACGGTTTTACACTTCTTTACTTACTGGCAGGTTTTATACTTTACCATTATGCAGTCATAAAGTTGATGTAATCTGAGTTCGTAAACACGAATAAAAACAGAAGAAAAATGTCAGCGGATTGGATGTCTTTGATATTGGGTGTTTTAATAATAAATGAAAACTAAGGTTTGGTGCTGCAACCTAAAAAATATCTGCCGGTGCAGGATTATAAAAAAATAAAAACATCTAAAAAAAAACCAAAAAAAAAAACCCAAGAAACTTGTTAAAATACGCACTTTTCTTCTGTTTATCTGTGACCTCTGGACACTCATTGAATCTTAAGTGATATACGGTACTTTTTGTTGTAGGTTATAATAGTTATTGAAGTCATCAATGAAAAAAAATCCCACTTTATCTCCCAATGATATTGTGGCTTTCCGCTTGGCCTTTAAAGCAGTATTTACTCAAGTAAATAAAGAGTCTCTGAGAGATGGTGATAAATATCTCACAAACTGCCGATCATCTCAAACATTTATAGAAGATTCTTTGATGCAAAATGAACATGCAAGTGGTCGAAATTAACTTTTTTTTTAAAAATGCCACAAATTACTAACTGCAAAAAAAAAAGTGTTATATTGTAACATGAATGCTATAAGAATCTTTATATTTGTTCTGTAACAATAAATATAATTTGGAGAATAATCAATATCGCTTCTATTTTCAGCTTGCTACTGAGATTCTGGAAGGCCTTCTAGATGAAGATGATGAAGTTATCCAGGTACTTTTAATATATTTCATGTTGGTGTATAGAATACTGTGGAGTCTGATCTATAAGAAAGCAGAGGTCCTGCACTGAAGAAGTGCCTCAGGTTAAAAATGTGTGTGTGTATATATATATATATATATATATATATATATATATATTATATGACTTATTGAGAAAAGCATATCTCACCATTAAGAAAGCATTTTTTGTATAACTTTATCATGTCCCCTATGCATATTTTTTGTTATTAGAAATGAAATCCCTTCTTAGTGCTGGATAACTAATTTCTTCCAACTAATTTCTTCCAATTGTCCCTGAATTTAATATAATTCATTTATTTCTTTTGCTATGGGTGCCACAGATATTAACCCATAAAGAAGGTTAACAAAGCAAATGTTGACCTCGTAACAGTTCAGTGGGGCTTAATTCACTAAATATGAGTTTGCTAGACCGCATAAAATTGAATCTCGCCAACTCCTGGATAGATTATGAAAGGACAACCTGTGTGAGTTTCTCCTTCTGAAGTCCGAGGTAGCCTTACATACGGCCTATACAAGCCACGTTGGGCCTTCTGCAGGAGATGGACACTAGCCCTTCATAATGCGTAGTAAAGCTGATAACTTGAAATGCAAATGCCTAGTTTATTAATAGACTCTTGTGTTTTATTTACAGCAGATACATAAGAAAGATTATGAAAAAAACAGTTAACTTGGATTATAAATTTATATGAATAAGTAGTATGCTTACAGTGACAATGTCCAATACACACGACTGATGAATTAATTAAATAGGGGGGAAAAACCTTCATGAAACATTTCATACTACACTAAATAAATCACATTTTAATTATACTTTATATGATATTTTGTGCTGCCTGTGAGAAAGCTTTTTCTATCACTGTGTGGTTTGCCATTTATCTAATGGTGTGAAAGAATTTTCAGATTTTGCTTAGTCAGTAAATTTATCCGACGCAATGACTGCTGAAAAGTACACTGAATCATAAACATTTATTTTGTTGATGTACTACCTCAAATATACAGCCAATAATGTTTTTTCCTAAACATGGCTGACTTATATGTAAATGGCCTGGAAACTGCTGAAACTACGGCATCGGAATACATAATAAATACGATGTCCCAGGGTAACCTTTGGGTTATGTGTATTAACGTCTCAAGTTTTCACAGTCGCATAATAGTATAGTCATTTGTGCGCATAGTGATATATTATCAAAAAATATTTGTTTTTATATATTTTAACCTTGAATTTATATATGAATATTGTAATCGGGCTCCAATCATTTAGATGAACATAAAACAGAAATTGGGAAGAATGCATAGTGTAGTAATGCAAATTTTGTCAGTAATGGGTGCTTTTTTTGTAATGCAAGTATAAATGCTGCAAATGCCTATAAAGTGGTCTTCTTCTTCCCCAGTATAATACTTATAAATACTATAATATAATATAAATACTTCCCCAGTATAACACAATATAAATGTAGTAAATAAATGCATTCCAAAGAAAAGTAATACCTTACATTTAAAACATCCAGCGTCCATACTGCAATATTCAGGTAAATAATAAAAATCAGCAAAAAAAAGGTCCAAAGAAAGTCCTTTAAAATTAATAAAAAAATTCACACAACGTATTTCGCCGTTTTTGTTTGTTTTCATGTACTTTTATGAAAAAGGAGGAACAAAGATTAATAGTGCAGCCGGTGGTGGGTCAAGCGCATGATATTTGATTTGCATAACAGTGTAGGTTTGATATCTCTAAAATGAAAACCACATTTAAAGTAAGCTATTCGTTTTACGCTGGATAATATCAAGTTAGACTCCTGAACAGTTGTATCGAAGTACGATTTGTTTTCCCCCAACCGATGTGCCTTAGTTTACTCAGTAACCTATTGGTGTGGCACGGTATCATACTTTTTAAGTAGCAGAATGCATAGATCAAATATTGTGCATAGTGGTTAAGTAACAACAATGTTCATATTGTGTCCTCCTTTCTGTGATACATTGTTTAGTATCTGTGATCCTCCATGTTTTGTGACCTAATTTGTCTTGTAGGTGTGGTATCTTTTGGGATGGGTATGTTATCTCCAAACCAAGGCTTCTGACGAGGATAACGATTTCAAGGACTCTGCCAGGACGTATCTAAGGAGAGCCAAAAAGGTAGACAGCTGCTCATTGCATATCTTGATCTGTTCTATCCCCTGTGGTTACCTGTCACCGACAGTGAGGGCTTTGTGCTTCTGCCTCATAAATGAGAAATGTGCAGCTAGGGGAGAATGAATAAACCACTTAAAAAAACTAGCAGATACAGCAAGATGTTTATTTGTGCTCTATTTATGTGTGAAAATATTTTTTTTGCTATGCTTTATGAAAGTCAGATTGTTCTATAATTCCATCATAATCAAAAATGGTTTGAGGGAGAGCATGCATGCATATAAAATCATTTTAAAGCCCATTAAAGCAGGATTATTTAGCGATGATAAAAAATTGCTTACCATATTTTTTTTCTTTTTACTGAAAACAATTGAGTTCCTTTTTGTCTTTATATTTCATGTTACTGTTAAGCACTCAGTATTCCAGATTGATAGCAGGAGATAACCCCAGTGGTGTTCAGCAGCTGTTTCTTGCTTAAATGGCCAATCCTGCTATCAGTGTACTCTAAAAACCCACAGGAAAGGAAGGTCAGAAAAGTATCATCTGTTCATGTTTTTTTTTTTTTTTGCTTTTTGCACAACAATCCTGATTTTTTGTATTCTTACCTTTACCAATGGAAACGGCAAAGTATATAAGCATCCCACTGGCACGCAAAGAGTTAGGGCTCATGTGTATAATATATTACATCTGGTATATGTTCTATTTAGAAGGACAACATATATATACAAACTAATACAGAATGCATGTTAGTTCGCCACTGATAAATGCAAAAAGTAAATATTGAGTTTTCTGGCAGTACCAGTTTTGATTGAACTAACATTTGGTTTTTGGGACGCGCTTTTGAGAATAGCAACCTTAGTTTAACAAATCCAAGGCAATGCCAGACAAGAGAGAGAGAGAGAGTTTAAGAAAGCTTTGAATCTAAAAGTTGGGGTATAATATGGCAGGCAGCACACAAGGCGCAGGGTTACATAGACAACATGTTCAAGGACTTGGCAGGACTGATAAAGCTAAGATTCGTTTACAAGATGTGTTACTCTAACAAACCTTTTATGAACAAAGACAAATGATCCTTCTGTTATTTCTAGAATTCTATGTAATGAAGTCAGCTATGCTGAGTGGCAGAACCAGATGTGCTTTGATTTTATGGTTTTCCAACAAACAAATGGGACTAATGATTATTTTCTGCTGTATTACATGCAGTACCTTAGTATGTTTAGAAATCCTATATATTCAGGTCTACATATAGGACAATGGGGTCTGTTTACTAAAGGGAGAGGTTTTTTTTACTCTCATTTCACTATTTATTATGAAGGGCTAAAGCCAAAACTGTTCTCCAACTAGAATGACTGGGCTGGCCCGGTCAATGCGAAAACTAATGACTAAGATGACTTTGGCAAAATTATACAGGGCCAGTTAAGGTCTACATGCAGCAGAAGATCACAGGGGATGAATAGAAGTTTGAAGTCCTTCCTTCACAGAGTTGGCTTGAGAATTGCAGTTTCATCTCACTCACTTTACATTATAAAGAGCAACCCCACTGAGCTTCTGTGGCAAGAATAGCTAGGATGGCCTTGTATGAAGCATATTTAAATCAGAAAAGATCTTGCAGAAACGTTGCCAGGGATGGCCCTTTATACTGCAGACTAAATTCCGAAAAGTTAAACAAGCCCAAAAGACGGCCTTAACTAAATACGTGTTGATGGTCAGCTTACACTTAAAAGTTTCATCCCGCTGTGGAGACGAGAACATTGAAGCTACTGTTCAGATAAATAGTAATAACCATGAAAAGCAATCGCAAGAACAGTGCAGAACGGGAGAGTACCTTCTTTTATTGGCAGTTAAATATAAATGCTAAATTCCTCTGTAAATTGAGGGCTATCTGGGCACAATGAATTTCATTAATAGCCTTAACACGGGGCATGTAACAAATAACAGACATACTGTTGTCCTCAAGAAAAAAAATAATGTTTAGATGGTAAGTCATTATCATATAAATGGTTTTCAGATAATTTGTATCTATAAAAACTTTCTTTTTTCCATGTTTCCTTTCTACTTTACCTGCTTTGCCTGTCAGTCAAGTACTCTGATCTCAAGAGCAGATATTACATTAGATTTTGCTTCACACTTAACATACAAATAGGACCAGCACCTACTTGAGATTCTGCAAACCATTTAATCTGAGTGAGCGTAAAACCTGAAAATCCCATTTCGATTCTATGTAACGTTACCTAATACTATTAATACATTTATCTAAGATATATAGCAATGTGTGACGTGGAGGAAACTCTCCAGTATGTTTTTTAATTTGTAATATTCCTGACCTTTTTTCATCTAATGCACTGGAGCTTGTAATAGTTTGATCTTTTTACATTTACCTTTACATACTGTCCTTTTGGGTTTTAGCTTCTCAAAACAGAATAATTTTAAGGGAAGCTCCCAGCATCCTCTTGTTTTTGTCATATGGTTCTAAAGTATATGCATTTATGATATATTTGTTGCATAAAAGGTATTATTTATTCCTACATTTCTCACAATTCTTGAGTTTTCCATGGTCATCTACTATTTGAGAAGCTCAAAATCCTCCTACACCAAAGTATTTTGGTCCTTTAAGCTTTCTGTACTCAGCAGGCAAGTCTTGTTTGGCTTGCGTCCAGCCATTGGTTGACCATCCTACCTCTAGGCTATAGTTGTACTGTATATCTTTTTTTATATTTAAGAATAAGTGGCCTTTATATTCACTTGCTTGTCATTGAATTTGGATGTATGGCTCAATCTGTTTGACCTTTGGCTGGCTGGCCTACATCATCCACATTACATTACATATATTTACAGTCAGTAGAACAATTTTACATACAAAAACACATACAATAACAAACTGGTGCTAAGGAGAAGAGGGCCCTGCTCTTGTGAGCTTACAATCTAGTCGGTGGTTGAAGGGGAAGTCAGACAATAGGAGAGGACTGCTTGGATGGGGATGAGTTGATTTGGTTCCAATGATGTGTTGAAGCTGTTGAGTGTTCAGATGATGGTTGGGAGTACTGGGAAGGAATGTTGTACGCTTCCCTGAACAGGTGGATTTTCAGAGAGGTTTTGAAAGTTGCGTATGAGGCAGAAAGTCTGGATGGAAGGGGGAAGGGAATTCCACAGGAGGGGTGCGGCACGGGTGTAATCCTGCTTTCTGCAGTGGTAACCTCCACACTCAGTATGTTGTTTCCCTCCAGTTACTCCAGTGTAACTCTTAACTGCCCACTTATGAAGAGTCCACTTGGGGTAAGGCCACAGCAGCTACATTTCCAAACAAGCTTGTTTCCAAGTGAGTCCTAGGAATTTATAGGGCTGCCTCACAAGTGGTCAGATAAGGTGATTGCATACAGGAGGCAGATGTTTCACCTAAAATCAGTGAAAGAAATCTTTGGGCGAAGATTTATGATGCGTGTAAAATATCTGCAGACATAATTCCTTCATGAGACTTCCAGACTGTGTAATATGTTTGGATACTCCTGTTGGAAGGGTATTCCTGTATATATTATTTCATTTGTTTCACACACATTATTTATATATTTGGGTGCGCAGTCTTTTTCTATAGTTATTGTTTTGTGTTGCCCATTAACTAGAAGTTTTGCCTCGGTTTATTTTTAAAGTTTAAAAAACAGCCCTAAAATGGAAACATTTCTATTGGCGTCCCTGTATGTCAATAATGAACTAATGTACAGTACACTGCAGCTTCTCCAATCCACCCCACCCCAGTACGTCGTCTGGCACCCTGGTGCTATGGACGTATATTATTTCATTTGTTTCACACACATTATTTATATATTTGGGTGCGCAGTCTTTTTCTATAGTTATTGTTTTGTGTTGCCCATTAACTAGAAGTTTTGCCTCGGTTTATTTTTAAAGTTTAAAAAACAGCCCTAAAATGGAAACATTTCTATTGGCGTCCCTGTATGTCAATAATGAACTAATGTACAGTACACTGCAGCTTCTCCAATCCACCCCACCCCAGTACGTCGTCTGGCACCCTGGTGCTATGGACGTTTTCTATAACTTCCTTCGTCACAGAATGAGCACTGTCTGGATTTAAATTTAGAAAGCTTTATTGTTCCGATACAGGTGGCAAAGTTTAATGTTTCAGTCTCCGATTTAAGAAAAAAGTCTCAATCAGACCATCTTTAGCAGCAATAACTTAAAGTAATCATTTTCTGTATCAGTCTCTCGCATCTTTCTGGAGGAATTTTATCCCATTCTCCTTTACATTGTTGCTTCAGTTCATGCGGGCATTTGTTTATGTACAGGTCTCTTAAGGTCCCACCACAGCATTTCAATCGGATTGAGGTCTGGACTTGACTGGGTCATTGCAACACCTTGATTCTTTTCTTTTTCAACCATTTTGTTGTAGATTTGCTGGTGTGCTTGGGAGCATTGTCCTGTTGAATGACCCAATTGCGGCCAAGCTTTAGCTGTCAGACAGACGGACTCACGTTTGACTCTAGAATACTTTGGTATATGGAGAAGTTCTTGGTCGACTCAATGGCTGCAAGGTTCCAAGGTCCTGTGGCAGCAAAACAAGCCCAAATCCTAACCCCGCCACCACTGTGCTTGACAGTTGGTATGAGGTGTTTGTGATGAAATGCTTTGTTTGTGCTGTCATGAACTTTAACATTTAACATGCTAACCCAGGCCTGTAGAGTTGCAGATGTTTTTTTGCAATTTCTTTGAGAATTAAGGTAAATTTGCTGGGACGTCCACTCCCACATTACCATATGGATGGGTAGCAACAAGAGCTTCTCTAAAATCATTGCTGATGTTTTTCCTCTTTGGTGTTGTGTTAACAACACACCTGAATGTTCCAAACCAGCAAACTGCTTAAACCTTTTTATAGAGGTGGTCCTACTTGTTGATGATCAAATAATCAATGGCATTTTATAAGCAGCACCTGTTTGCTACTTAGCATCTTAATTCCTATGAAGGCGGCAAGGGTCTACTTTGTTTTCCACACGTGGCTTCTTCATTTTGGCTTTATTTTTGTTGAATAGATGGTGACACGGTTTGATATGCCATGTGGTGTTCTTCATCTGAGTTGTATTTACCTAATTTTAGACCTGCTAAGGAACAGATGATTGTTATGTCATGAAATGTAAAACCATAGAGTGTACTTTCTTTATCACACAACAGTATATATATTCTAAATCTAACGATGAAAATCTGCCCCAGCACTCAAAGGATTAAACTTTAGACTGTTTTGTGTGAAGCTATTTTTCAGGATTTTAAGCCTGCTTTTCATACATTTCACACAGCACATTTATGTGACAGGACAGATGCAGTCTTCCATGATTTAGATGCAGCAACTTTTACTCTATTATTCCATTCTTTACGCTTAAAACAAGCCTCTTTTTTTTTATGAAGGAAGCCACCATATTTTTCGCATACCAGCATTTATGTATAGATTTGTCTTAAAATATTATATGTTCTTCATCTAAGTTACAATAATGAACACACAATCTGTTTTAACTAATAACACACATATTATTGTATTGCATTCTTCTCCATATTGAATAACATCATTCAAACGTCCACAGTGTGTGAAGTATGTGAACCCCTAGGTTTATCACTTAAACAAAAAGCTAATTCAGGCGTTAACAAACCTGCTAATCAATAAAATTAGATTGGAGGTTTGTTTTAGAGCTACTTTGACTAAAAAAAAAATACTCAGTGATGTGAACCATCCCTCACAAAACAAGAAATCTCAGAAGACCTACAATCAAGAATGGTTGATTTGCATAAAGCTGAAAAGGCTTACAAGGTAATCTCAAAAGAGTTTACATATTCATCCGTCCACAGTTAGACACATTATTTAGAGATGGAGACGATTGATATTGTGGATACTGTCCCTAGAACTGATGACTCCAAGGGCACACAGCAGAATGATCAATTAGGTAGATAAGAACCAAATACTAGCCACTAAAGGCTTAAAGGAATCATTGGAACTGGCTAACGTCTAAGAAATTATGACCCTCTTACAGGGTTATTCTTTAGAGACTATTGCAGCCACTTACTAGTTATCCCAGAATCCCTTGTACCTCCCAGAAAGTGATTAAGAAAGAGGACCTGGTTATGGAGGAGATAGTCTATGTGAAAATACACACATCTATGTGAAATTACAGAATCTTCTGCTTCAGCTGTCTGACCCCCTGGAGAGTATCCCATCTCTGTTGAAGCCTTTGATTCCACACCCTTTGTAGTCCATTACTGTGCACTGACCTTACATTGTATAATAAGATAGCTTACCTTACAAACACCCAAACCTTCTCAAAAGCATATGTTTATTCAGTGTAATATTTGTAAAGGCATCCTTCATTTCTTACGAGTCTACCATATGCAAAACATTCAACAGGCATGCAGTCCATGGCAGGACACCACATAGAAAGCAGCTGCTCTCCAATTTAACATTGCTGTTCGTCTGAAGTTGTGCATAAAGCACCATGACACTCCACAACACTACTGGGGAAATATTTTGTGCGTTGATGAAACTAAGGTTGAATTGTTCAGGAAAAAGTTTGCAGCACTATGTATGGTATACAAATGGACAACACAATGTATTATAAGTATTGAAAGGCACGTTTTGCCATAACATCCTGCATAGCTTTATTCTATAATTGTTTCTTCCATAAGGTGGTAAAGTATTGTATTCAGTCTAATGCCAGTTTACTCTTTGTGAATGTGTACTGCATAGTAAAACGTTTTGTTAAGGAAAACAGTAGTTTTCCAAGGACCATCAATGTATAGCATGTATTATATAAGTGATTTACTAGGATTAGGAGTATCTGTCCCTCAACATACCCCGCGAATATAAATGGTGAGCATGAGGCTGTGGCAACACAAGGAAGCCTATGCATTCAATGTGGCAAACATTGAATCGTAATGATTGCGTTCTCATAAGCTGGGAATTAGCTTTTATTCTACAGGATCACACACTCGCACTGTGTTCATGCAATTACCTGGTCGATCTCTTTAAACCCCTCTCTGTGTCGCTATGAAACAAGGTGTAATGTGTCTGATTACTTAGTTGTGTATAAGCCTCCTTATAATACATTTCACGGTTTAATACCACAATGCCTCCCCTTATCTGCCTTTCTTAATAGATTTTTACAATTGCAGGTTTTCGAATAAAGTTCTTTCATTATGAGACACACTATTACAATATCTCATGTGTATTGCAGTCCTCCAGCACTGTTACCGAAAATGTCTTAATGTTCAGAGCTTGTTACTGAAGACATTTCCATCAAATTCTGCAGAGGGTCAGATTCATGCAAGGTTTAATCTGCTTCTTAAATTAAAGGTGCATCTACAACATCAGGAGTAGTTTTTATAATTCAAGTTAACATTTTTTTGCTGCCAGAGCTGTTTTTTTGTTCACCTATGCAGCCTTTTTTGGTTTGCATTGCGGATTTCCCATTATTGAGAACCCAATTAGACATTTGACGTATCCCCCAACAATATTATTTTAGATTAAATCTAGCCTGGGGAGAATTCATAATTCATTTTAAATCCTTTAAAGGAGTAGTCCACTCTGCTTTCAAGTTAAATGCATATTTGAGTTTATTTATTCAATGAAATCTACTGCAGGCAAATTAGTTCTTTAGTTGGATTGTTTTTGGATTATTTAACTCCTTCCTGACTGCCTATTTTGAAAGCAGGAAGCATATTGCAGTATGCCTCTTGCACATGCTCAGTAACACCTATTCAATCAATCTGCCGCCAATGGGAGTAGCAGCAGCCAATCACAATTATGCTATTTGATCACTGATCTTTTTCTAGCATACATGTGATTTGCTGCTGCTTCAGATCATATGCAAGAACTTTACATACTTCCAAGTTTCCTTAGAGGCAGCTGGGTGAGGACTTAAATGAGGCAGCAGTTTGATTTTCTAACCTCAATAACTGAACAATGCGTTTGCATACAGTAAAATATATATTTTTGGTGAATAGACAGGTCTGTATAGTAATGTTAACTAAGGCTCTTGGCCCATGGGACAGGTTGAGAGGTCCTGCCCCACACTGATGTCTTATCTACTTATCTACTAGTAAATGGAAGGAAGAATAGGGAATCACAGGGACATTAACTCTGGGCAGCTGAAGTCTGCTCTTCACTTGACCCGGGGCAGCTGCTCTTCCTGCCCAGTGGAAGTGATAGTCCTGGCTTATGGTTTCCTCGACAGATAGCATTGCATGCCAAGGATACAAGTTCTTGCACCACTGTATGGGGTATGTATCCTTGTGGATAAACACTTTGTCTTGAGATATGTGGCACAAAAAACATGCAATTAGCACACAGCATAGTCACAAACCGACACTATTGTGTGGCTCATTCTTTTCTTACCTGGAGTTTTGTGTCCGCAGCGCTATATCCTAATACTTACTTTACTGTTCTTTTTGCCTCAGTTGCAAGAAATTACTTTTTTTCACACCCCTGGCACTCAGAATGTTAAAACTAAATCGAACAGTCTTCTCTGTCACAGCTGTAGTCCAGCAGCAAGATGCTAACATTAACCAAGATCTAACACTTCAGTACACTCACCGCTGTTATGTTCTTGTAGATAAGGCTCACAACTCTTTATCATTATGTGATGAATTGGCGAAAGGATTTTTTTTTTACGGTTTAGTCACTATGATGGTTTGTGTATTTGGTATGTAGCCAATTCCAGCTTTTCACATTGCACAGCTAGAGGCTAGTCACACCACTTGTATTTCTGAATTTCCTTCTGCATCATTACAGGTGAATGTTTGACTCCTGAAAGTATTATAAGAGACATGGCTGAATTGTACAGGAAAAATTGTGGTTCACACCATGAGTAATATAACAAACCAACATTAAAATGTACTTTAAGGTGCTGCAAGCACACTAAACACGTCTCACTAGGAGTTTAATATAACCATGAAATACAAAATACAAAAACTGACAAAACACCCAACTCTCCTCCTTTTTCTTTCCAAATTAACTTGTCTTGGAACAATCAATCTCCAATTTAATTTCCAACAAACATGAAAAATATAAGGATAACATTCATAAATCGATCATTCCAAGTTGCCTTAAGTAGGAAACACTGCTCCTGTGTGCTACGTGTCCTTGTTGGCATTATTCCAATGTTTAAAGCTTGTGTCATAACCATAAATAATACAAGACAAGAGATAGCAGATTAAAATCATAAGTTTAATATTCGAAAATATTAAAAAAATTCATCAGCTTACAGTTACACTGTTAAAAGTCCATACATTTTATTGAGGATCCTCTGACTCCAGGATCTTTCCCCGAGTGTTTGTACTGTACACACCATAGACTGTGCCTCCCACTTCCTGATGAAGTCTAGGACACACATGCACACTATGCATTTCGCAGAGGCGGCACAGGCAAGCTGTTTAGACATGTTGCTTGTGAAGTTGGGGAGCTGGAGGGTGAATGAATGAGTGAATAAATGAATGTGTTTAGGGGCAGCAATGGGACAGTCAAGCTGTTAAGGGGGTAGGTGTGGCACAGACAGGTTGTTCTCTTCAGCATACCAAGACATTTTGGATAATGCTATAATTCCAACTATGGGTACAGTTTGGGGAAGGCCCCCTTCTATTCTAGCATGATAAAAAAAAAAAGTGGTTGGATGAGTTTTGTGTGGAAGAATTTGACCGGCCTCACAGAGCCCTGACCTCAACCCCATCAAACACCTTTAGGATGAACTGAAATGGAGATTGAGAGCCAGGCCTTCTCATCCAACATCAGTGCCTGACCTCACAGATGCAATGAATGGGCATCAATTCCCACAGAAACTCTCCAAAATAGAGGAAGTGTTTATAACTGCAAAGGGGGGGACCAATTACATATTAATGTCTATGTACTTAAAGTGGAATGTCATAAAAGCCACTGTTGGTGTAATGGTCAGGTGTCCCAATACGTTTGTCCATATAGTGTATGTTCCCTTATATTTTAGTGGAGGGGTCTGGAGGTCTGCCCAATATATTGAATACTGCAAGGGCCACTAACCAAACTCATGCTTATGAGCTCTCATTAAGGACAAAACAGCTGCCCATGAGTGGGGACCTAGCTTCTGCACATCTGTCCTGGGCTTTGTTTAAAGGCTGTCTAGTACAGTGTATGTTTGCATCAAGAAGACCATGTATAAAGTGGATATATAGGCACAAAAGGTAATCATTGTGAACCTTTTTTGCACATGCCTACCCAGAATCCCTTGCAGTGGTGGTAGCAGTACAAGTTTATGATTTCTGGCTGGTCTATGTAGATTAGTGTTAATGCCTCTGCTACCTCCTTATGTTTATGTAACTCACGCTGTTATTTCGGTGTAATATATTTAATCTCAAAGTGGAGATATTTCTGTATGATAGATTACGTTATTTAAGTCCTTGAACGGAGCCAGTAAGGCTCAGCTGTTTCCTATAATGATCGTTGGCAGCCACATATAAAGAAAAAGATAGATGGAAGAAGTTAGAGCACCTCGGAAAAGCTGAATACCAGCAAATACATAATAAACATAACATAATAAACAATTACACACGTCTCAGTACATTATAGAATCTGAATACAAGCGTAACAAGTAGTGTGCATCCTAGACGGTATCTGGTGTATTCGGGAGAAGATCCAGGAGATCTCTACAACAGATCTCTATTGTAGATTCCATGTGGCCACCTAATTTGGACACCTGACATGTTGGAGGGTAGTCTATACAAAGAGTGAGAGGGTCAGATGTTTTTTCCTACTGTACAATCCTCAAACATGAACCAGTCTATATGAATGATAACTTCATGCTAATCAAATGCCTGGTTACGTTCTCACACTGTAGTAACTTCTACTTCGTCTGCTGGAAGACGTTTTTATCCTTTTATAGGTTTTTTTATCCTTTGTAGGTGTTTTATCCTTTTTGTGGTTGTAATAGCTGTATTTGCACACATTTTTACACACAATGCTAACTTTGTAAAGGATGCTGCAACTGTAGAAACAATACATATTTTTGTAAGCAGGTAATTGCTCTTACTGTGGGTCCAAATGTGAAGGATCACTTCTCTAAGGAGGTGGTTATTTTTAGAAGAGTAGAACAAACAGCTGCCACTATTCTGTAAGATGAAAGGGTTGTTGTATTGGAACTGTATCTCTGGCAGCTTTATCAAATCATTCATATTATACCTGCATCACTTTCATTGGAGTGTGCTGGTTTATTTCTTTACTACATCACTTTATTTAATTATACAACAATAGTTCACCATATACAAAAATGATCAAATTACCATAAAATCCCTTTTTTGTTCTTGATATACTTATCTTTATTTCTTGTGTAAAAGGAATGGCTTTGTGCTTACAAGAATCCAGTATATGAATACAAAGCTTTAGTAGACATTATTAAGAGATTTAAGTGTCTCGAAGAAACTTCTCCTGACACAGTTGTGGTCTACTGGTTTTGTGGGATTTACAATGGGAACTGAAGCATTTTTTTGTAAAACAATAATACATGTGTGTAGAGGTTTTGGAAAAGTGTGAATTTCATTACAGAACAGGGTGGGGATTTATTGCCCCTACCAGAGTAAAGGGTTTTTTACCTATTTTTTTCTAAATAATAGAAAAGGGGATGCACTCACAGAAAAAAAAAAATAAGAAAAAACTTGTCTCTGCATCTCTTCAACTCTAATTATCTGCGTAAATTAGCTGCAGTAAGTCATTGGCACTCTTCTAACATTTACATACAGATATGATCCTTTCTCCGTGTGCCGTTTTATATACTCGCCATATATTAGAGATTTACTGTCCTTTTTAATTTGGGACATGCAATAACGTGCAGCTCCAATCTAACAGCATGACATTGTATTTATTTTTAATGCAAGTCGAGATTTCTTGGGAGAGGTTTGTCATTGTACAATACACTGCATTCAACATGAGCTTGTCTAAGGCTGTATGCGTTTTCAGCCTTGTTTTGTCACTGTTGTCACTTTTCTAGCAATTGTTTTATTTTTGCCATACCTGCGTTTAACATTGGAGTTTGACAAGGCAGGCTTTATTTAGTAAGAGCTCAGGGGAGTAGAGGAGCCCTTTTTTGATGCGTGGAGAGCAAGCTTGGGTGCTTGTGTAATTAATGAAGCATCTGTACTCGAAAGGAAACAGAGATATAGTAGGATGCTTGGAGCCATCACACAAGATGTGTCTTAGATAAGAGAGGGAGGAGAGAGCAGAAAACATGTTTATATTACTGAGAGGGGATATACTTTGACAGCTGCTTCCTCTCCGGCAGAATTTATTTTTACAAATTTAATATCCTTGAAAGAGCACTGTCAGTGTCATTTAAGGTTAACCCACAGGTAAGGAAAATGTGAAGGCAAACTTTCCTAACAACATTTACAAACAAATGTAAATCGAGTGTGTCCACGGTTTTACAAGACCTCCAAGAACAATTGTATTCTGCCAACATGCCATCCATCACTGAAACCTATAAAGTTGTAGGAATAAAGTGGTTCTCTGTTCCACCGACCTTTAATAACCTCTCATCAAAATGGTATAAATATATTAGAACGTTGGAAATGATAGACCTTTCTCCAAGATCAAAGCAGGCAACAAAGAAGCGACGTTGGTTCCCGTTCATGTTGGATCCTAGAACATGGGTAACATTTGCTACAAAGATGAGGACAGACTTTGCTAATGCGGTAAAATGTTAAAACGGATTGCTGTGTACTGTATTCAGGAAGTCCATTTTTATTTTTTGACTTTTTGGTTGAACAAATATGTGATTTTTTATTTTATTGTCCAAATGCATGGAGCTTACAAGGTTAAGATGGTACAAATAATAGTTATAACATCACAGTTAATCAAAGAATAGGGGAGTTTCTGTGTTCTATATTCATGCAATATACACAGTACAGTATTGTTGCTCTTTAGAGGATGTCTAGACTCTTGTGAAATTTGACATAATGCCAAGTTGTGACAGTAAAAAAGATTGAGATTTTGAAGTAATTGCTTTATATACCTTCCTTATAGGTAATGACGACTTTAGTTCCCAAATTGAATATTAATGGACATTCAGTGTTATAAAGCACTGAGTATGTCAATGGCTTATATAAAACGGACACCAAAGTGAGCTGAAGTCCTACCCCCTCTTCACAATTCACATTAAGCTGCTCAAGGGGACATCATCAAGCATGTTTCAAATCTATTGCTTTCTTCATCACAGAAAGGGGAGACCTCTGGAAAAGGCTGAAATATGGTGGAAACAGGTGATGTCCCAAAGCTTTATATGATCCGTGATTCAGTTCACCGTTTATTAAGCTAGATCAAAGTTTAACAAGTTTAGAATTGTGGTTATGCACAATTCCTCAAAGCGAATTTAACCAGCAGCACCATTCCAGCACCATTCCTTTTGCTATTTTTACAAACTGTGTAAAAGGATCACTATAACTACGAGTTAAAGTCTTACAGGTTCGCAGATGGCCTTCTTCTATTGAGGAAAACAAGTAAAGTACTCCCTTCCTGGGCCTTAAGATTAATAGGAATAGGTGTTATTTGGTTTGAACTTGTTTAAAGGAGTATATGCTGGCTCTTTCTTGGACAGTGATCCAATTTTGTGCATGGACTGCAGTGCATTTTACTGCATGCGTTATTTGACCACTATAATAAGAATTGTGACATTTATCTAACAACTCACCCCATCCCACGATGCCTCTACTAAAAGCAAGAAGGGTAAGCAGGAAGGATACATAAGAGCGTTTTCTGAACATTCTGTGTAGCACTACCATTATCATTGACGGTAGATGTCTAATTGAGGTAAATGAAAGTAGCAGCAGCTATATATATATATATATATATATATGTGTGTTGTATATAATATGTATGTATATATATTATATATATATATATATATTATATTATATATATATATATAAATAATGACACATTGAGGTCTCAATCTTTGCAACAGAAAAAATAAGCAGACTATATGGGCTGAATGCTTCTTACCTGCTGTCAAATACTACATTTCTATTCCAAAAACAAAAATGGTTTCAATTTTCTTCATCCTGTACCCTGGATTATTAGAAATAAGTGCACAATAACAAGATTAAAACAGTGCTCCACAATAATAAGAGAATGTTTGGGCCGTACGTTTGTCTGTGGTAGTTTTGTTGAGATTTATTGGACTCATGGTGTAATCTATGGACAAGTAAATTGGCATTTGAGGGGTGTCACAAACAATATTGTTCAGCATCTCGCACTACAATATAGATGCGTCTAAAAGCTATTACAAGGTAGTTGCCACACTAAAATTGTATGAACGTTATAGTGGATTGTGTATGTGACTCGTAAATAAAAGTGAGGTGATTTTTTTTTCCCTTTTTTTATTTTTATTTGCTCATCTATTGGCTTCCATCACTTCTACCCATGCTCTAATAAAACTACAGCAACATAAATTAAATTCTCTGATACAAATACAATACCGGAGGGTTTTAGCTGTAACTCAGAGGGAGAATAATTCTGTATTGAATTGGCTTATTGTGAATCGTTTCATGCGACAGCCCTCGCAGAAAATGGTGTTTAAACCCTGGTTAGCCTTTTCTGTGCAGTGGATGTTCGAATATGCTTTTATTTTATTCTCTTCTGAATCCTGCTGTGTTTAATTCTGAATATATTCAGGAGTTCAAAAATTGTAGTAGCAGCAACTATTTGTTTTCCCAAATTTAAACCTATTTTTTCAAAACTAGATACTAGCGAACTAGATAGCTTTAATAAACCACACTAGTAAAAAAAAATGTACGATGAGGAGACAAAAATGCCAGCAAATAAGTCAATAGTTTTTTTTAAATACACACAAAATCATAGTTACATAGGCTGAAAAAAGACATGCGTCCATCAAGTTCAGCCTTTCCTATATCTGTTAATTTGTTGCTGTTGATCCAAAAGAAGGCAAAAACCCCGGTTTCGCTCTTTCCAATTTTGTACTAACCAGGGAAAAAAATTCCTTCTTGACCCCAAAATCGCAGTCAGATTTCTCCTTGGATCAATAAGCTGTTTCCCCATAATTAAAGATTATATCCCCGAATATTATGTTTTTCCAGGTATCCATCCAGTTGCAGTTTAAACGTCTGTACAGACTCCGATAAAACTACCTCTGCAGGCAGAGAATTCCACATCCTTATTGTCCTTACTGTAAAAAAACCCTTTCCTCTGCTTTAGTCTAAATCTCCTTTCTTCCAGTCTAAAAGCAAAAAGCGTGACCACGTGTCCTATGCATAGTCCTGTTTATGAACAGATTTACACACAATGGTTTGTATTGGCCCTGAATATATTTATATAATGTTATCATATCCCCTCTGAGGCGACGTTTTTCTAAACTAAACAGATTTAAATTAAACCTTTCTTCATAACTATAGCGCTCCATTCCTTTTATTAATTTTGTAGCCCTTTAGAAAAGGTGCCCAAAATTGCACAGCATATTCAAGGTGCGGCCTTACCATTGATTTATACAGAGGCAAAATTATATCTTTATTCCGCGACTTGATGCCCCTTTTTATACACGACAATACCTTACTGGCCTTAGCAACCGCAGACTGACACTGCACATTGTTGCCTAGTTTGTTGTCTATAACAATTCCCAAATCCTTCTCATTTGTCATTACCCCTAATTCACTACCGTTTAGGGTGAATGTTGTTTGTGCATTCGCTACCCCGAAGTGCATAACTTTACATTTATCTACATTGAATTTCATCTGCCATTTGAGTGCCCAGTCCCCCAGTCTATCTAGATCTCTCTGCAGCACAGTAATATCCTGCTCGCCCTGTATAACTTTACCTAGTTTTAAGTCATCTGCAAACACAGAAACATGACTTTCAATGCCTACTGCCAGGTCATTTATAAATATGTTGAATAAAACATATTACCACTCATCACTTT
>VKOC01000006.1:6979883-6993703 GCA_009364415.1 Spea multiplicata
ATAAGGCATTTCTGGGGCAGAGTGTCAAGCCAGGGGGCAGATGTGCATACCTGGGGGGCATGTTAAAAAAAAGGAAAACAAAATATTTTTCTCAATCATAGCTTTTATTAAAAAAAAAATGTTCACATAGTTTACATGAATTTACTAAACATTACTGAACATTTACTGGTAAAACTTTTTCTATAGGGTCGTCTTATATTCAGGCTTTTTGTTTTTTTTTCAGAAATTAATATTCAGATTTTGGGGGGTCGTCTTATAATCAGGGTCGTCTTGTAATCGAGCAAATACAGTACACACACACAGTAATTACTGTGCGGCAAAGTTATTGGAACTGTTAGTCTTAATTGTTTTTTTGTAGACATCCTGGTGTGACCGTTCTAAGAATGTTCAAGTAGACATTTGATTTAAAGAGTAAAATAATAGAGTTATTCCAGTGACTTTAATGATACAACAAAAGTCTTTTATCCCAGGGAGGAGTGTGTCTTTATAGTGTGACATTTTGCCGTTGTGTTATCATTTATAGCTTACATGGTTCTAAATTGTGAAGCTCGGTACAATATACTGGTCATAAATAATAAATATAATAATTCACAGATGATTTAAAGGCTTCATGTATTTGAACAAAAGTATAGAGCATTTTCAAATCTGTGGGGTCAATACAGGACCTTTGCAAGGGAAACTTCATAATGCAAAGTCTATTAATGCTATTATTAATCTCACAAGGAATGCATTTTACAAATCCTTATTGTGAGGTTACCTTCGTGATTCAAGGATGAAATGTTTTTGTTGTTTAGAACAAATATGAAGCAACAATGAATATTGTTTGTCAAATGCACCTTTTTAGATGAGAGGTTGAAGGAAACCCTGAAAATTATTTATGAAATGTTGTTAAATGATCGATATAGACAAGATTGGTTTACTTGTATAACTATTTATTATGCATTTCTTTTTATGTAGAACACTTATCTAGGTTGCTTTACAATGATTAGCAATTAGATATCAAATCACAAGTCAGCAGCGGGAATGTATCTCGCTGGATTAATAATATCCATTGGAGAAAGAAAAAATTGAAATCTGTTAGCAGAAACATCGACAACCAGACCCAGACTTGCAGTCAGGTACACCAGACCCAGACTTGGAGTCAGGTACATTGCCCAAGTGCTACCCACCTACATGTATGGCCTCTGGGCTTAAAGTGCAAGGGCCAATTTTACAGAGCGAGTCCGTTACTGTAGATGCCCATATTTAATAATGCAAAACTGAAGCAATTATAAATCAGTTCCGTTTGGGGAGTAGATGTATTCAGATAGTTTATCCTGCGTTCCATCTCTCAGAGTAAAGGGACTTCGGTAAGCGAGTTTGGGAAGATGCTTTGTACTGTATGTGTTTGCACGTGCTCTGATCTAATTTAGCGTATGAACTAATTATCCACTAACAGTAAGCTGCCTCTGTCTCCTGTCTGATTTGACATAAGCTTGATTTGAACACTCGGGTCAAATATCAGTACAGCTTCCATATGCTTACTGAGCAATACTAAAAGGAGTGTAAAAAAAAGAATTAACAGTACTGGCTGTGAAATATCTTTCTTTTCATCTTGTGAAGATTTTATTTGCTTTCCTTTCATGGTCAACAGTACTATGCCGTACTATTACTTCTTTATTTTATGTTTATCTAATAAGAAATTAGGATTTACTTTCAATGGATTTTGTTCTTTAGGCAAAGGAATAAAAACAAAAACAAAATACATTATCTATCTAAACCTGTTTTTTTATGTATTACCTTTACCTGTAATACAACTCTGGGTACTTCGGTAAAAGTTTGATTGCTCTGTATGCTGATTTTCTCAATGCTTGCTAAATGTTGACAATTTGTATTTCTGATGTAGTGCTAGTGAAGATTCTGAATCTTAATTAATGCTTATCTTTCTAAATATAGCTCTTCAAAATACTTTCTTAACTAAACGTCTAATCAATGTTAAAACTGCCTATGCGTAATCAATAATGCTCCTGTTTTCTGCAGCTGATTTCTCCTATTGGAGGGTGGAAATTATTTTTAGCCTCTTGGTACAGAAAAAGTACACTTGTCATTCACTGCTTATAAACATTTCATGCAAAAAATATGTATTTTTGTATAGTGAGTCACTAGTTTACCATCATTTTTATTGAACAGTATGTATCATACATTTTCCTCTTAGGTAGCACTTTGAAAATAGCAATTTCTGCTGTTATATGATGAAATCCCCATAATAATGGCCTTTAATAACTACTATGGACTTTATTGAATCACCACCTTTGTTTCATGTACCTCTGCTATTTTTTCTCAGTACTTTCATTGTCTTGATCCCTCTGGTCGATGGTCATGAATATTACAGCAACTAATAAAAACAGCTCAAAGGAATTAATGATCTACACCATTTACATTTATTGGCAATAACTCACTTTTTCAACGAGATGGAGATATTTTGCTTTAGATATATTTAAATAAAAAGCCTTCATGACATTGGCTATGAATGAATGGCTATATGCTAAGCAATACAAGTTTATTTGTTATAAAAAAAGGGGTCACAAAATGCTTAAAGGGAATTATCATTGGACATTGGAGAACTGGCTATGAATATTCCACCCAGTAGTTTGCTGACTGCGTTGAAACCCAGCCAAAGAGTTTCCTTTAACTCAAGCAATACTTATTTTTGGTAACAGCTTATTCAATTTGGTGACAATCCCAGCCTGCTGGCTGTCTAACCATCTGGGGTTCGGGACACAGATACCACCATGCTTTAAAATAGTTATAATAAATAATAAATAAGCCTCTGTAACATTCTTCAAACAGATATTGAGGAATATATTATATTAGAGGAACGCCCAGAATAACAATAAATGAGAAAATAGCAACAACTTAACAATAGCATAAAGGGGGACAGAAGAGCAGGAGTTCACCAGGATGATTTCTCTTCTCTGAGTTGAAGGCAACAAGGAGAACCGACTTGAAATTCCCATTTCCAACCCCTTAGGGACAATGGGCAGTCCCTAAACCCATTGAAAACAATGCATTTTAAGCCCGTACATGTACGTGCTTTGTCATTAAGGGGTTAAATTATTTTAACATATGACACACTGTATCAATAGATCCTGTATGTAACTAACCCTGAATGATACCAGCAGACATCTCATTCATGATATATATATATTCCAAATCCATATCTTCAATATTCACACCACCACCGATACAGTTGTTTATTGGTATAAATATCATCTTAGTATCACTGAAAGAATACAATGACAGATATATTCAATTTTCCTAGTGATATCTTGCTGCGATTTGACTTACACAAAAATATCAAGTAAATTTGTCTTTCCTACAATATATCTGAAAAGGAAATAAATGAAGCTGCATTGGTGTTCACATTAAAAAGGTTCCTGCAGAAAGTTGTTCCCCTCATTATCAACTGATTTAATAAAGCATATGTAAACATTCAACTCTGTTTCCCTTGAATGCATTGGAGAATTATATAATAATATTCATTTTTCATAAGTTCTCCTGAGCCCTAAAGTAAATGATTTTGTAATCTTGTGTCTAAAATATGTTATAAAGCACATAAAATGATGTATAGATTTCAGTAAGCCGTGATTCCCCTTGAGTTTGCCTGAGCAAATATAATTATTTATAAGATATATGTAAAGTTATTCCCTAAGTCTTTTTCTCACTGGCTTGCAAATAATATTCCCAATGTTTATCATTTACGGTTTTCTGATATTATAGATGAACAGACCATCTGCTCAGAGCATTAAATGACACTAACATTTCACAGGGAAGGAGGAAATTCATAAGAAGAGAGAGCATGGAAGACATGTGAACGGCCCAAGGGCAGAGGGTAGGAATCCTTTGTCATAATATAAGATGCTTCTCTCAATGACCTGTTCAATCTTTAAGGAAAAAATGGTAACATTCTAACATTTAACATTCTAAAAAGGAGTTTTTATTTCAGATTATTTATAGTATGTGCATCATCCCAATGGTTCCTACCAAATACACTACATAGAACAGCTACAACCTTACACGGTAATGCCCTTTCTCCCATATTCCTTAGCTCACCTTTCCTAGCCCCTCTCCTGCAATACTTAATACTAGCATGGCTGGTCCATCCCTAAGTGGATGGTGTGATCCCTAAGAGTGGTGCTTAACCCCTTAATGACAAAGCCCGTACATGTACGAGCTCAAAATGCAATGTTTTCAATGGGTTTAGGGACCGCCCATTGTCCTTAAGGGGTTAAATCCTTCTGTAATGCACCATAACTCCACCTAGATTGTAAGCTTGTTTGAGCAGGACCCTATATATAAAATATAATTAATAATAACTATATGGCACTTATTCTTTAAATGTTTTAAAAAGTATTTGTCCTGGGCATTTTGTTGTCTACAATGCATTCAGGTATGATCTGAATTACGTTTAATATCACTGAAAGACCACATTCAGAATTTGTTTTAAGGAAAATGGACAGTTGTGCTTCTGTAGCTTGTGGTCTTAAAAAAGATAAAAAGCGATACGTAATTACGGTCTCCTCTGCTGAGACAGAAGAACAGCTGGCCGAGCGTATCTGCTAGCTTTTTAAATTGGATCACACTATACTGTACAAGGAAATGCCCAGGTACAGCCACAGTGTCTGTGATTGAACCAGCTGCTTTTATGGAAATTTATGAGACTGGCTTTAGGTCTGAACTTTTGCAGTTGCCAACAATTTTTTATTTTTTTTTTTATCAGCAGAGAAAAGCAATAACATATAAGCTGGCATTAACGGTTCTATCATAAACCCTGGTATACTGTACAGATATACAGCAACAGTGATGGAACTTGATGGCATTGTCTCAAACTGGTTTTTATATTAGTGTTATTATACTAGCTGGTTCTTTACAGGCTAAAGGAGGTTTTTTGCTTCTTTTCCACTTTTGAAGATCCTTCCCTTTAGAAACAGTGTTATAGTATTTACTTGTCACCTCCTTGTGGTGGTATGGCTCAATTAATTATCCTTTCTCCCCATTATTTTAGCTGCCGCTGGTTAAATACCTGTTTCTTGCCTGTTGGCCGAATACCTGGAAAGTGCTCTTAGTAAATATCCCCTACCTAACCCTCTACCTTCTGATGCCTTACCACCCAACTACCTTCTGCCCAGTTCTCTGCCTATTCTTCATTTGTGTTTTTTGAAACCCAAGTCTAGGCAAGTATGTTAACCTGGGAGTCATCTCTTGGGAGAGGAATGGTTGCTTCCGATCGAAGATACTCCTTTCGTTTGTCTCCATCCAAATGACTGCTTCATAGCGATTCAGTATGGTCAAATAAGAGCAATATCAATAATCCTATGTAGACCTTAATATACTGTAACCTGTCAAAAAGCAAAGGCACTTTCACTAGTATATTTAATAGTTTATTATATTTATTTACTTATAAATCATGTTCACCTCAATCCAAAAACCACAAACCACAATGACATTTTCTTTGGCTCATTGTTTAATTGAGCAATTTTCATGCTTATAATTTAGATGTCAGTTCAAACAGTAAGAATTTGCATCTATTATGCAATTATTTGTCTTTCCTGTGTACATTATTAATAGTTACCATATTTTATTTATAAAATTATAAAATGTAGTACTTTATTTCGATTAAAGACACCAATCCTTTCTAAATTGTAGTTTCAAAAATGCATTTTTTTTTAACAAAATAATATTGTTTTTTTTAAAAAAAAAAACAATCTGAAAAAGATTTCAGGTTACATGGTGATACACATTGTTTGTATTATTTCTGAAAGTGAGAGCATACACAATAACTTTTATGAACCGCTCAAAATAGCCAGAGTGATATTTAAGAAACATCGTCCATTTAAAGTAACGGGATATTGAATACTTTTATGCATGCGCTGTGTTGCTGAGTTTCAAAACAGACCTTTGAAAAATTTACTGCCTGGTATTCCCTAAGTGACTGTGAAATCCCCTTTTCATATATCAGAAAGGATTTATGAAATATAGCAGACAACATCAAGGTCTCACAACCATTAATTTACAATGACTTTCCCTTTCATTCTCTTGTGCAAACTGCTGAGCAATCACCATTCCTCTCTTTACCTTCTGCTTCTGGTGATACAGCTTGCGTTGCGCTAAGATCGCAGTTCTCCAACATTAATTACACAAAACATGAGATATACACCCTTTATTTCATATTAAATGGTAGTATCTAATGTGTATAATCATATTCCTTGGAATTATTAGAATTTTCCTTGTGTTAAATATTAATGTATTTGTTTAATTTAGATGACATGGTCATGTCATGGACACCACTGCATTATTCACGCAAAACACGAAATGCCGCTAAACTAAGAACTCATAGAAAAATGCAATCCAGTACACACTGAATATATAATTGATCCCATGTATTATTCATATTTTTCAAAATTGTTGAAGTTGGACCACTGTAAGGACAATGGCGACTCCTGTACTGAGCCCCACAAGAGGGACACACTTTGCCACAGCTTACTGCTCTCCATAATGCTTGGGGTCTCTCCAGGTCTGAGTGAAGCAAAGCACTGAGATATGATGTCATACTCCAATGCCCTGTTTCTCTCAGCTATGAGGAGACACTAGTCCTGCAAATTCTTCTTGCCCCGGGTCCTGCAAATCTTGAGGGAAGCCCTCTATGGAAGGTCAGGTATAATAAATATTCTATCCACATTCACTCACTTTGTAGTTCGCACATTGTTATAGATTGAGCCAAACAGAAGTCCTTAAATTACCAAAGACAATCCCTTTAGTCTTTTATATTTCATATTGTAATTGCTAGGCTGCTACTTCAAAGCACACGATGGCTGATCTTGTACTAGTTAAGAGAAAGAAGTGTACATAGGAAACTTTAAGCTTCTGAAGACTATACAGACGTGAACATGATGTCAGATGTGCATGGCGGTAAATTCCTCCATGCTGGAGGCTTCCAGCGCAAAGAGGTCTCCTGTGAAACATTTACAGTCCTGGATGCGTTATGGTGCTATTTTATACTATGTAGTATTTTAACCTGTGATGTAATTCGTTATGTCAGTTCCCTGAATGCTAGGACAGGACCCAGAAATCTCCACACATGATTGGTTCCGAGGTCAAATGTTCTCGTTCATAATGCTGTTCAGTTTTACACCATTCAAACAATTATTAATGATCCATCAAAAGCAATGATAGAAAATCAGAATAATTCTGTAGTAGAATATGTAGTATATTCTTTTAACATTTGAATAATTTTCAAAGGTGAAAAGTTAAAAGAAGGAAAATCTGTTCACTGTGCATTTCAAAAACTACTGTGCAAAACACAGTTAAGAAAATCATATTTCATTGTTAGGTTTTTTTACACAATTATTGGTTTTTAATTCATTTTGTAAAGATGGCAACTGCATAATACTCGTGAAAAATTAATTTACTCCTGTTGAAAAAATATATATATATAAAATACTGTTCCCTGTTTAGTTATGTGGGTTAACATTGACATATTTTTTAAATCTTATTTTGATCCAATAAACTTGCATTATCTGCTGACCTGGAGCCTACCATTTTTGTCCATCACGTGATGTTTGGGTGACTTTACCTGCCCAAACACTACTGAGTTGATTCTTTATGTTAAATGAGGTTCCTCCATAGACGTTCATTAGTGTTCAGGGATATCTAAGACTGAGCCATTCTATTGCTTGCTATAGGTGGTATGATAAGAAGTCAAGGTGTTTGTCTAGTAGAATGATAACAGAGCTAGAACACACACAGCTGCCTTAAACATATTATGTGAAGTGCTAGACATTTTTAATCACGCCATGATGTAACACACCTGAATTAGAGAACAGTCGTGTTTCAGGAATTACAGAATCTGCCCATAAAATTATCTTCACAAAGACACACAATTGCTTTTAAAATGAAGACCTAACCCCCGTTTCTAGGTATAGTCAAGCACCTATTTGGATGGGTCTACAGCAGCTGAATGGCAGACTGCCACTAACTTGAGCCTTATTAGCATCTTGACGCGTTTTGTTTCTATAGCTACAAGTATCCAACAGACCACAGGCAGCATTTTTTTCTCCAAGGGAACACCGATTTAATCATTTGAATTTTAATTTTGATGTTGTAGCCCTTATAACTAGAAGCAGGTATTCTTTAGAATTTGCCTTATTCCTGCCCCCCAGCTCCTTGGCTTGTAGGACACGCGCTCGGCCCAAAAACCTCTCCTGCATCCATGCTGTGTACCCAACCCTAGTCAGATTTAACCTAATCAGACCTTCCGGCGCATGCTTCAAGCAGCCGATCAATGGCTAGAAAACAGAATAACGGAAAAGCGCCATTTTGAGGAACGCATATTACACTAACAACGTACTTCAATGAACATTCTTTGTTGGTGAGGCTGCATAGGAAGCCGAGGTGTCCCTTTAAATGCCCTTTTTGTTTATAGAATGAAGCAGCTCAAGAGTACTACTTTTGGTGTTTCCATGCTACTTGCCATCATTTAGTTCACATTGTCCCACTATTTGGTATCTATAGTTCTGTTTTACTACCATATGCTGTGTAGCCTATACTTTGGTCTAAATGATAGTTTAGGTAAGTTTTAGACCAATTCAGATTTGCCAACTCAGCAATGGTAGACCAGCTGGATTCTTTGTTTTATGCAAATTGCTATTCTAAAAAAGAAGTTTTGAACAGATCTTGGCTATAAAATCCCACTATTCTCAGGAGAAATGAAGACAAAGTTTTTGTAACAATTTGGTGTTTTTACAACCACATGTAGAAGCTAACTATACAGAAAATGCCATATAGAAATATTTCACAAGGGAGATGTATATTGGTATTTGCAAATATTGATTACCTGTTCGGTTGTTTAAAACAAATATAAAAAAATATTAAAATTAAAATTAAACAAATACTAATAAACCTAAAAGGTTAAAAATAAGACAGGTCTGCAGGTGAGTTTATTTAGCATCTGGCTAGATATTAATATATAAGGTATAATATAAAATTATAAAAATGTAAACATGAGCATGAAATACCGTCACAGTTTAATTCTGTTTTTCATTATTTTTTGATTGCAAAACAGTTACTGTATGCATGAGCAAGACAAAAAAAGGAGACCTCCTACAAATGATGCCAGTATACACATGCAGCATGACCCAAATATTCCTTGTTGCGTTTAGATACAAAACCTAAAAATACAGTAATTATGCATTTTCATAATTTTCCACCATATGTCTATAACTTATGCTTGGGTGCCCCTTTCCGCCTATTCCTTTGTAACATCTGTGACACAGAGAATTACCATGGAGATGATGTTAATGTCAATAAAGATTAAAAACATATTTAGTATATAGAAATATATATTAGGTTTGCTTAAAAACATGTGTGCATTAATGAATGCATTGTAAACGTTTTTAAGAATGTTCACTTGTAAAATATTTTTTTTAACAAAATTGGAAACTGTTTAATTCATAGCTAACTTGAGAATTCTTAGTAACGGGAGGAACATCAGCCAAAACTAATTGTTTTTTGGGAGAGATTTGCTGAGTTTAATGAGCGTGACATAAAACTAATAATATTTTTTCTTCATTTAGACAGTGAAATATACATATTTAAAATAAGTGCAACGTTGTATAAAAGGCAATTCAGCTATTTTATAATCATACACGCATAGCATAATAACATATTGAAATTGTATCAAACAATATTATTCATAAAACAAATTATTCAAGAACAAAAACCTTGTTGGTCTTGCGTTCTCAAACTAAAGGGTGAAGTTTATGAATAATATCATAATGATCAGAAAAGTAGTTCACCCATGGAACATGTCTGCAACAAACCTCATTAATAACCCTCACCTTTATCCAGGTTTCACAGTTTCAATCTGCAGTCCTTAATTGATGTTCATCTTTATGGGCAAGTACCTTGTATTGGTGTCTACCACGATGGTCATGGACTTAAAGGAAAACTACAGCCATAATATGCACTTCAATGTACCATATTTGCTCGAAATGCTCTGAAAAATACCCCTCGTCTTATAATCGGGGTCGTCTTATAATCAGACCTCAAATAGGTCTGACTATGAGACGACTAAGATCCAGATCCCCCGCAGCTGCAGGGGACCTGGATCATCCTGTGTCTCCCCCCACCGCCCCACTTACCGGTATTTCTGAGTCCCCGGTGTAGCTGGGGCAGCGTGTAGATGTCTACGCGATTCGCATAGACAACTTCCGCTGCAGCCGGAAGGAGGTGTGGCTAGCAGCGGGGGTTGTCTGCGTCCATCGCGCAGACCTTCCCCGGCTGTCAGAGATCAGAGCCAGAGTGGCATATAGGGGGATAAGGCATTTCTGGAGGCAGAGTGGGGGGGGTCAAAAGGCATATCATGGGGCACAGTGCATTTAGAGGTTAAAGCATATCATGGGCACAGTGGCATATAGGCATTTCTGGGGCCGATGTGCATAACTGGGGGCAGGTTGGAAAATAGAAGGAAATAAAACCAAAATATTTTTCTCAATCATAGCTTTTATTAAAAAAAATAGTTTACATGAAGCAGCCAATTAGAGGTGAAAATAGTTGGACCACTGCAGCTTCTAACTCAGATAGGTGCTTTGTATTTTTTTATTTTTTTAAAGAATTCATATTAAAGTAATTTAATATAGATTCTTCTTTACAGAGGCTGTCAGTGACATTAAACCGTCCCTTTAACACAATTTGATGATGTAATGTGTAATGAGAATAAGAGATGAAGGAAATAAGAAAAATGGATGACGAAATGTAATGATCAAGAACATAAATCTGGGACAGGGAATCTCTACTCTGGTTAGAGGGCATTTTAGATTTCAAAACCATGTTGATTATGAATGATCTATTTTGTATTGGTATACAATAGCAGCTGCGGTGTGACCACACATTATATCAATTTGTAATATAGTACAGTTCTTGTTTGAGCTACAGGGGAGTTGAATGTCCAAATGAGGTTGTCACAGTCTGAAGAAGGATTCTTGTAGCTGAAGAATTTATCATTTTTGATTGCGTTGCTTCAAAGTATTTGTGAAAGAAACAGCCAGATAAATAAGTACTTAGGGACAGTTTTTTTTAAAGGATATTTAATAATGCTGCTTGGTGATTTTAGTTCATTTTGATTGTTTATTTGATAATGTGCAATGCAGAAAAAATTTGTAAAATGTCCTATATCAAAGGCGGTTTTGTTATTTGATAGCATTAATCCCTACGGTATCAGGTTAACCCTGTAAGCCAAGGAAGCTGACATGAAACATAATGATTTTTCCCTGATCAGTAGGCTATGTTGTAGGTATTTCCTACCCATTTCTTTCTTCTCAACCTTCTGTCTATTTATATATCTAATACTTTTAACACCGCTTCAAACATAAGCTTAAAAATGAAAGGGATTTTGATTACGCAAGTTTTTGCAGAGACCAGATGGTTGAAGTTCTACTATACTTTTAGTAAGGAATAGAAAACTTAAACCAGAAGGGACCTGAAAGTCTTAATTAGAAATTGTTAAGAGTATAATGATAAACATATCTGAGATTAATGCTTCATTCTGTATCCACTGCAAAACCTCCGGGACCATCCATACTTCTGAAGAACAGTCTCCTTGGTCGAAAGGATAATATTTGGAAGACGATAAAATGTTTGCTGAAACGAATGCAAAACATTTAAGCATAGACTTTAACTCTTTAACTCCTCAATTGTTTTAATTGCTTGCAAGTCCATTAGAAGAGCCATAATGTATTGAGGATAAACCAGAGGAAATACATGATGCTAAATGAATGTTAATATTCTCATGTAACAATATCATTATCTCTTATTTTACCTATTTTATCACTTTTAACCCCTTAAGGACAATGGGCGGTCTCAAAACCCATTGAAAACAATGCATTTTGAGTCCGTACATGTACGGCCTTTGTCATTAAGGGGTTAAAAGATGCTAGTTTGGTTTACCAATGTATGTTCCCAGTATCACACATTTAAACAGTATGGATCAACCATAAGAAAATATTATATTGGTTGAAGTGATTCAATTTCCTTTGATAAGAATCACTTTAGCTCCATAAGAGCTTAAATTTGACTTAATAAATATGGCTCGCTATGCATCATCATCTTTATCTCAATAATTGTTATTGCGCAACTAAAGTGTATCTGTATTTCAATAGTACATAGCTGTGTAAATGGAATTCTCAGTCACGTGAGAGCATTTGGCAATCGCAGCTGTAAGCCAAGTACTTCATAGAAATTCCGCAGGCACTTCAAAGATCATCCCACTACAAGCTCTTTATCTGGGATTGCATTTATAAGAGAAAATTGATTTATTTTCCTTTTTAATTTAGTTTGAAAGAGCTTTTCATACCCAAATCTGAGGATTGACTTACTCCTCAATAAGATTCCTTACTCATGAGATATGAGTAAATGAAAAAAAATAACATAAACATTTCTGCTGATAGTGATCAGGAAAGCAGTATTTCCATAGAAAAAAATAATTCATATTGCTTTATCTGGGGAAAAACCTATGCATGTGCATTAACAGGAGATTCATTCATTCTGTTACCATGCACTTGATTTATTCAACTAACAATAAGATTTAAAATTCCAAAGGAGGTACGATTAACCTTCCACTTCAAGTTCACGTCAACTAAATACCAACATTTATGTGTTATTGGTATTAAAAAGAACTGGAAAGTTCAATAGGTTTCCTAGGGGAAAATTTGCAAATGCGAGCACCAATAATCAATTTTTCTCAAAGAAAATTATTAGCTATTTTCGTGGGTAATGTTGCCCACGTTCATATTCATGAAATTAAAGCATACTTGGACATAGATATGATGTCTTTTTCTTTCTCTCAAACATTCTCATTGGTAATTCCCCTTTGATTTCTTCAAACTGTTATACATTTTAGATATCCATTGGTTGGATTTGTTCTGCATGGGGCCCTCAAGATTGTAAGCTTGCGAGCAGGGCTCTCTCCACCTAATGTATCGGTTTGTCTTAGCGCTGCCTAAACTGTTGGCGCTATATAAATAAAAGATAATAATAATAATAATAATTAAATGTCCAGATTGCAAAAAGTATTTTGGACACAGATGAAAGGGTGTTTACAGATTAAAATCTACACAATTACCCCTCCTCATCAATTTATCTCTACACTATTAAAATGCAGATTGCTGTTAATTGGGTTGGGTGGCACTGGGTGAGGAGAAGAGAGGGAACTTCAGGATAGGAAATAGATACATTACTGCTGGCTATGTCATCATGCCACAGACAAACAAAAAAAAGAATACGGTAATTTTACTAAATGAATTTAATTATATTAAATATTATGTGAAGATCACCTTGATCTATACATGAATAAATATATATTAATATATAATATATATATATATATTTAGTTAAGGATCTGTCAGCTACTGCTGTTTAGTTAATTTCAATATTAAATAATAATAAGTTAGGGCTCTCTCCACCTAATGTATCGGTTTGTCTTAGTCTGTCAATTATCGTCCTCTCATACCCTTTGAATTTATGTATTGTGTTAAGCGCTGCGTAAATTGTTGGAGCTATATAAATAAAATACATTAATAATAAGTTAATAAATAAAGTTATAAATATAATAAAAAAAGTGTATATAGCATTATATAAAATGGAAAAACATGTTTTTTTACAGTGATTGATTACAAGATAGGTACATAACTACCGTATTTGCTCGATTATAAGACGATTATAAGACGACCCCCCTAATCTGAATATTAATTTAGGGAAAAAAAAAAAGAAAAAGCCTGAATATAAGA